>JABTXL010021306.1:8679492-8702110 GCA_025134845.1 Neodon shergylaensis
GATGATTGTAACACTATGATGATTGTGACACTATGAAGATTGTGACACTACAATTGTGTCACGACGATGATTGTGACACTGATGATTGTGACAGTACAATGATTGTGACACTGATGATTGTGACACTATGATTATGACACTACAGTTGTGACACTATGATGATTGTGTTACTATGATGATTGTGACACTATGATAATTGTGACACTATGATGATTGCGACACTATGATTGTGACACTGTGATGATTGTGACACTACGATGATTGTGACACTATGATGATTGTGACACTACGATGATTGTGACACTATGACAATTGTGACACTACAATGATTGTGACACTATAGTTGTGACACCACGATGATTGTGACACTATGATGATTGTGACATTGCGATTGTGACACTATGATGGTTGTGACACTATGATGGTGAGGAAATATTGGACCAAAGCGAGACTGAAACTCAGCAGGACAAATGTCTCCCTGTAACATCTCCCCCTCCCCGTCCTCTCTTGGGCTTTTGCTGCTCCTTGTATTCAGCTCCCCTTGGCAGGTATCCCGTGGCCCTGGCATCTCTAACATCTTGGGTCTTCATCACTTTCCGGGCTCTCAGAGTCTCCATGCAGGGACCCCCTGCACACACACACACATTACCTGGCCTCAGTGACTCTAGGGTTGTGGAGGAAGATTCTTTACTTGTGGGTCCCTCATAAGTCCACAGCCGGTGCCGCGTGGATGGTACTGCCAAGTTACCTGGCCTTCTGGAACCACATTGCAGGTGTTGTTTGTTGTTCCCTTCTAGACCTTTTCTTTCCACAAGTTAGAAGCTTGGCTGCTGGAGGCTGGGCCTTCCCTTAGCTGAATCCTTGCCAGGCCTCTCCTGATCTCCTCACCCCTTTCAGTGCAAGTCTTCACTGCCAGCTTCAATTCGCCGTGTTCTTCCTTCTCTCTGGAGCATACAGTTTGTACTTCTGCTCCACTCGCTCTTCTTCACTGCAGACGTTCACAAGACTGTTACTAATGACCACGGGTCAGCTCAATATTAGGTGGAATCCCCTCCACCCAAGAAATTAGACGATTACTTTTAACTTTAGCACCAGACAAGTACACAGGACATGAGCAGAAAGCAGCCACAGTCTTTGCCAGAATGTCACAGCAAAGGTGTCTAGCCAGCTGCTATTATTGCTCCCTTCTGAAGCTTCCTGGGCCTCCATAGTCTGCACTGCTCTAGGCTCCTACTAGGATGTCCCATAAACTGTTTATATCACTCAATGTTTTTGTAGTTTAATGTCCTCCAAAAGTCTGTATTCTTGCAAAACAAAAAACAAAACCAAAAATATCATTGTCAGGTCTGTCACAGCAATAACCCACTCCCTGGTACCAACTTCTATTTTGGTTACTTTTATATTGCTGTAATAAAACACCATGACCAAGGCAACTCATACAAGAGAGAGTTATTGCAGTTCATGGTTGCAGAGGGTTAGCATCTGTGGTGTGGAGTAAAGGCAGTCGGCATGACAGGTACGGCAGAAAGCTGAGAGCTCAAATCTTAAACTGTGATCAAGAAGCAGACACAAAGTACGGGAATGATGCATGGCTTTTAAATCCCCAAACCTGACCCCAGTGAAATACCTCTCCAGCAAGACCATACCTTCAAAATCTACCCAAATAGTACTATGAACTGGGGACCAAGTGTTTAAATATCTTATCCTATGTGGGACATTCTCATTGCATTGCCACAGACGAGCTTTGGGTGTTAGATGGTGACAGCTCTGAACTGATCAATGATGCATCCCTTTGTGGATTTATAACTTGGCATGGTTGAGAGGGGTGGCAGTAGACTGTGTACAGTTGGGGGGAGTAGGTCATTGACGCCATAGCTTTGAAGGTTGTACTTTATCCCTGCTTCCTCCTGCTCTCTCTCTGCTTCCTGGCCCATGAAGAGAGCAACTTTTCTGTCATGTGCTTCCTTCATGATGTTTCTGCCTCAACACACTCCTTAATGTAATGGAGTCAGTCCACCACGGACTGAGTGTGACACTGTGATCCCACAGAAACCTTTCCTCCCTTAAATTGTTCTCTCAAGTATTTTAGCAGACTGAGGCAAAAGTAGGGAACCCAGGAAAGCCAGACCTAGTGTTCAGGCTCCTCCTTTTCTCTGTCATCCCTAATGTCATGGTGCCACTAAGATATTATGGTCAGAGGTACGCCCCACCCCACTTTTCTTGGGTCCCTTTACCTTGTCATGTGTAGACATGAGTAGAGATGGCACCTTGGTGAGCTCCCGGTTACTCAGAACAGTGGACAGCTTGAATTTTATTTGAAGGATTTGGTAATTTCTGTAAGTGGCCTGTCCTGTTTACATAGACAAGCGAGCCTTTAGCTAATTTCATGAAAATGTGAGGATCTTTGTTGTTTGAACTCATCTCCTACCTGAACAAAAGGACGCTTCATAGCATCCAGGAATGGACGAGCTCCTCTCTGGTCACCATATCTGGGGTTCCCCAAGAAAAATGCTATTATTTAACACCATCTGGCCACCAAACCCATACAGTTACATAGGGTTTTGTACAGTCACTAACCCATTATTCTTCCAGACTTAATTCATCTGATTTCCAGATGGAGCAAGCTCATTTAGAGGCTCTGTGCTGTGATGGTCAATGATTCAGGCTCTGGAATCATGCTGCTGGCGTCCAAGCCTGACTCTGCGACTATCAACACGTGGCCATGGAAAAAACACACTGTTGGTGCCTAGTTCTCCCTCTATAAAATGAGAACAACTGTGTACATCACATCGAGTTACGGAAAGGAATTAACAATTAATAATCTAATCTATAGGATGCCAGGGAAATAAAGAAGATCGCTCTGTCATTAAAGTGCTGCCTCAAAGCATGAGAAACTGAGTTCAACCCCCAGAATAGAAACAAACAAGTAAAACGCATTAATAAAATGCTGAGCATGGTGGAAACTGCTTGTAATCACGGTGCCAAGGAGGAGACAGGGCTCAGTAGCTTGACGGAGCTGGTGAGCCTGCAGATCCATGTTGGAGCCCCTTTCTCAGATTACTTTTTATAAAGGTGGCTAGCACTTCAGAAATGATGCCTGAGGTTATTCTTTGGTCTCTACACACATACTTGTAAACACATGAAAATGCACACACACACACACACACACACACACACACACACACACACACAGAGAGAGAGAGAGAGAGAGAGAGAGAGAGAGAGAGAGAGAGAAAAGAGAAGAAATTACTTTGCTATTATAAAAAGCACCAGGCAGAAAGCATTCTGAAAGTCCCTGTAGGTATGGAGGATTTTCTTTTATATGAATGAGTGGAAGCTTACATTTCTCCAAAATTTATCGGAAAACCAAGCACATACAAAAGACCTCCCTTCACTTAGTATTTAGTCTCGTTGTTGTTGTTAGGACGTCTGAGATGGATCCTGTTAGACAAAGATTTTAGCTTTTCTGTTTAATTGTTTCTTTATTCAAGGAAGCAATCAATTTCAGCCCAGATCACACAGTGTCCGAGTGACAAGAAACAAGACAAAGAGAGGATCAACAGGCCCTGTCTGACAAAAGAAGGCCATGGCACGACTCGGGATAATCTTCTAGTCACATTTGACCGTGGACCTATCAATTGCTAAAATGATGGGGATAACGGTGGCAATGAGCTGGGCATTGTGCTAGTCATTCAGTTTATCCTTGATAACACCACCCAAGGCCAACGTTTGTTGTCAGCTCCATTTCAGAGAGAAGCTCAGAGATATTAACTGAATTGGCCTGCGTCACGTGGTCAGGACAACTGTGCAACTTGATACTCTCAACTACTCCAGAAAACCTAGGTAGTGCTCTCAGCTCCTAGGCAAATGTGATTTATTCTTTATGATATTTATACTTGTAACAGTCAAATGATCAACTTTGTTTTTAGTTTTTATATAACCCAGAACTAAAGCTAAGCCAAGATTACAAATAAAACTGTCGTGGTCTACCCCTCATCAACTTGACACCAATTCACATCTCTTTAAACTATAGTAAGTCCTCAATTAAGGAAATAACAAAGTCAATTTTTTTTATTTATACCCAGTGTATCATGAATGTAACTGAAAGCATAATAACCCTTTCTCCAGAAGAGGATAAAATAATCTTTGCATGATATTTACACTTCTCGTTTAATGCCCTATTATAAATATGCCTCACATTGGGTGATAGAAGAAAAATTGATTAATATAAAAATTCACAATGTAATATAAAATAAGCATCTATCACATAGTATTATCATCTGTCCAATATCTATGAAGGCAGATTCTTACTACACAGCACAGGCTAGTCTGAAACTCACTATATAGCCAAACTTGACCTCATATCATGATTTTCCTACCTCAGCTTTCCAAGTGCTAGAATTCTGGGTGTGAGCCACTATGACCAGATTTGAAGATGGTTCTTACAATGATCTTAATATTTTTTTTCTTAATACTTAAAGTGTGAAGAACCTAGGGTTCCCAGGTAGTAACCTTTACTTTCTGTGTATGCAATTGATGTTATGTCCCCTTATAGATATAAGATGTTTATACCAGCAGTGCATAAGACTACTGGGACAGAAGCCACATAGAAGAGAGAGAGAGAGAGAGAGAGAGAATATGAGGGAGAGAGAATATGAGAGAGAGGATAGACAGATGATAGATGGATAGACAGATATAGATAGATAGATACATAGATAGATAGATAGATAGATAGATAGATAGATAGATAGATAGATAGATAGATGATAGATAGATAGTTGATTGATGCATGAAACTAGGACCTTTACACAAGCAGAGAATATTGTCATAGGGTTAACATACAAATTTCTGTTGGTGTTACCAAGGGAATCCACTCCAATTTTGACTTGATTCTGATCTTGATAATTGGACCTAGTAATTATTGCTATATGGAAGGAACATGACCACTGACTGGATGCTGGCTGAGAATTCCTACAGCCTCCTGAAGAATGCCCCCCAAGCTCTTTTTGGTAGTCAACTAGCTAGCATGGTCATTGAGTATCTATATAACTGTTTCTCTACTCTGCCAAACAAGTTTCAGAATGCTGAGGAACATTTTAAAGTTTTGTGAACATGGCCATTTGCTGCCCTTCATTTTCTGATAATTGAGTTTTTCTACCAGAAGCAACTGATGATGGTAGATATGATACATTGGTTGTCAACATGACAAGACCTTGAGTTACCTAGGCATGCTTGTGAGAGAATTACCTTCATTAGGTTAATTATGGTGAGGCGATCCATCTTAAATATGAGGGATTTCATCCTACGATCCAAGGCTCTGAACTGACAAATAAAAGATAGAAAGCAAGCTGAGAACCACCCTTCATTGCGCTGTGCTTCCTGATTGCAGAGTTAAGGTGACCAGCTGCTTCACACTCCCGTACAATGGACTGCACCCTGAACTGTGAGTCAAAAGAAACCTTTCCTTCATTATGTAGATTTTATCTTATATTTTACCATAGCAACATAACAGTAACCAAGACAATAGATAAGCCATTGGGCTAGTGCATGAATGGTAGATTGGAAAGAATCATTGTAGGCAGGAGTGGTGAATCTATAACCATGGTAGTGTTTTGTACCCAGAGATGCCAGAGAGGGTATTGGATCCCCTGGAACTGTAGTTACAGATGGTTGTGAGCTCCAGTGTGGGTTCTGAGAATTGAACTTGGGTCTTCTGGAAGAACAGCTAATACTTTTAACCACTGAGGAATTTCTCCAGTCCAGTTTTCTTGTGTCTTTGAGACCTACTTGAGCCTAATCTCATGTGTTAGTTAAGGTTTCTATTGCTGTGAAGAGACCACATCAATTCTTACTAAAGAAAACATTTAATTGGGGTTAGCTTACAATTTCAGAGGTTCAGTCCATTATCATCATGGCTGGACTTGGTGGTGTGCAGGTAGACATGGTGCTGGAGAAGGAGCTGAGGGTTTCATGTCTTGCTCTAAAGGCAACAGGAAGTAAACTGTGTTCCACATTGGGTATAGCTTGAGCGTAGCAGATCTTAAACTCTAGCCTCACAGTGACATACTTCCTCCGACAAGGCCACACCTATTCCAATAAAGTCACACCTCCTAATAGTGCCACTCCCTAAGGGGCCATTTTCTTTCAAACCACTGCATCTTTCAAACCACTGGGTGTGGTGGTATGAATGAGAAATACTTCCCTCCCAATAGACTCATATATTTAAACAATTGCTCTCCAGTTGGTGATGGTGTTTTAGGAGATTTTGGAGCCTTTAAAATGGAAACTTGCTGATGAAGCATGTCACTGGTTTGAGAGTTTATAGCAGAGGTTCTCAGTCTTCCTCATGCTCTGATCCTTTAATATAGTTCTTCATGCTGTGGTGATGCCCCAACCATAAAATTATTTCATTGCTACTTCATAACTGTAATTTTGCTACTCATATAAATCACAAGGCAAATCTCTGATATGCAACTGCTGGGGGTCATGACCCTCAGGTTAAGAACCACTGGTTTCTATTGTCGCCCCTCTACTTCCTCCTCACTTGCTGTGCTTCTTGTGTGGAGATTCAAGGTGATTTCTGTGCTCCTGGTCCTACTGCCATGCCCGTCCTCCCCGCATGAAGGGCTAACCCTCTGGAACCAGCAGCTAAAATCAACCCTTTCTTTCTAAATTGCATCATGATGTTTTATTACAACAACAGAAAAGTAGCAAATATTTTACTGAGGTATATTTTTGCTGGATTGTTTTTCATCCTTTGCTCTATAACTGACTGAACCATATGCATCACAGGGGTGTCCGCCATTTTGACATTGCATTATGATGCCTTCCTCTACAGTGTTGGGCCAAATCCATAGCTGTGCTAGAACACCTGGTGTCAGGGGTGGAAATTTGGACATCCCTGATGGAGCTGTTCCACAGTGATGTCAACACTGATTTTTGTCTGTGTGATAGCACAGGAGAATGTCTTGAAAACATACAAAGTGACATGGGAAGCTGCTGTGTCACTGAGGTGGGTCAGTGAAAGTGTATTCCTGGCCTTGTCAGATGAAAGAGAGCAAGTGAATTTCAGTGGACTACAAGTATTAGGAAAAAGGATTTGTCAGATCAACAAGTCAATAACAGGCATCAGGAGGTATGTTGATTTTCCCAAGCAACAAAATTACATTTGAAATAGCATCTGCAAATAGTTCATTTGAAAGAGAACTCACTTTTTGATGAAATTTATGATCATCTACTTATCCCCCGAAGAGTCACCTATTTTCTGCACAGGTCAACTAGGTGAGATGAATGGAACACGATAGGAACAAATTCGGGGAAATGTGGACAAACATCTACTCCCTCAAGACAGGAACCCGATGCCAGAACAAAACACAGGTGCTCTCAAAATTCAACTTAGTGAACCAATGAGTTTTACTGGGGTTACTCACAGCAACAGAAATGACCCAATGACAGCAGCATCACCAAAGCTCACTTCCGCGTGGGTAATGGCTCATAAAACTGGGAAGCCAGCGCATACTGTGCAGCCTGCAGGAGCTCAGCAGAGAAAAGTGTCTTTGCACTTAGTTCAGTTGGTCTGTACCTCTTTCAGGCAGCTGTCACACTTACAAAAATGATTTTTTTCTTTCCTCCATGGCCCTTTTTTTCTGAGTTTCACAGACTTGGGAAACTAGTCCTCATGCTGGGAAGACAGCTCAGTCTATAAAGTTCTTGTCACACAGCTTGAAAACCAGAGTTCAGATTTCCAGCACCCACATAAAAAGTGGGGTGTGGAGCATACTCAGTACTGGGAGTGGAGATCCCTGGAGCTTTCTGTCTGGTAGCCTAGAGGAACTGGTGATCTCCAATGTCAGACTCTTCCAAGAGGGAGGATCTGGGAGGAGGTAACATGATCGATAGCTATTGCCTAAAAGCTATGAAATAAAAAAAGAAAGAAACTAAAAAAATAATAATAAGGTGAAGAAGAAGAACTGAGGAAGATGTCTGACATCGACCTCTGACCCTCCCCTACTCCCCTGTGCACACACACACTCACCTAAGCTTTTAGAGAATGGTTTATCAAGCTTAAGGCCACAGAACCTTTCTGTGGCTCTTCTTCCACTTCTTGTGCATACGCTTTCTGCTCTGCTGTCTGACAGGACCAAGCTTTCTGAGGCATCCTGCCACATCTTATTTATTTATTTGTCATTCCTTGATGGGAGCTGGGACTTCCCACTTCAAGGCAAGAAGTCAAGTGTCCAGTCTGGCCTTTGCCGAGTCCTGCTTCCAGAAGGTCCAGTGACTGGCAACGCTGACCTTGAGCCAAATGCAGAAGGCAGGTGCAGATGGATGGTGCTGTGGAGAGCAAGTGTGTGGAGGCTACCTCCTGCTAATCATAGACGCCCAGCCCCTGCCAAACCACGGGACTCCTGGCTGGGAGTCAAGGCCCCGGCCTTCCCCCATGTGGGAATGTGTCCAGGTACCTTAGGAGACTGTCTGGCAACCTGTTCCCCCAGCGTGAGATGCCTCCTTTCCTGGCCTTGGAGCCAGCCATCACCTGAGGAAAGAATGCCTGTCAGAATTAAGGTCTAGAGTCTGGTCTTTCCAGCCCTAGGGATGATTGGCTTCCTGTTCTCAGGACTGCTTTCTGATGTGTTGTAGGTGTTAGGGCTGACTGTCTCTGAAACTCAGTTTTACAACATCCCACTGGAGGCAGGTGTGCTTGAGGGTTAATGTGGCTAACATTTATTAACCCCTGCTGAATGAAGCACCCCAAGTTCTTTTGTCTATTCTGGACTTAGACCAAGGTGATCTTAGAAGAACTCTAACTCCAGGTAAAGAAAGAACAAAGAGTGATGTAGAGACCTCTTGTGCATTGTTGGTTTATTTTATTCTCATGCCTTGAGATAAATGTCTTTATTTTAATGAAATTAATGAAACAAATAAAGCACTCAGACTTTTTCTAATTATTTATGGTATTATAGAGAAAAATAATTTACTTTGTATTGACTCCACATCCAAAAGTCTTCCTGAATTCATTTAGTAATACTGACAGTTTATTTGCAAATGCTTTTGTGTTTTCCATGCACTGAACTGTAGCCACTTCAAATATGGGCTGTCTTTCTGTTTTCTTCTGTAGTCTCCACTCACTTTTATTTATTTCTCTGGACTTACTGCACAAGGAAGATTTGCCAGGACAAAGATGAATAAGTGCATGACAGCTGGCATGAGAAATGTCTCTTCTTGATGGAAAATTATTTTAATATTACATAAGACAGTTGAGGGTTTTGGAAGTTTGCTAACCAGCTAATAAAGTTTTCTTCTATATTTACCTGGACAGAAGTTCTTGTTTAAGATCATGTGTGTGTCCGGTGATGGTGGTGCACACCTGTAAGCCCAACACTTGTTAGGCAGAGGCAGGCAGATTGAGTCTGAGGCCAGCCTGCTCTACAGAGTGAGATCCAGGACAGCCAGAGCTGCACAGAGAAGCCCCATCATCTTGAAAAACCATAAACAAACAAACGAATAAATAAATAAATGTATGTTAGTACCTTATCAAGTACATTTTACCTTTATTCGGGTAGTTGTGATTTTGCTCCTTAATTTTATCAATGTGATGAATTAAATTAATGTTTTAAAAGGTTTATTTTTATTTATTTGTATGCATATATACATGACACATGTATGCAGCTAGCTGCTGAGGCCAGAGTAGGGTTGTGGATACTTCCTAAGATTGGAATTACAGGTATTTGTGAGCTGGCATATTGGTGCTGAGAACCAAACTCAAACGCTCTGGCAGAGAAGTAGGTGATTTTAACCACTGAGCAATCTCTCTGATGTGGGAGTGATTTCTTTATAATCTGTTGCTTTTATTGGTTAATTAATAAAGAAACTGCCTAGGCCCATTTGATAGGCCAACCCTTAGGTGGGTGGAGTAAACAGAACAGTATGCTGGGAGAAAGAAGCCAAATCAGGAGTCGTCATGGTTCTCCTACTCCAGACAGACGCAGGTTAAGATCTTCCCTGGTAAGCCACCTCGTGGGCTACACAGATTATTAGAAATGGGTTAGATCAATATGTAAGAGCTAGCCAATAAGAGGATGGAACTAATGGGCCAAGCAGTGTTTAAAAGAATACAGTTTCCGTGTAATTATTTCGGGTAAAGCTAGCAGGGTGGCGGGACACAGCCCCGCCACTCCTCGTACATACAACATCTCTCCAGTCCCACTTCTATTAAGTTTTGAAGACTTTCATTTGAGGAGTTACAATTTCAGATGCTGCTAGATTTAATTAGAATGTGTTTAAAATCCTGGGCAGTTGTATCATTGGGGCAGTCTGTGGGGCCGCTGGCAGTGAGACCAGGATTTATCCTTATTGTTTGAACTGGCTTCAGGGAGCCCATTCTCTTTGGAGGGATACCTTGCTCAGTCTAGATATAGTGGGGAGGACCTTGGCCCTGCCTTAAAGTGATATGCTAGACTTTGTTGACTCCCTATGAGAAGCCTTACCCTCTCTGAGGAATGGATGGGGGTGGGGTGGGGTGGAAGGTAGAGGGAGTGGGAGAAGGGGAGGGAGGAGAAACTGGGATTGGTATGTAAAGTGGCATCAACATGCAGGGAGGATACTGACCTGTAATTTTTGTGTCATGCTTTAGTATTAAAGGTGCAGTGACTTCATAAAATGAGTTTAGTAGTTGTATTAGATGCCTGTCTGGTTGCTGTGAAAAAACAATATTTAACAAAAGCAACTGAAAGAAGAAAGGACGTACATTGGCTTTCAGTTTGAGGGTACAGCGAGGAAAGAATAGCAGCAAGCAAGAGACGGCTGCTCACACGGCATCCACAGTCAGGAAGCAGAGATGGATGCTGCTGCTCACACAGCATCCACAGTCAGGAAGCAGAGATGGATGCTGATGCTCACACGACATCCACAGTCAGGAAGCAGAGATGGATGCTGCAGTTCAGATGGTATCCACAGTCGGGAAGCAGAGATGGATGGATGCTGGTGTTCAGCTCATTTTCTCCTTTTTGCTCAATCAGGCTCCATGCAGGGAATGGTGATGTCCACAGTTATACTGGATCTTTCCATAGAACCTAGTCTAGACAATCCTTTATAACACTGTTCAGAACCTTATCTCCTAGGTGATTCTAAATATTGTCAGGTTGATAGTCAATATTAATGATCAGCATTACAGAAGTGCTTGGTTTGTTTTTTTTTTTAACTACACCATAGACACGTTTATGTAAATGTCATATTATTGCTTCTTCCTTTAATATTTGGACTATCTCATCAGTATGGATATCCAGATCTGGAGTTTTTTGGGACAACGTTTACATTATAAAGTCAGTCTCTTGAAGATCTAAAAGATAATGTTGACTCTTTTCTTAAATTTGTTATGAAATAAAATGCCCATTTTTAACTTCAAAATTTTCAAATTTATTGGTGAAAGATTGACAATAATTTCGTACAGTGTTTAATATCTGTAGGTTCTACAATGGAATTCCATTTTTCCATTCTGATACTTGGTCCTCCTTTTGTGGAGAGAGTTGTCTTACTAAGGTTTTATCAGTCTTTGTAAAGTGTGTTTGTTCTTATTGGCATCGTTACAGTGCTGGTTACTAAAGCCATGGGTTCTCTTGTGATGGACAAATACTTCATCCGTTACCTACATTCCAGTTCTCTTGATTGATAGTCTTTGTATGTGAGTAAGCATGTGTGAACATTCATGTGATATAAATATATATGCATATATGTATATATACATATATTTTATATACACACATATGTATTATGTGTGTGTGTATATGTGTGTATGTATGTGAAGATGCCTGGGACTGGAACAGAGGAGGGTATTTGGTGTCTTTCTTTGCCACTCTACTCCTCATTTCCTCCAGATGTGGTCCTTCACTGGACCTGGATCTAGGTTAACCAGCCAGCAAGCCCCCTAGGTCCCCTTCCCTCACAACACTGGGTGCATGTAGCCACACAGTTGGCTTTCTATGTGAGCACTAGGGATTCCATCTCAGGTCCTCTGATTGAGCAGACAATGCTGTTACTCACTGAGAAATTTCTCTTGTTGGTTTTGATTGTCAATTTGCTTTTTATTTCATTAACCACCTTTGCACACCCATGCACATGCACAAAGACACAGGAGAGATGTCGAGTGTCTTTCTCCAGCACGCTCCACCTTATGCCTTTAAGGCATGGTCTCTCATTGAATCTGAATCTCATCATTTTTTGGCTAGGTTGGTGGCTATTAAGTCAGAATGATCTTCCTATCCCTGTTCTCCTCAGTGTTGGGGTTACTGGTATAGGTTCAATCATACCCTCCAGCTTTTTATATGGGTTCCAACATTTAAACTCAGGTTCTTAGGCTTGTATAGCAAGTGCTCTTACCTACTGAGCCATCTCTTTAGCTCCTTTAATAATTAAACTTTTGATTTTAGGTACACAGAAAAGCTGCAACAGTAATGAAGAGTTCCCACATATCCTTCAATCTGTAACATTTTGCATTACTATAATTCATTTTTATGAGCAGAAAACTACTAGGAAGATGTTATTAATCAAAATATATGCATTATTGAATATTGAAATTTGACCAAATGTCCCTTTTCTATTTTAAGATTGCATCCAACGTACTGCATCTCTGTGGTCATAATGTCTCTTGGACATAGAATAGCTTCCCTATTTGTGATAACTTCTAGTTATAAAAACTGGCTCAGATATTTTATATTTGCTTCTCACTTGAGATTGGTGTGTGTGTGTGTGTGTGTGAGAGAGAGAGAGAGAGAGAGAGAGAGAGAGAGAGAAAGAGAGAGAGAGAGCGAGTTAACAAATAAATACTATAAAGAAGGATGTATTGGCTCAGGCTGCACAGCAGGAAGCTAGTCTTAAGTTTTAACTCTATCCTCAGAGCCTGACAGTCATCATAACCACAGCCACCGTGACTACTTACAAGAAAACCTCAAGACTGCACCTGTTGACTGTTGACAATCCTTTATATTTATATGGTCTCTGGCACCATCTGATGCCTGGGGTCTTGATAGGATAAATGTTGGTAGAAGAGAAAGCTAACTGACCCATACAAGCTCTGTTTCTTTCTTAGTCTATAAAACCCACATGCATCTTTAATATGGTTAAGTATGAGCGATCTTGTATGCATTCTAAAACTAAAAAATAATAAGCAGCTCTCCAGAAAGCAGGATATTTTTGTTCTATTCTTTGAAAGTTTCATAGGTTGATATATCTTAACTGTGTTCAACCCTCCCTCGAATCCTTTCCTCCTTTAGCTTACTAAGTCCAGTTCCTACTGCCCATGTGCTCATGGGTGTGGGGTCGTCCACTGGGGCATTGACAACCTGCTTGCTAGTGGCCACCCCTAAAGAAAGATGACCCTCCCTCCTAGCAATCATGGCTTCTCCACTAAGGTGAGGCCTCATGAGCTCCTCCCCCATCCACACTGGAAATTTTTTATTTATTTATTTTATTTTATTGAAAAAAATTTTTTTCGCCTCCTCCCAGCCTCCCATTTCCCTCCTCCTCCCCCGACTCCTCTCCCCCTCCCCCCACTCCTCTCCCCCTCCCTCTCCAGCCTGAAGAGCAGTCAGGGTTCCCTGCCCTGTGGAAAGTCCAAAATCCTCCCCCCTCCATCCTGGTCTAGGAAGGTGAACATCCAAACTGGCTAGGCTCCCACAAAGCCAGAACATGAAGTAGGAAAAAAACCCCATGCCATTGTCCTTGGCTTCTCATCAGCCCTCATTGTCCTGGCGATGGATAGAGATAGAGACAGAGACCCACACTGGAGCACCGGACTGAGCTCCCAATGTCCCAATGAGGAGCAGAAAGAGGGAGAACATGAGCAAAGAAGTCCGGATCACGAGGGGTGCACCCACCCACGGAGACAGTGGGGCTGATCTATTGGGAGCTCACCAAGGCCAGCTGGACTGTGACGGAAGAAGCATGGGATAAAACCGGACTCTCTGAACATGGTGGACACTGGAAATTTTTAACTGGCTTGATCTTGAGCAAGTAACCACAGTTGCTAGGAGTTCACGAGTACAACAGCCACATCCTGTCCAGAGGACAGCATCGAACAGCATTCTTCCCTATTCTCTGGCTCTTGAGTTATTTCCACCCTATCTTCCACTATGTTTAGGATCCACAAAACCCTAAACAGCCCCCGTTTCTCAAATACTGACAGTTTAAAACATTACCCTTTAAAGTAAAACAGTACAGTAACTGCAAATGTAGACCCACATCCATTACACTGAATCGTCGCTTATAAGCAACTTAGCGTTAGGAAACATTTGTTTAATATGATGGCTGAGGTCTGAGGACAAGTGGCCTTTGCTGTTGGCCAATACTTGTCTCCGGAAGTCATTCCAGAGTAATGGGACTGCATAGTATCGCAGCAAAGAGCATTTCTCTTTCTTAATGAGTGGGCTACATGCCTATTCCTTTCCGTTTAATTCCTGAAGTCGCTGTCACAAGAGAAGGTGTCAAGAGTTGGTCTAGGCAAATCAGCGACCTGAAGATGTGACAAGAGACACTATCACCCCCAAATAAAGTGGAGAACAGTTGAGAAAGGTGCCCAGCATTGATCTTTGAGACACACAATCCACACACATACACAATAAAGAAAAGTCGCCATTATCCTGAGAGACAATGGTTAATATTTTTTACGTTTCCAGCACATCTACACTAAAAGATTTGTTTTCTTATGTTGTTGTATCTGATAGGCCTTTCAGACAAAGTTAAAGAGTGAGATTTAACAGAGATCACCAAGTTTTAACAGAAATTGTCCATCAGCAAAGCACACATTGATGGGTGGCTTGAGCGACAGTTTTTCTTCCATTTTTGTAGATTTTCTACCCATTTATAATTTACCAATACTTCTTATTATTTTATTGGCTCTTCAATAATTTCATATAATGTATGGAATATATTCACTTCTTCCCCAACTTCTTCCAGATCCAACCCCTTCTCTATTCACCCAACTTCCTGTCATCTTAAAAAGATATCAGGTTCAATTTGTGCTCCCCATAAGGAAGAGAAATTAAACACAGGCTTCTTTGTATTTGTAAACAGGGATCAAACAATCCTGGAGTTACAAATCCTTCTTGCTTGGCTTATTGGTGGCACATATCAATCATCTGGTTGCAGCTAGAACACACCAGTTTAGAAGAGAATGGTTTGCTTGGTGAATTACCTACAGCAACTTTCTAACCCCAGGCAGCGAGGAGTTTCCATATGCCAGCATGCGGTCAGTGTCTCAGGGATTGGAGAGTAATTATCATAGTGCCAGCCCAGCCCGGGCACCATTAGGAGGTCAGACCTGCCAGAAGAAATCAATTATAGGAGATGAACCTCTTTGGATGTGCTCTGTGCCACCACCCCCTCAGAGGTCCGAGTTCATGAATGCCAGAACCTGTCACTCGCCCTCACTTGGCCCTGACCTTCCCTTCTGCCCAACTTTGCCTTTCTGTTCAGTACACAGAATTAATGATGAGACATAGGGAGGAGGTGGGGATGAGAACTCCTCTGTATGGAGATGTAGGCTTCAGCCAAGAGAACAGATTGCAGACGAATCCAATTATCCTCTAGCAAAAAAAAAAAAATGAGGCATACATGTGTTTGTATGTGTGTTCTGAGAGCACATGCATACTCATGTATATGAGTTTCCACTTTGCTATTCATTGAGCACACTAAGGGTTCACTATGAGTGTGTTCCATGCAGTAGTAGATGAGTATGTGAACCCACATGTCCTCATCTTCATGCACACAGAAGTGCACAGGCCGAGCAGGAGCATACTACCCATGCCTTTCCATATATCCATATACCATGGTCTTCTTGAAGCCGGGACAGATAACTTCTAGACTTTTCTGTGACAGCCTAGTTATAGATCTGAAACCTGGAGAATCAGAAACATCAAGCCCAGGACTGGGAAGATGACTCACTCTTATGAGTCCCTGGTTATCTCCTATCTCCCACTCAACCCAGATCTGATTGAATCCCAAGCAGGGTCTGTGACTGAAGAGCTGGCCTGTGTGTGTGGAAGAGGGTGTAGTATGTCCATGTGAATGTACTCTGTGTAGTTGCATCTATATGCATTCATCTGTGTGTATGCATAGGGACATAAATGTATGTGTGCATGAGCCTCTGTGTATATGTATGTGCATGCATATATGTGTATGTTTATATTTACTGCATATATTTAAATATGTGTGTATGTACATATGGTGTGAAAATGTATATATGCATATAGATGTATGTGCATGTGCAGTTGAGTGTCTATATAGATACACGTATTTATAAGTGTGTATGCATACCAATGCATGTGTGTATGAGTCCATGTGAGTGTTAGTATACATGTGTTGTGTGCATATGTATCTGTGCATGTGTGTTGAAGCTGTAGGAGTGTGTGTGTGTGTGTGTGTGTGTGTGAATCTGTGTGAATGTCTGTTGATAAAGTCCTGATTTGGCTTTCATAAGGCCATAAGGCACAGGATATGCAGACCTTGGAAAGAGAAACTCCCTGAATGAAAATAATCTAAGTAGACATATGTTGGCTTTTAAACTTTTAATAGTTTTATTGAGATATATTTTACAAACAGTTCTCATATTTCAAATGTCCAATGGTTTATTTTAGGTTCCATTTAACCACTATTTTTAATTTTTAAGATATACTTTTATTAATTACTTGAGAATTTCATACAATGTATTTTAATAATATTCATCCCCTACTCCTCTCCTTAATTCTTTGCAGATTCAACCCCATTCCACACTCCTTCCAACTTTAACATACTCAGAATTCTGTATTTTTTTCCACATGCAACTTGAAAATATTATCTCTACCCCAGAAAAAACCCTCATGCTTTCTCTACTGGCTAGAATTGTGTGTCAGCTAGACGCAAGCTACAGTCATCAGAGAGGAAGAAGCCTCAGTTGAGGAAATGCCTCCGTGAGATGCAGCCTTAAGGTATTTTCTCAATTAGTGATCAATGGGGGAGAGCCCAGCCCACGGTAGGTGGTGCCATCCCTGGGCTGCTGGTTCTGGGTTCTATAAGAAAGCAAGCTGACAAGCCATAGGGAGCAAGCCAGTAAGCAGCACTCCTCTATGGCCGTTACATCACCTCCTGTCTCCAGGATTCTGCCTGTTTTGATTCCTGTTCTGACTTTCTTTGGTGATTAACAGGAATATGGAAGTGTAAGCCAAATAAACATTTTCCTCCCCAATTTGCTATGTGGTCATGGTGTTTCAATGTAGCAACAGAAACCCTAAGACACTGGCCCGTCTTGCTTCCTCCTCCCACCTCTCCCTCTTCTTCCTCCCAGCCCTCCCTCCCCTTCCTTCCATCCCTCAGTCTCCCACATCCCAACCTCAGACAACAATGATTTATTTTCTGTCTCTCCAGAGTTGTCTCTTAGGGACCTCAACATGTAAATGGAGTTGTGCGATATGTAGTCCTCTGTGCGAGCAAAGTGTGTGTGTGTTTGTGTGAGTGAGTGTGTATAGACTACAGGTCAAACTCAATAACTCCTCAGGATGTTTTTCACATTATTTGGGGGGTGAGTTTCCTTTCAATGACCTGGAGCTAACACATTCCTCTCAGTGTGCTGACTGTCAGACTCCAGGGATCATCCTATACCCACCCTCTAGGCATTCCACAGAATGCGCATCACACCCCGCTTTTTTTTACACTGGCTTGAGGGGGTCAAATTTGCACAATCAGCACTTTAGCGATGGAACTATCCTCCAGTCCCCAAATATATAGTCACTTAAGTGACTCTTTGATTTAGCAAAATATTTCCAAGGCTCATCTATGCTGTAGCCAGAATCACTACCTCATTCATTTCTATGGCTGAAAAATAAGCCATTGTACAGACAATAAATCACACTGGATTTATCCACTTATGAGGTTTGTGTTGCTTTCCCTTTCCATCTGTTACAAGGAATGATGCTAAAAGCGTTTGTGTACAAGTTTTTGTTTCTGCCCATGTTCTTTAGCTCTTCTTGGGAAAATGCCTACAGGTGTAATTATTGGCTTATATTGTGCCTGTAGGTTAGCCATCTGAGGGCCCATGCTGTCTTCCAAAGCAGCTGTTCCATTGAATATCTGGCCATATAGGAAGGTTCCAGAAATCTCAGTCCCTGTCTCTGGTGTGTGTGTGTGTACCAGGCCACAGTAAAACATGGGTGACTTAGTTACTATTGCTGTGATGAAACATCATGACCAAAATCAACTTTCAAGAAAGAAGTCTTCACTGACACCAATTTAAGATGTTCAGGAAATGCAAGTGTCATTCACTTTGGCTTTGAGAGAGAACTTACGGAACAGCAATTCCCACAGAGGGGACCAAGGCCAGTACCTAATATCCCAGTTAATACGAGCCTGCTTCTGGCCTGCCACCAGGCTCTCGATGTATTACATTTCTATCATGGTAAAGTGTCCTCTTATTGAGTAAATAGATACGATTGGCTCCCCCAAAATGTAAAAGGCAAAAGTAATGCTTCTCGTGCTGACAAGTTCTGTGGATCAACTGGAACAGAAATATTCAAGACAGAGTAACAGACAGGCAGGTAGAGGTACATCATGGGACACACACACACTAAAGACAAAACATTTGCGGGAATGTACAGAATGGAAATATTGAAATCAGAGGTCAAACTATTATGTCTCTTGATCATAAGTGAAGTGATGGTCTTTGTTTGTTATGGATGTTGTATGCAGCTATTCTAAGATTTTGCAAAATGAAAACCTCTTACTTGTCCTTTTTCCTTTTAATGTTTGGAACAAAAGATGAATTCTTAGTGGCTTCAGCATGTTGCCCAGTGGGTTTTCCCCACCTTTTAGGGTTGCTCACAGCTGGAATATTATGGTAAAAATGGAGGGCCTCTGAAGAAAAGCGACACCCGGCAACTTTCCTGGAAGGGTAGGTGGCTGCCCGGGGATTTTCCTGGAAGCCCTGTAGGTGGCTGGTGATGTGGCTTGGGAAGAGGTAAAGGCCTTGCTAGCCTAATTTCCACTTATTCAATAAGAAAAGTGGAGGGTACACTCGGGAACAGAGAATATTTAATTGCTGCAGGCAGCTTTCTGAATGTTTTCTTAAAAACAAAACAAAACCAAACAACTCACATTTGATTTACAGGCTGCTTTTTTGTTATTTTTCTTTTGTTTTTTTTTCACCTTCTTTTCTTTCTTTCTTTTTTTCTTTTTCTCTTTCTTTCTTTCTTTTTTCTTTTTCTTTTTTTTTTTGAGATGGTTTCTCTTTGTAACAACCCTAGCTGTCCTGGAACTTGCTCTATAGACGAGGCTGTTCTAGAAACTCCTTCTGTAGAGCAGGGTGGTTTTGAACGTACAGAGATCCACCTGTATCTTCCTCCCCAGTGCTGGGATCAAAGGTATTCACCACCAAGCCCTGCTGATGTTGTAAAAAAATAGATATTTTTTAATTTAATTTAGATATACACGCAAATAATTTTACAAAGGGCAAAGCTGTCAGTGTTGTTAGTAACAAATCCTCGCGTCACTTCTTAGGACCTCTGCTTCAGGAACACTCTCATCTTGGCTTTGCCTGCTGTGTGGCTGTTTACTTCTCACTGGATATCTCTGGGCTTTGTATTTCTGTCTGCGACCTGACTGCACCAGCTGGTTCATGCACAGGTCTCATCAAGCTGATACCAGGAAGCAAAACAGTGAACCTTTTCCAGGTCTGCTCTCACCCTTTCCCTTTCCCCGATGTAGTGACTGAGGTTCATACAAAATCCGTTATTTAAGTTGGGGTAGTTTCCTCACTTGTGTTACACAAGTGAACGTGGTTTGTGGCTCACCTTCTTCAGAAGGGTATTAAGTAAAATAAACCCTATCATCTCCAGGAGTCAGAAGTTAGGACATGTCTGAAAGGGAGCCCACTATGATGGGAAAAATGAGGTATTTTGTTTTTTTAATGTTATATTTAAAATGTTTATTCCTTGCCACTGATTGGCCTAAGCATGAGGAACAAGCACTAACTGAACATAAGGTCACATTGTATCCACAGTCAGGAGGTAGCGCCAAGAACGCTGGTGCTCAGTTCAGGTTTTTTTATTCAGTCTGGGAACCCAGTCCATAGAATGAAGCCACCCCACACTGAGAGTGTGTCTTGATTGTGTGACAAAACTTTTCCAGGAGAGACACAACACACATGGCTACTCACCCCAGCTAGGGATCCCAGGACAGGCCAAAGTAAGGATACTACCAGGTCCAGTTTGGGGAATCAGTAAATTTTATTGGGGTTATTTACAGAAGTATATGGGTGAGGAGTTACTTACAGGAGCAAAAATGACTCAAAGACAGCTGCGTCACCAAGGCCCACCCCAGCATGACTCCTCACAAAGCTGGGAACCTGGAGCACACTGCACAGCCTGCAGGCAGCTCAGCTTGTTAGAGAGTCCCCTTTCCAAGTGACTCAGTTGGCCTAAACCTCTTCCAGGCAGCTCGGCTGGTTTCTGCTTATTCCAGGCTGATGGTCTGCTCTCAGAGTCTTATTTGCAGCTTGGCTCTGCTGCATCTAAGGGGGACTCTAAGCTTTTATTGCTTACTCGGCAAGAAGTGGGCCTGGTAAGTCCTGTCAGTTTCAGGGACTTCCTGAAGCTACTTGGAGTTGTCTGCTTTCCTACTTAAGGAGCTCCCTGCAGGATGGAATGTCTTAATCTTGGAGGAAATGGTTCCACAGCAGGCTTCCTCCTCAATTAATGCAGTCCAGAAACTTTTCCACAGACCTGCCCAGAGGTTCGATCCTAGGTGATTCTAGATCATGACAAGTCGGCAATCAGTATAGACCACCACAAGTCTACACCTGACTGGACAGACACGCAGAGAACTCAGGTCCACAGAACTGTGCCCTCACTGCTGATAGCAAATCACAGGGCAGAAATGTGCTCCTCACAGTGTAAGCAACTGAGTTCGCTATTCAGTCAAGGCACACGTGGCTTAGCTGACAGTGGTTTCAGTCCAGCCTCCCTTGGCTGCCTGCTTTTGTGTGAATGAGGGGGGCAGCATGCTTGCTCTTTTGATTCTCTTGGTCTGTAGTTGCTGGAAAGTCAAGGAGGCTGGTCTTGTGAAAGGAAAAGATAAAGCTCAATCTTGATGACCTAGAAGAGTGGTTCTCAACCTGTGGGTCGTGACCCTTTGGGCAAACCTCTGTCTCCAAAAAAATAGTTACATTACAATTTATAACAGTAACAAAATTACAGTTATGAAGTAGCAACAAAAATAATCTTACAGTTGGGAGGGTCACCACAACATGAGCGACTGTATTAGAAGAGTTGTAGCATTAGGAAGGTTGAGAACCACCCGCCTAGAGGGTATGATCCGTGAATGAATTCTACGGGATGAAGTTGAAATATAGTTCAGTTCAGTACATTTCTCTACCACATTCACAGCGCGAGGTCACTTGTAGTTTAAGGTCAATGTTTGCTTGTTTTTGTGCTAGGGATGGGCCAGAGCTTCCCACACGCAAGGCAAGCAATCCACCACCCATCAGCACCTTGGGGACAATGTTTTTGTTTATTTCTTCCCCTTAAAAAGTTAAGAATCAAATATACTTGAAGCTATGTCTTATATGAATCAGGATTCCCTGGAGGAACAGAACTGAAGGAATGAATATATATTATTAAAAGTAATTTGTTCTCTTAGCTTCCATAGGAGCTGAGCAATTTAACAATGCCAGTCCACTTGCTAAAGAATCTGAGAACCTTCGTGAAAGTCCCCAAGGCTGTTTGTCTCAGTGGTCCCAATCTGGTGTTGAAGGCCTGGAAGGTTCCTGGAGAACTCTTGGTCCTCAGTCCATTCTAGAAAGCTGAAGAATCTGGGTTCTAACGTGAGTGAAGGATGGTAGTAGTGGTGTCGGCGGCAGCGTGGACACACGTACCAGCAAGACACAAAAGCCATCCTGCTTTCCTTTGGACTGTTTTATGTCTGGGCTGCCTCAGAAAGGCCTGCTGGGGGAAGGCCTTCTCCCGTCAGGCAATCCGTCTTGAAAATGACCTCACAGACAAACGCAGAGGCATTAAGTGTCATTTGCCCAGTTCATGCAGTGCCGGGGATCCAACCCAGAACTTTGTTCATGCTAGGCAAGCACTCAACCAGCTGAGCCACGTCCACAGTCCCGTTGTTTGAGCTTTTGCCTGGATCACAGTCTCAGTATCTGGCTCCTTCTGTTCTCTTGGTTCTCCCTTTCAAGACTTGACCGGGACCAAATGTCTGGAATGCAAATCTGATCGTATGCTTTGCAATCCTCCAACTCCTTTAGTGACCTCTCTTCCTGTAGGTGAGGCTCATAACAGAGGAAATCCCGACTCCCTGGAGCCCTGCTTTCCTTCCTTATGTCACTCCTGTGAAAAGAACTACACTCCGTGCTCTTCCACGATGCTGTGCCCACTCACAGATAATTCCCTTGGCTTTAGAAAACCCTGACTCATCAGCCAGGTTCCGTCCAGTTTTAAGACTCTCTTTAAGGTTTTGTTTGTTTGTTTTGTTTTTTAAATTTTGTCAGAATCCACCTTTCCTGATATGATAACTAATTAATTATTCTTCATTTCTTCTCTTCTCCCCCCTTCTCCCTTTCTCTCCTCTCCTCTCCTCTCCTCTCCTCTCC
>JABTXL010021306.1:8724916-8758527 GCA_025134845.1 Neodon shergylaensis
TGGGGACTCCACACAGTGACCCTCGGTCAGAGGGAGGCTGGACGCAGAGCTCCCTGTCTCTGACCTGTGGTTCTGAGGATGAGCTACTTAGCGTCCTCCCTCTGCTTCCAGCTGCTGTCATGTTTGGTCTGTCATGTTGTGTTCCTGTGTGCACAATAAAACAATACTGAGAATTAAAATAGGCATTGATCTAATCCACAGTCCCCCCTTTTGTGTGTGTGTGTGTGTAGTGTGTATGTGTGTGCATGCGTGTGCACGTGTGTGGAAGAGCACACACGGCTATGTGTATGCATGTTCATGCATTGCAGATACACACGTGTGTGCACATCCGTGCACATGCTCATGGAGGACAACTCAGATGCAGCCTATCCCCCCTCCCTCTTTCCCTTCTTCTTTCCTTCCTTACCCCCTCTCTCTTTCTTTCTCTCATTTATGAAACAGGGTCTCACCCTACATAGAACTCACCAAGAAGGCTGTCTGGGTAGCAAGGCCCAGAGGTCCTTCTGTCTCCACTTTCCTGGCACTGGGATTACAAATGTGCACCACGATTTCTTACACAGGTCCTGAGGGTTCAACTCAGGTCCTCTTTCCAAACCAGCACCCTATCCACTGAACCGTCTTCCCCAGGCCCCACAGACCTCTCTCCTTAGAACTTTTTCAAGATGGCGAGATCATGACTCTGGTGGTATAACTACTCCCACAAGAACAGCGATGTGCCAAGGACATGCTCAGCAGAAATCTGGGGGCAACTCCCATGGCCACGGGGGTGGCCAGGCATCTGTGTGTCAGTTCTATGACTCTGTTCCTAAGGAGGAGCCTTCAGGGGCGCTCCTTGACCAGGTGAAGGCGGACAGAAAACAGGAGCGTTTAGCTCGAGATTCACTGTTTGGGTTAAAACCAAGATGATACAGGACCTAGACAGCACAAGTCAAAGCCTGCGCTACTCTCAGCCTAGCTTTTCACCCATCATTTGGGTCTTATTGGTTCTAATTTGTTTAAAAGAGGAGGGGAGGAAACACCCGATACCATCTGCTTCATTGTTTTGCGGGGAAATATATGCAGGTAGCGGGAAGGGGGGGACCACTGTTTGCCCAGTCTGAAGCTTTTGGTGTTCCCCTACAACTATTTGACCCGAATATATTAAATATTGTAATGTTTGTTACATGTCCCAGGGCAAAAAAGAAAAAGAAATGAGGCTATCACTTATTAGCTTTCTGTTTCTGGATCCTTCCATGGCTGATGCGGCGGCGCAGAAGACAGTAGTGAAATCCGAAGGTAAAGGTTATCTGCTCTTTTATTATGTTTGCAGGATTTAAAGGGTAAGGCAGGAAATGCTTACATAACACCCAGTCAAAGTGGTGGATTAGTCACCAGAGCGGGACTTAAAAGCAGCCTTAATCCTCCAAATCTCCAGGGGTGAAAGGTCAACCTCTAACACCAGGTTGTGTAAAGAACGGAGAAGTCACCAGCTTCTGTTTCATCGTGGCCCTGCTAAGCCACTGAGGAAATGAGCAGCCAGCCGGGCTGTGGAGAGAGGCGACAACCTCCTCCATGGAAGCCACCTGTGAATTCAGTCAAGGAGGACGTGATTAAAGTCAGAGAGACCCCTGGGCAGAGGACAGGCCAGTGGGCTTCAGACCCATGCAGCTTTCAGCCGCAGCAGTGCTGGCTGGACTCAGTTTCCATAACCTTAGGCAGCAACCACGGCCAGCCCCTAGATAAAACCTGCTCTTGACATTCTGTGAAGTGACTTGGCAGACCACCGACAATCATGCATGTGCCCCCTTTCCCCCAACAAAATCTGTCAGTCACTTGAGATGGGGTTAGTCCATCCCCTTAGACTCAACTGTCAAAACTACAAGTCCCAGGGGGCTGGGCAAAGGGCGCCATGCTGGGTGAAGTACTTGCTGCACCAAGCATGAAGATCTCAGTTTGATCCCTAGCACTCACATAAAAAGCTAGGCATGGTGTGCAGACCTGCGATCCCAGTGCTGGGAAGGCAGGGACAGATCCCTGAACTCCCTGCCAGACAGCCTAGTCTAATTGGCAACCCAGGTCCTAACGAGAGAGCCTGTTTCAGAAAGTAAGGTGGGTGGCCCGTGAGGGACAGCGTTCAAGGATGATCCTAGACTTCCACATAGATACATGGACACATGAACCCAAACACACAATACACACACACACACGCAGTATGAGCCCCCCGAAATAGAAATAAATGAGTTCTTCTTCCCTTCTTCCCTGGTTTTCTTACTTCTATTCACCAAAAATGGGGTCACAGATTTTTTCTTACTTGTGAATGAAAGACTTAGATAAGTCCTCTGAAATTAAAGTGAGTCTGGGGGCTGGAGAGATGTTCACTGATTGAGAGCAGCGGTTGCCCTTCCAGAGAACCTGGGTTCAATTGGCAGCCCATAACCTTCTGTAACTCCAGTTACAGGGGATCGATCTGGCAACTTCTTCCGGCCTTCATGACACTGGGCACACACATATGATACACGGATATACATGCAGGCAAAGCAGCGATGAACATAAAATAAGAATAAAAGTTTTAAAAATTATAATAAGTCTTGTTATCTATTATTTAGAATACTTTTGGAATGAGCAGTCTGTAATATAACAGTATGTTTATATAGCTGTCCAGCCCTTTGGCTATTTATGTATATAACCTAGTTACTGTGTATATGTGTGTGTCCCAATGCAGAGGTCAATTTCTCTTGTCTTCTATGACTCTCCATATTATTCTTTGAAACAGGGTCCCTCATTAAAACCAAGTCATAAAGAGTAATTGGCCAGTGATTCTGCGATCTTCCTACCTCTGCCTCCTCAGTGCTGGGGTTTTAGGTGCACGTGCACACTGACATCCTGAGGTTCTTTTATTTTGAACATGGGAGTTAGGGTTGTGAACCCATGTCCTCATGTGTGCACAGGAGGCACTGTACCCATGAAGCTACCTCCCCAGCCCCCAGCTACTATTGATTGGATATATGTTTAATACCTCTTAAGACAAAACAATAAAAAATGAGTATTCATGGGATTTCTGATGAACAGAGAAGTTCTTACGAGAAAGTCAAGGTGAGGGATGTCAGAAAACACAGCTCAGACCTTCCCATTTCCCATCAGCCATTGCTGACCCTGAAAAGTCAACGATCAGATCTCAAACTTCTAGGCTCTGCCTAGGGAGGCCTCTTTCCCTAGCCTCCCTCTAACGCTGCAGATGTTTACACGTGTTACACGGGGTGTTTACAGTCCGTGACTTAGTAAACATCTTTCTTCCATGCGTGGGCAAATCGGAACTTTGGATGCAATCAATTTACAGAAGCAAGTTCTATCCCATTTCAGCGCAAAACTCAAAGAGCTTCCGGAGTAGCCGTTCCATATTTATCCCGAGCTGGCCCTTTATTAAATCACTGGTGAAAAACACGGAGATTCGTCTCAGCTGTAGTTTCATCATCGTACAACAGCCAAGGCATTTATCTTATGAAATTGCGGGAGCTGAGCCCTGTGCAGACTGATGGCTTGGAGGGGCCCTTTGCATTAGTATCCTATCTTCTCGCCTAAGGTGTTTAGGGTGCATACAGCTGTTAATGGCTTGTGCTGTTCATTTTTTTACAGAATTTGTGGTTTAAGCAGTATGCTTAGGATATCGAAAACGTTTTTTTCCTTCTTTTAACAAATGGTGCCCAACTGTTTAACGTGAAATATGGAAAGTGCTTACTTGCACATATTGCATTCTTTTCTTCTTTCTCTTTTCTCCCCACCTTCTTCAGAATCCTCAGCCTTTTCCTCAGTGTGTTTCTGAGCCTGGCTCATTCCTGCCAACTATTTTCTTCATTAAGTCAAAGCTAATAACCTGATTGCATTTGGAAAATGAGGAGGAAGACTGAGTATCTGTTTCCTCGGGGTGTGCCTTGAAAAAAAAGGATAGAACACATATAGTCTAGCTGCATACTGTTCAGACAGATTTGGGGCCTGGCTAGTACTCAGGCTAGGATAATTGTTTTATTCAAACACCCAAAATAGAGCCCCAAGAAAAAGATGCCTCGCTATTATGCTTGCTGGTACAATGGATCATTTTGCCCTCGATATAAAAACTAGTATAATCGGATTTGTTATTAAGGCGTTTCTAGCAACAACACTCATAACCTCTTCCACATCTTTGGTTTTATGGGGGCAGTACGCAAGGATCTCTGGAGAAATAGCTCAGTGGTTAAGAGCAATACCCCTCTTACAGAGGACCTGAATTAGTTCCCAGCACTCACACTGGGTGGCTCAGCACTGCCTATAGCTCCAGCCCCAGGGAGCCCAATGCCCTCTTCTGGACTTCCTGGGCACTGTATGACATGTATAACCCCTCCCCCTAACATACACACTTGCATACCCTTATACTGACACGCCCACACATAATTAAAAATAAAATAATAAATCTTTAAAAAGACAAAGTCAAAATCAAAGCAATGTTTAAACTGGGAATTCTAACCACAAGTGAACTGGTTGGAAGTAAACTCCTTGAAGAAGCCAAAGACGGGAGCATCATATCATAACTGGGTGTGGCAGAGTCAGCAGCCAAAAGTGGAGTGTTTATTCAAGAAAAACTATCTAGAAGTTATGACCCCCAAACTATTAATCATCAGAAATGAGGCATCCCAGAAAGGAAGTTGTGTCCCATGTATATGGGACAGACGTGGGGGATTTCACAGTGTTGCTGCCAAACCCGCCCTGACTCCCTGCTAGAAAGGGCCAGGGGAGACTTATTACCCTGTCATGCAAAGGAGAGATTATTTCCCCCTAGTTCTAAAACCCTTACAACCTTTTTCCTCATCTCCAGATCTGGAAAGAAGAGCAAGCCCGAGGGGAAAGAATTTGCATATTTTCATTCTGCCTAAACGCAATCCAAAGGATGTAAAAGGAAAAGTAGTTTAATTCTATCAAATCCTTCAGTTGAGACAAACTGCAGAAAAGTCCAAGCAGAAAAACAGCGTCAGACCAAAGAGCTCTAGATTTACATTCTGAAGCTGTCCCAGAAACAAGGAACATGTTAGACAGAGCTGTTTATAGAGTTCAAGAAAATAAGACCAAGTAGATTTGTGAGTCAAGCAGGTGAACCTTGCATCTTGTTTGCAGTTGCGTGGGGAGCCACGGATGGAACTGGAGCCTAGCATAGCTCACTGTCTGGGGCTGATGCTCATGGATCGCTTCTCACTCTCAGAAAGGAGAAAGATAGGAAATGAGGGCGTTTTGTGATTCTGAGCTTCAGGGGACTTCGGGAACTCTCAGAGGAAGACCCAGCTCTGTCCCTGAGCCTGCTAACTGGAGCAGCATGGTTCTTCTCTGGAGACAGAGGTCTGGGCAGGGAGGAGAGCCTCTCTAAAGTGTTGCTTCAGAGGATTTAAAGAGACCCCAGGTCCAGAGCACTTAGCACGATGACGTGTAGTATAGGTACGCCCTTAACAAGTACAGCCATTATCATCCGTCGTCCCTGGTGAGCTAATGACTCCACAGAAGAAGCATCTAGGCAATAAAGTCTCCTGTGTGGGACAGAATCATCCACAAACAAACAGCACCCCAAGCCCCGAACAATAATTCCGGTCTCCCCACACACTTCTTGTTGAACCAAAGGGGTGAATCTCTGTCCCCACTGCCATTAGAGTAGTCCCCGCATCTTCCAGTCACTTTTAGTCCTTGCTAGGAGCCTTTGCCTGATGTCACAACCAGAGAAAAGTGGATGGATGGGGAGTGGAGAGGGTGGAGTGGAGAGGGTATGCCTGATAACTTTCCAATCAACAGCTTAGAGGGAATGTTTTAGAACAAGTAGTCAGAGGGGAAACAGAGCAGACTACTATTTTCACACAGTGGTTTCCTTCTAAAACACAAACTCTGGGACTAAGGAGACAGTTTAGCCAGGCCTTGTTTGTGCACTTACAATGTCAGTGCTGGGGAGGCAGGGATAGGCAGGTTTGGTGGACTTAGTAAGGCACTGTCCAACCTAATTGCTGAGCTCCGAGAAGTGAGAGACTGAGAGATCATATCAAAACAAAAGAAATAAACTGGAAGACAGCTGAGGAGGAGACCCTGAGGTTGATGTCTGGTCAACATGCACACACACACACACACACACACACACACACACACACACACACACAGTAAACAAACATACTATAGAACTATAGAATATGTACAGGAAATTGAGACATATCCCTCTATCCTGTTTAGCAAGGGCATAAGCTTCATACCCCTACCTTCTACATAGGATATCTCCACTGTGTCTGATCCACATCAGTTTCTCCAAGATAAAAATGAGAAAAGATTCTTAAAGATTCTTGCAGTCAGGAAGAAATTCTTTCATGGGATGGTTAACCATGGTTCTCACCCTCCCTGTGTTGCGGGAGCTCCTTCTGCCCCTTCAGCCAATAGCCACTGAGATACCAGCCCATTGGGGCGTGGTCTCTCTCTCTTTAAAAAAGCAGCCACTGCCCTCCAGTCGCTCTCCTGGTCCCCTTCCAACAACTAGTCTCCTTTCCTGATTGCGCAGAGGGCTGTTGTCTGGGATGGTAATCTGTAAGTTTTTTCCCCTTAAATAAATAACCATTCTATTCATCATAATTCCAACCTGGTGTGGGATTGTTTGTGACTTACACCTTCCTCCCTGCCTTAGATCTGCACAGAGGAAGAAGACGTTGGAATCCTAAGGAACAAATGACTCTAATGGGAAGGATGAAGATGCACCCCTACAGTAAAGGAAGAAGTTTGCAGAGAGATAGAAGGGCTACTCAGGTGATGGGGATATGGCTGGCCTTTGTGATGGGTAGCGAGACTCTCCCCTTTATTGTCATCCTTTTTGGTTACCAATGTGCCTGGCCTGGTGCACTGACAATAACCAGCTGTTACCAATTCATAAGGAAACTTAAATATTCCCGAAGCAGACAAGATTAGTTCCAAAGCCTTGCCTCCAAACTGCTGCTAGACATGACTGCTGAAAACCTAGTAAAGAATTAGCATCTGTACAGAGTCTAAACCTGGACTGACTGTTGTTATGGTATCTTATCCTGGCGTTGCCAAGCCACAAGGAAGAACCTCCAATGGCCTCGTCCTCCATCATGTATAACATTCATCTGGATGAATCGTAAGTTGACAAGGAGCATGAAGTCCAAGTCTAGTCCAGACCCCATTTTAGGCATGTATGGGCTCCTCAAATCTCTGAAGAATAACTCACGGGGTAAACGATGCACTAGGGCTTTCTTCAGAGCCCATGCCCATTGGCGTTCCTTTTCCACTGGAAGAGTGATAGACCCTGTTGATCCTCAAGCCTGGGGCTCCAGTCCACACCCCCAGTTCTCCTCCCAGCTCTGTCATTAATAACTGGGATTGCTGCCAGGGTGCTTCAGATCCTTGATTGTAATTTCCTCACCAGATAAATAAAAGCTAAGAAGCATTCAACATTTCAACATCTGCGGTACAGTTATTACTTTCACAGAGCCCCAAAGCCAAGGGCCTAAAAAACAAACAAACAACAACACAATGATGTGTTTATTTTTCCAATTAAGTTGTGATCTAGATTCTAGGCTAAGGTATCTCATCTACTGAAGAAACATTCATTGCTCTAGTGATTTCAAGGGGTGGTATGGAACTCCTTACAAACTAGATAGCCAAGAGAGGAATGGAGGAGGAAAGGGAAGTGAGAGAGAGGAAAAGGAAAGAAGGTTTCAAGGAAGGAAAGAGAGAGGGAGGAATGAAAGGGAGGAAGGGAAGAAGAAGGAGGCTTAGAAAAATCTGCTTGTCAAATCTGATTTTATTACATGTGGCTCCAGCTACCTCAAGGACTGCCAAGAAAAATTCAAAGTCTAATTAACTTGCTCACATTTAAAAAGGGGTAAAGGGTATGAAAATGGTCAGAAGTAGAACCGTAGGAAAGAGAGAAAGAGACTCCTGAAAAAGTAGATGAATGCTATAGCCCTAAGAGCATGAAATATCTCTGCCCTGACCATTTGTTTGTCTGCTCTACCTGTTGAGAGCAGCATTAACCCCTTTATGGTGGTTAACATTGACTTTCATATGGCAGGGTCTAGGATTGCCTGGGAGACAGACCTCTGAGCACGTCCATGAGGGTGTTTCTAGATTGAGTCAACTAAAGTGGGAAGACCTACCCTGAATGTGGGGGATGTGATGTCATGGGGGATAGGGAAGTGAACTATAGAAACAGGAGGAAGCAAGCTCATCAGCAGCACTCATCTCTCTACTTCCTGACTGAGGACACAAGGTGAGCAGCTGCCTCAAGACGCTGCTGCCATGATTTCCCCACCATCACGAACTGTACCCTCAAACTGTAAACCATAATAAAGCCTTAATTCCTTTTGTTGCTTTTGTCTGGTATTTCGTTGCAGGAATAAGAAAAGTAACTGACATATTCTCAAAGGACTAGTCAGTCTGTCAGCAACCCTCTTTGGACAGGCATCAATCTTGAGAACTAAGAGCAAGCCTTGGAGGATGGGCTGTAGTAGCCAGGATATTCTCATTTAGGAATAACAAAGGCAGCAACTTAGAACAGTTTTATTGACTGTTGCAATTGTGTGTGGCCAGCTCTAGATAACTATAAACTTCATGGGATCTAAACAACTTGGATGTTCACTATTTGCCTCTCCTTGAGGAGGTCACTCTCTGCCTCCGAGCCTCTGGTTTAAAAGAGTTAACACTGACATCAGCAGATTCCTGCAGAAGTCAGAAGCAAGCCCGCCTATCCAAAGCACTCAATGCAAATACACAAATATTCAATTACTAAGGGTACACCCAAGGTTTTGACAGCCAAGGTCAAAGTCATCATGCTGAGGAATGTCTGAGTTAACTAATAAAGGCTTCTGTAAACAGCAGAAGACAGAGCTGGAGAGATGGGTCTGCCAGGAAAGTGGCCTGATATGCAATCATGAGGACCAGAGTTCAGTTCCCCAGAACCTAACATTACTTACTACAGGCACAGTAGTGCACACCTGTAATCTCAGTGCTAGGAGATGGAGACAGGACCATCCATGGGTTTTGCTGGTCAGCCAGCCTAGCTAAATCAGTGAGCTCCAGGTTCAATGTGAGGCCCTGTCTTATACACGAAGGTGGAGAGTGATTGAGGAAAACACTGGGCATCAACCTCTGACACAGAGAGAGAGAGAGAGAGAGAGAGCGCATAATATGGCCTTTGTTTCATTTGGTTGGTGTGAATAATAGACCATTCAATTGTTGGTTTTGTTTTCTTGACTTTAAATTTTTCTTTAACTATAGAGAAAAGCATGGAAACAGGAAACTCCCCTTTCTGAATGAAACAGTTGCAAGAAGGTAGGAATGGGATGGTGAGAATAGAGAGTGTGTACAGAAAGTCAGGAAGTCGGGCACCACATGGGATCTTGACTTCATTCCAAAGGCTGCTATGTAGAAGGCTTAGTTCTTAGTCTGGTACTATTGGGAGGTGGTGGAACCTGTATGAGATGGGTCTTAGAGTGGACTCTGCCAGCCATTGGAGAATCTACCGCTCTTTGGTAGGAAGTCTGTCAGTCAAAAGTACCTTGAAAGGGGATTGCTGGGTCCTATTCTTTTTCTCTTTTATACCAGGCAGTGAGGTGAACTGGCTTCCTCTACCACATAATTCCTCTCTATGTCCAGTAGCCATAGATCCTAAAGCAATGAGGCTGGCCAACCAGGAACTGAACGAACATGAACCTTTTTCCTTCTCATTTGGTTCTCTCAGATTCAGTAATGTGAAACAATCTAAACACAGTCCCTCCGGTGGGATGAGAGACTCGGTCTCCTCAGACTTGTACATAGTACTAAGCACATGGATTAGTGCAGCTCTCAGCACTCATCAGAGAGGCCTCTCTGTGCAGTGAATGGCGATTAATAAAGAGACTTACAAATGCCAAAACTGCAGAATAAACCGTGTGAGAGCTCAGTCCTAAATGGAAATCTAACAAGCACACAAACACACATGCATGTACACACACACGTGTATTGAAGTGTGAGCGGCGGGCTACATTCCTGGCACTCGGCCACCTGCATGGCTAGCTTTATACCTGAAATAATTACACGGAAACTGTATTCTTTTAAACACTGCCTGGCCCATTAGTTTTAGCCTCTTATTGGCTAGCTCTTACATATTGATCTAACCCATTTCTAATAATCTGTATAGCCCACGAGGTGGCTTACCAGGAAAGATCTTAACCTGCGTCTGTCTGGAATGGAAGAATCATGGCGATTCTCTAACTCAGCTTCTTTCTCCCAGCATTCTGTTCTGTTTACTCCATCCACCTAAGGGTTAGCCTATCAAATGGGCCTAGGCAGTTTCTTTAATAATAAGAAATCACTCCCACATCACACATGCACACACACACACGCACATGCACACACACGCGCATGCAAACACACACACGCACACACACACACACACAGCTCAGGGAACATTGCAGGAGAGGTGTCAGAAAGTCTGTAAGAGCCCGAGGTCAAGGAGGACCACCGCTGAAAAGCTATCGTCGGGGAAATGCAAGGTCATTGCCCTTGTGAGATCACAGCAGTTGCTGTTACCTAAACAAGATCTACAGAAGATCAATCCAGCTAACACTCCATCACGGGGGGGGCACACAAAACCCCATCCCAGCTGAGGAGCTATGGATAGTTACTGGCTGCTGGCAGGCTGCTATGATCCAGTGGCTGACCTTATATCCATGCACATATGGGCATCACTAACTGGATTCAGTGGGACAAAACAACTAAGTGAAAAAGAAAAATGTTCACCTCTGGTTCTATTTTATCAATGCTCAGTTTGCATTGTTAGGGTTTTCTATTTTTACTTGTCTGACATGATGTTCATTTGAGCTATTTAAAAAAAATTGTTATGTTCATAATGGCCTAGGAAGAAAATTACACACAAGGACTTTATAGCTCCTAAAGTATGTCTTCTCTCCTGAACCACACCCTAATAGTGAGAACAATAATTTACTCATAAAGTTGATACTTGGTATTTGTATGGAAGTCATTCAGCTATTGCATGAGAATTAAAATAAAATTATCTTCTCACCAAAGGAGTTAGTCATCACCCTGGGCTAAGGCTGAGGTAGAGTTCAGAGGAATCTGAGTTCCAAGGATCTTTATTTCTCTGTGAAATTAGTGACTTCCTCATATATTAAAAAAATTACATGCAATCTTAAATACTTATTTTCAAAACAGCCCTGTCTGACAAGGTCTAAAAATAGATATTTCTTCTCAAAACTTTGCTTCATTTTAACCAGTTTTGGCTAAAGTCTTGACTGTCTTTAACACACCCAAGGACGATGCTTTGCTCTAGCATTGCTTGGGGCTAGACAGCTCATAAGTCAGTCTTGGGGGAGTGTGTGTGTGTGTGTACTTGTGTGTATGTGTGCATTTGTGTATATGTGTGTGTGCATGTGTGCCTGTGTGCCGTGTGCATCAGTGCATGCATGAGCTTCTGGGGATTCCCCGTCCCCCCCTCCCGGGTTGCCTTTGGAGCACTGGGATGCAGACACATTAGCACACTCATATTTATGTGGGGTCTGCAGATTCATATTCAGCTCCTCACATTTGCATAGCATGGGTTTTACTCGTGAAGCCGTCTCCCCAGCCTGGCCATAGTAATTTTGAATTCAAAGAACAAAGAAAACAGAAAACAGTGTTTCCCAAGCCCAGCACTTAGACAAAGCTGCAATTAACAGTCTAGGGTATTTGTTCCTGGTCTTTAGATGAGGCTTAAAGAGATTCCATTGGGGTTTATGGAATTCTGCACCATCATCCTTTTTCACTAAAAATTAGACAAAAGGACTTTTCTTTGTAATTCCAATTTTCAATCATGACGGATGAGTACATTAATCGGATATTATACTGCACATATCCTCCCTACCTTCATATTAGATACAGAATTTCTTCCCTAGATTTTGCCAGCTAAGCTTTTGCTGGCTTTTTCTCAAACTGTTTTTGTGTTTGTCTCTGTCTGCTTTACATATTTTTCTATTTACTCCTCAACCACTCACATCATTTTTCTCACCCTCCTGAAGGAACTGATCAACACTCTCTTCACTTAACACTTACTTTTCGAGCAGCCACCTAGTGCTTGGTAAGAAGAGGACACAAAACAGTGGATGAAGACACCATCCGTGTAGCTGTAGGCTATGTGTTCTGCAAACTTATTCTTAGGGAATGTCTGAGGATGAGGATAGAGGCATGGCTTCTGGAATCTATGGATTTGTGGATAAACCACATAATGTGACATATCACTTGAACCCAGCCAGAATGCTAGTTCCTGGGACCAGAGAGAATTCCAAGGTGTTCCTTTGGTTCCCTCTGTATGTGACACACAGTGCGGATGACAGAGCCACATTCTTTTTATATGTATCGGCTTCTGTTCTATGTCCTCTAGTTTCATGTTGCTTCTCTTTACATTCTCTGAGGATTTATTCTTAAATTTAATATTTTTTATAAATTCTTTCAGAATTTCATAACACATACAACACACTTTTACTATATTCACCCCAATCATCCCCTAACTCTCTCTAAATGTTCTTCCCTACCCTCTTCCAACATTCCCAATACCATGTTTTCCTCTTCTTTTTTTAAAAATGAAATACTGAGTCCAGTCTGTGCTACCCAAATACTCACGGTGTTGGGATCATCCATAGGCACAGAGTCAATCTACCATTGGCCATGGTTTTAAAGAAAACTAATTCTGCTCCTCAGAGGCATCAACTATAACAGCCATCCCCCCATCCATGCTGGAGTATTGACAGCCCTCCCCCCATCCATGCTAGAGTATTGACAGCCCTCCCCCATCCATGCTGGAGTATTGACTGGTACCACAGCAGCTGAGTTGAGTACAGTGGTCCTGTAGTGCCCAGAAGACACCATCCATCTTCCTGCCTCCTTTTCTCGAATGGTTCCTGAACCTCGGGGCTCCAGAGCACTTATGGGTGCAACCCAGCTACTGTGCTGAGCTCTGTGGAGAAAATAAAGCATTACTGAATATCTTTGCCCCAGTCCATCAATCACGAGACAAGATGAGCAAAATTCGACAGCAACTGTCATATGAGACACCAAGAGAATACGCAATGATACTGATGCATATACAGGTTTAGATACAGTTTGGGTGTATCTTCTTAAGTTGTGTGGGCTGGAAGCTTGGTCCTGAGTGTGGTGGTGTTGAGGTAGTCGGACTTTTAAGATACAGAACCTAGTGGAAGTCTACGAGGTCATTGGTGCGCTGCGCTTAGACGACAATGGAATACATTCTTACCAGATTCCCATCGGTTCCCTAAAGAGTGCGTTATTTCAAAAGAGCATTGTTGCTGCTAGAATCCCTTTATCTTCCTCTTTCACCATTAAATTGATCTCTCCCTCTCCTGTGAGACCTACCATGATGTCATCTACCATGTTGTCAGGTAGTCAGGAGGTGTAACCAATTGTCAAAATGGTTATTCACCTTGATTTGGGGCTCTAGCTCAACAGTAGAGTATTTTCCTGACTTGTATGAGGTTGAGTCCCCCAACCACGGACTGCTCCTGCAAACAATGAGTCAAGCAAACACTTCCTCACTTTGTTCTGTGGAACATCCTGTCACAGAAACAAGAAAACTGACCACTGCGGCATCCTTGACTATAGGGAGGACATCTCTCCTTTGCTTATGTTCATAGCACTCACGTCTACTGTCAACAGTAGATGCAAATATAGATGCAAATACTTGACTTTTTTTTGACAAATTTAGATTTTACTCCATTGGGCCTTTTCACCTTTTGCCTTTTGTACGCAGAAGAAAGTCAATTATTTTTTGGAAATTGTGAAAAACATACTATCAGACCAGGCCAGCACCTCACAGGTACCGTCATGCTGTACTTAGTTTCTGCACCACAGGGTCTTTGGTACCGAAGGACTCAGAAGACACAGTATTCAGTATATAACAGATCCTTCATCATCTCTCCAGCCTGTGTGCGCTCATGTGTGGACAGCTGTGGGTACATGTCTGGTGCCCGTGCATGTAAATGTGTGGGTATGTGCGTGCATATTCACACACATAGAGGAGGTCTGAGGATAGCCTCCAGCGTGGTTCCTTAGGAGCTGTCCACCTAATCTGAGATGCTGTTTCTTACTGGCCTAGAACTCACAAAGTAGGTTAGACTGGCTGGGTACCAAACCCCAGGGATCCAGCTCTCTTTACCTCCTCATTACTGAGATTACCAGTGTGCACCACCATGCCCAGCATTTTGTAATGTGGGCTCTGGAGATTAACCTCAGATCTGCTTTCAAGGCAAGTACCTTAATGGCTAAGTTATCTCCCTAGCCCAAGCCTCCATGTCTAAAACAGACAGTGAATGTTCCAGTAGATCGGTGAGAAAGGAATTAGCGAAGAAACTGGGTATCTGGGTCCTGCTGGGGACAGGAGGAGGAGTGCTGAGTCAGATCTTCCAGAGAAGACGGTACCAGGCTCTTCTCAGCGGTCCATGAAGGGAGATACTGGTGATGGCAAAGGAAGCTCCTGGCTGGGGCAGCATAGCAGGAGCCGGGCTGCAGACCTAGGCTGGGAGAGGTGGAAACAGCTTCATGTAGGAGTGGCCTGCCAGTCTCCAAACAGGCCTTCTGCCAGCAATGATGCCTTTAGCCACTGGCTGTGCTGGGCTCACCTCCAGCCACAGGGATTTGCAGCCTTGGTTTTAAGGAACTCAAGCTCGTAATTGCTGATTTTTATTTGCCTTCCATTCTTTCGTTGCTCACCAGATGCTTGCCTGTTTTTCACATCAATGTTTGCCATTCTTCCTTTCTGATTTGAAAAGTTTTTTTTCTTATTATTGTTGTTTCCCCTACCATGTGGTGTGTGTCTATATGTCTCTCTCTCTCTCTCTCTCTCTCTCTCTCTCTCTCTCTCTCTCTCTCTGTGTGTGTGTGTGTGTGTGTAAGGCGAGTCAATAGAAACCAAGTGTCTTCTATTCCTCTGCCCTTCGTGTTTGAAACATAGTCTCTCACAGAACCCTACTCGGTATTTTGGCTACTGGCCAGTGAGTCTCAAAGATTCACTTGTCTTTTCCATCCTGGAGTTATAGGCCCCCACTACTACTCTCAGCTTTTTATGTGAGTCTGGTTATCTGAACTCAGCTCTTCCCGCTTGGGTTTTACCCAATGAGCCACTTCCCAGTGCATAAAATAGCAGTGTTCACAGCCAGCATACACACAACTTCCCATATACCTCAGCTTACAACACATAACGCAATGTAAATATCTTTTACTATTCTATGGTCTTATTAGGAAATAAGACAAGAAAAAAAAGTCGATACCTGTTCAGTACAAATGCAGCCATCAGGGTCATCCACACGGAAGACTGGGTGAATCCTTGGATGCAGAATCGGAGAATTCTCAGGCTGTTCATCTAATGCCAAGGGACTCTCCGGGGTTGGAGTCATTGCCATGGGCACCATCCAAATGAACACACCGGGGCACAAAAGGTCAAGTAACTGGTCAGAATCTGCAGTTGGCAGTAAATGTGGGGATCTAAATCTGTACCCCAGGCACTGTATCTGCAGAGCACACATCTAGACCACTCCCCGTGGTGCCATCTTCAGGGCTGGTTGTGAGATACGCGCACCATAGAGGATGCTGCTATCCCTGCTTCCATGTGAAGAAGCCACGGCTGAGAATTGGAACCCCTGGCATTGCTTTGCCATGTAGGGGAGAAGTGGGTGAGAAATGGACGGGTGAGGATGATGTCTGCTGGAGTGGTTCTTCCCAAGGTTATCTTGCAGGCCAGCCTTTTCTTCATATCTTTTGTAATAGCCGTACAACTCAGTTCTAGTTTGATTCTTTTGTGCCCTGTGCCCAAAGGGTGCAGCATCTTCAACAACAGGGTTCTGTCACATAACTCAGGGGTCATACAAGAGCAATGGCCATGGCTTGTGTTATGGGGCAGTTTAAGAGCAATAATTGGGGTGGGGGAGTTAATAGTCTTCTACATCCAGGACCACATATTTAACAAGACTAACCTACCAGACAAGGGATGAGCACTTGTGCAATAATGACATGACTGTATACTACCAGTCACTTTCTGGATGAATCTAAGGCCTGCCCCATGTCCAGTACTTTAACCCTGACCAAAAGCCTGTGGCTGGAACCATCACAGGCTCTAGGAAGGAATTTACCACATTTGTAATCAGACTAAGTTTTATATCCTTAAACTGATACTGCCTGCTCTTAGACTTTATCATGGTCTTTTTAATGTGGCCCACAGTTAATGCAGAGACTCAAATTGGCCAAAATAAGGAGAATTAAGCAACAGTTTTTCGGCTATAAACAGGATATCTATATCACATCTTACACGGTTCAGAGAACATTGTGGAAGTGGGAATGGGAAGAATGCAGGACTCAGAAGAACCCTGTCTCCTAAATACAACATGTTAGTTGCAATTGTAAACACACAACAGTTGTGACCACTTGCACAAGACCTGCAAATACGCAGATACATGCATACACACACACATATACACATGTACATACATGTACAGAGGTGAGAGAGGAGAAAGAGAAAGAGAGAATGAAAGTAGAAGAGGAGACTAGTTAGTAAGAAGAAGGACGCCAACAGGAGTAGAAGTGAGAGAGTGTAATGGAGCTGAACGTGACCATAATACACTCTTTCCACTTATGAAATTGTCAAAAAACATTGTTAAATGTTTTAAGAGTTTAGATTTCAGAGTTTAGAAAAGAAAAAGAAGATCTACACTCAAGTCATCTGAAACAAGACTCATGAAATTCCAGAGGAAAAGAACAAGTCAATTCATCTTAAGTTTGAATAAGGGCCATAAGACTTGCCAAACAATTCTAGGAGAATCAAGAGAGACCGGGCGGGTGGCTTGCCTTGCGGGCTGGGTGGGAGCTCCTTAATAGAGAGCTTGGGCTTCCAGGCTGCTGGCTCACTCAGGAGCTGAAAGTCTACCCACAGGTTTGGTTGGCCTTCAAGAGATCTTCTCGGTGTGGAGTCCCACACCCAGAGACCCCCCAGGTCATAGGCGTGTGTCTGTAAATTAATGATGAAGAAACAGGGATTGCCCAAGAGCAGGCTCACCCTAGGACAGCTTCTGGGACCTTGAGATTGAGCAGAGCTGCCTGAGATGGGGCCCTAACCACAGAGCAGGAGGGTGTGAGGATCCTTGAAGGAGGGGAGACGGAGGTTGTGAAAAGGTGATGGCCTCCTTTATCCTCTCCTCAACACAACAAGGAAAGGAAATCAGAACTAGGGATGGGTGGAGAGCAAGGGCAGTGAAGATGCCTCAGTCGGTGAAGTGCTTGCACACACACACACACACACACACACACACACGGGCTTGCACAGGGATGGAGAATCATGAAGCAAGAGCAAAGGAAGGTTAACGTCCTTTGGCCAGCTACTAAGGCTGTATTATTTTATTGAATAACTTTAGCAGTATTAGGATGGAGGTGCTATGCCCATTTTACCAGTGAAGCCCCTGAGGCCTAAAGGAGTGATATGGAGCCATGACCCAGTAGGGGCAGCTCCTAACACACTGAGAACTCCCTGATGGCTGAGTCACCACTGCTTCCGGCCTCAGGAGGAGGAGGTCTGGAGGCAGCTCACTAGCGAAGAACAGGCCTGGAGGAGAGCTGCTGCAACCTGCCTCTATAGAGCAGTGCCCTCCAAATAAAGGGCAGAAGCCTGGTAGAACAAGCGGGAGAGAAGCCCAGAATGGCAGAGCAGGGCCACAACTATGCTTGGCCTGGTTGACAGAGGGACTCTAAACCACAAGCCTGGGAGGAAAAGAAGCTACCAGAGAGCAGAGGCAGGAGCTGGTGAGATCAAGGGATAAAGGACCAAGACAGGAGGAGGATGGGCGTGTTCTCCTAGTATGCAGTGGGCTCTGGGGTTCACCTCTACCAGAGCAGAACCCTGTCATAGGCTGGCACATCTGTCACTGCAATGTTGGGAGGAGGAGGCAAGAGAATCAGAAACTCAACATCCTCCTCAGCTACACAGTGAAGTCACATGTGGCCTGGGTCACACAAGACCCCATATCAGAAATATGATAGCCACATGCCCAGAAGTACCCCAAAACCAGACCAGCAAATTCTGTGAGCATCATGTTGCCTGCCGATATCACATGGTGATCTAAATGTGCTTTTTCCTGACTTTGAGAACTAGAGATCACATTTTTACAAATAAAAATAAAGACTAACCTTCCATCCTAAAACCCCTAAATCATCTGAGTTGTTTGGGGGAGAAATAGAAGCAATACTGTTCAAGCTTCTAAAAGTCAGTTTAGATAGAGGCAGAAAGTGGAGCTTGTCCCCCACCCTGGTCCCACTCAGTCTCGGCCCGAGCATCGGTCCCAGAAATAGTTTCTGTTCTAACAGAAATGTAAACATATATCAGCTTTTATGATTCCATCTCTATGTAATATATGTGCATTCTGCACAGTATCTTTATATGTTATGTTCATATAAAACATGTTTAAGTGTATTGCTCCGACACACATTGCCCTTAATGTGTTTTCTTCTTACCCACTTTCCACGTCAGCCCACACCTCCTGACTCATTCCTTTCCCTGGCTGTCCATTAGTTCATCTTGTGGGTACATTATAAAAGTTTTATTTTCATCATTATGATTTTTAGAAGGAGTCTCATATATCCCAGGCTGGCCTCAAACTCAATATCTAGTCAAATATGACCTCGATCTCCTCATCCTCCTAAGTGCAGGAATGATAGGCCTGCTCTACACCTGCTTTATACAGTGTTGAGGATGAACCCGCTGAGCGCTTCATGAGTGCTGGGCAAGCTCTCTGGTGACTGAGCCACACCCCAGACCTGTCAGAAAAGTTTCAGCGAGTCCTCTATCCGCGGCCATTTTATTCTTCCATTTCCCCCCTACGATGCTAGACAACAGTACTCCAGGTAAACTTGTACGTGTATCTGAAATTGTTTATAAGGTGCACATGTTCCCAAATGAACCCCGGGGAGTGCTCTCATGCAGCCGGAAGCAAGAGTGAGTTTATAGCTGACCTTTGAGAAGGTCCCACTAACTTACATGCATGGCCAAGGGCTTGAAGCCCATTCCCCCAGCCACTCATCAGCAGTAGGCATCAGCCCTGTAATTTATGCACATTTGATAAATCACAGAAATTATCTGTTGCTTTCTTTTAAAGTTATAGGAGAATTGTCCATTATTTAATTAGTTCCCTACTCAGAAGCTTTTTTCTTCTTCTTTTTTTTCTTTTAAAATCCTTTACATGTTATTCTGGGTGAGGGACACTTAATGTCCCAGTTGGATGTGAAAATCAGAACCGAGTTGTTGTGAGTCATGGGCTCATTACATGTTTGAATACCTGCTGTTGCTTAGGAAGGCTGTAGGACTTCGAAAAGGCGGAGCCTCACTGGAGGAAGTGAGTCACTGGGGGTGGGCTTTGCAGTTTTATAACCTGGCCCCACTTCCTCTTCTTTCTGCTTCCTGGTTGGCACGAGCCTGACCCTCGTGTTGCTATGCCTCCCCAGTCATGATGGGATGTATCCTCTGTGGAAATATCGGCAGCACGAACCCCTTCTCCTTACAGCATTTCTGTCTGAGTGTTCTACCACAGGGAAGAACAACACTATTGGGGAGGTGGCCCGTTCCTTCCATCGTGGATTCTGGGGAATTGAACTCAGGTCTCCAGGCTAGTGCAGCAAGCATTTTTATTCTGCCAGTCCTACCTTTATTGCCTTTAGACTGTTACTTTTTTGTATAGTTTTTTATGAGTGCCTTCTTAACTAAAATCCCATTCCCCTGTGATACATATAACAAATACCTTTTTCTCCGTCTTTTTGGTTTTTGCATATGGTTGCTTCAGGTTACTCCGATTTGCTCATTACCAACGATAGCACATGATCACGGTATGTGTTAATGGCCTCTGAATCACACATCTGCTTTGTAAGAATTCCTCACATATGTGTTTTCTAGAACACACACTGCTTTGCATCTTTGCATGCTTAAACCTTCAGTGCAGCTGCAATGTCTTTTCTAAAAGAAATTATATATATTACTTTTTCTCCAAGATTATTTCCAAACCAGTTTTAAAATAATCTCTCCAAGAGGAGAGTGGTAGTATTTACCCATAATTCCCATATTTGGGAGGGGGAAGCAGATGAATCCCTAGTTCAAGGCCAGCTTGAACATGGTACATTTGAAATTATCCTGGGCACCATAGGGACTATCTCAAAAATAACTAACAAGTAATAAATAAAGAAATCTCCCTTTCTGTCATCACTTTAAATGTTACTTGATTTCATATTTATCGCTTACAGATAATTGTGACTTTTCAGTGTTTATTTGTTCATATAAATTTTGTCTAATATTCTCAGATTCTCAAAATATAACAAGAAGAGCAAGCCTCTCTTGGTACATTAAGTTTGCATTTCAAAGTTTTGAGCAAATAATTCTATGAAATTCAAGCTTTGTATTGTAGAGCTCAGTGGATATTTTGTTGATGTGAATGATTTCTGTGACTCTTGTGATTCTCGGGTTTAAAATCATCTTCATTTAGGGCCTGCACATCCGTTAGTTAAGTTCACACAGAGATAGGGTATCTCCGATCGTTATTACTAATAAAATTCTTACTCTCCTTTGAATCTTGCTTCTCCTCATGAGGTGGTATTCATTTTGCACAATCAGATTTTTCTTCCATGTTCTATTTTTTTGTAAAAGTTTTACAGCCTTTCAGTATTTCCAGTTATGTAACTATGCCATTAAAATAATAAGTTTAGGGTCTCCCTTACAATATTTCTGTCTATTATTTCTCTTTTATCCAGCTGTAATGGTTAGGACTTCCAGCAATGATGTTCAAATTATGATAGTAACTGTCCCTATTTCATTCCTGGCTTTAATGAAGGTATTTTCATTATTAGCCACCATGTGCAAGTCTGAATTTTTGTTTGGAGATTATTTATCTATCCCTGTCTACCTAAAACATTTCATTAACATTCATAATTAGAAATAAATGTTCATCACCTTACCATAGTCAAAACTCTCTGCACAGCCCCAGCTTTGTAAAGTGGTTATTTTAAATCAAAAGCAGCTGTTTGGTTGGTCACATCTCTTTTCAGTACACACTGACACTGTCAAGTTTGTGCCGGTGTCGTAACATGATGTAGATAGTGGACACATGCTTAAATTTTAGAGATTTGTTTATTTTACGTGTATGAAGCATTTTGTCTCTGTCTCTCTCTGTGTGTATTTGCATGAGTGTGTGTCCACATGCATGAGTGGGCACATGCCATGGTGTATGTATGAAGGTCAGAGGACAACTTTCTGAAGTGAGTTCTCTCACTCCACCCTGGGTTCTGGGGAGCAAGCAAAGGGCATCCTCCACTGAGAAGAGTTGGATCATAGTTCACTGATTCACCTCACTGGACCAACAGCCACTCATAGATGGGTGTGGTGTGGGGATGATCTGGTGTACATGAGCTGTGATCAGCATGGACTTATGTATTTATTTCCTCTCTACCTGTCTCCATTTCCCCGGACCTTTGACTTCTTCATAGCCAAAGCTATCTGCTCTGCCCAGCTCCTCCACCACGCACACCACCGAGGCAGCCTCTTTCTGTGTTGACAGCACCAAGTCTGTGCTAGTGTTATCAATACAATGATAGTTCATTAAATATTTGGTCCTCAAGTTCTGTGGGCAATTAATAGTCATAGGAGATATTTATTCTGCAGCCAAATTTAAGATCTACCTGCATGTCATGTACTTGGATTTACTCAATCGGGCAGCTCAAGTTGTTGAAATAAAGAGCTGATACCATCAATAACAGACAACAAGTGACAATTGGCACTGTCACTCATGTTTGTCTCTCAGAGGGACTCCTAAGAAAGAAGCCATCAGATTTCCCAGGCCTGGAAGCAGGAGGCCAAATGTGAAGGGGGATATTAGTAGATAAGGTCTTTTTTCTCTATTGTTGCTTTTGTGTTGTTATTTTTAAATTTGTTTAGAGTGTGTATGTGTGTATGTGTGTGTGTATGCGTGTGTGCATGCATGCATGCACAGTCCCATGTGCTGCATATGCATGTAAAGATCAGAGAACAACTTGAGGGCGTCAATTCTCTTCCTCCACCATGTGAGTCCCAAGCTTGGCAACAAATATCTTTGGACTTTGAGCCATTTTGCTGGCCCTGTTTGTGGAGTTTTAACCTCTGATCTTGGAAAATGCGTGCAGATCTGTCCTGTGGTTTGAAGTACTTACCTGACTTTAGAATATTACCATCATAAAAATGGAAGAAAGAAAAAACAACCCAACAGACTGACTAGGTTTATAGCAGTGACTAATACCATAAAATAGGAAAACAAGAAAATGGGCATGTTTAGGGAATGAAAGTAGTGATTTTTATTATCTTTTTTTTTTTTAATTTGCCCTTGGCACTTGGCTGAGACATCCACAATAAAGCTCCCAGACCTTGTCACGCTCAGGGAAAACAATAGCAGGCCAACAAAGACTTAAGTGTAGGCTTTCAGACATAAAGTCATCCTTAATTAGGCCCGGAGAAAACCATTTGTTGGGTGAGCCTGTGGAGCCGCTGTGGAGACCGAGGCTGGTGGCGGCCTTGCCTGTCTAGTCTAGCCTTGGGAAACTCAAGGCTGCAGTTATCTGGGGCTTGCTCCTACATGTCTGCTCACTCTTCTGTAGAGAAGAAGGGTTGGTAGGTACGTAGAGACAAGTCATGAGAGGAGAGGCTACAGATTTCCCAAGCAAAACTATAATGTGGGAACCTCGGGCTCATGGGGAGCAGCTTTGATACTGGACTTCTGCTGGAGGAACCATTTGCAGGTGGAAAGTCCAAAGTCTTGTTCGCCCTTTGTTGTCTAGGCAGGAAACACCACATTTTACCCTCCATATGGGGGCCCTTCCTAACTCTTGGCCTCACCTCTGTACTGAGGACCTTGCAGAATACACACAGGTCACAATTTGTTTGCCCAAGAGGTACCCTGTTTGCCCCTTGTAATGGTTAAATTTAATGGTCAGCTTAACACGACCCGGAATCACCTGGAGTCTTAATGAGGAATTTCTACATTGGGCAACCTGTGGGTGTGTATGTGGGTGATTGTCTTAATTAAGTAATTGATATAGGATGACTAACTCCACTGGGGGTGGCACCATTCCCTAGGCTGGGGTCTTGGTTGTATAAGAGAGGAGTCATCTAGCTGAGCACTAGCAAGGAAGAGAGTGATTATGAATTTACTCTTTCTTTCTCTGTTCCTGATGGTGGATGAGGCATAACCAGCCATCTCAACTTCCTACCTAGACTTTCCTACTATTATGGACTATAACCTGAAATTGGGAGAGAAAAAAAAAGCCCTGTCTTCATCATTGTTGTGGATCAATGTGGTTTGAACGAGATGTCTCCCATAGTCTTAGGCAGTTGAACACCTGATACCCTGAGGTAGTGTGGTTTGGGAATGCTTAGGGGGCGTGGTCTTTCTGAAAGAGTACATATTGAGGGTGGGCTTTGAGATCTGAAGCCTAACCCTACTCCCAGCTTGCTCTCTCTGCTTCCTTCTTGCAGTTTAAGATGTGAGCCCTCAGCTTTTCCTCAAGCCATCATGATTTTGCCTGCTGCCTGCTTACATCACGGACTTGAACCTTCTGGGACAGGAAGCCCAACAAATGCTTCTATAAATTGCCTTGGTCTTGTGTTTTATCACAGCAATGGAAAAGGATATAATAATAAATTATTATGGCAACAGAATGAAACTAAGACAACCCTCTAGACCAGTGCTTCTTACCCTTCTTAGTGCTCCAACCCTTTAATAAAGGTGTGGTGACCCCAACTATAAAATTATCTCTGTTATAAACTGTAACTTTGATACTGTGTATGGGTTGGGACCCACAGGTTGAGAACCACTACCGTAGACCCTGAAGCTTGCACCTAGCTCTGCTGCAAGACCTCACCTAGTCATCACTATCTCCCAAATGTCCATCTCTTTGTGAACACTTTCTGTGTTCCTACCATATGCAGTGACACGGATCTGCCACCACATCCTCACAGAAGCCTAGGGTGCCCCAGCCATTGCTACATACTTTCTATTGGCATCGATTGCGTGTTTGCATCTCCATCTACTCTGTGACTGTGGAGAAGGCAGATCCCATGCCCTCATCTGCTTTATACCTGAGCCAACCCTGGCACAGAGGCGCGTCAGTGGATAACAAATATGTGAAAATGAGTAACGGCTCCAGCCTTCCCTGAAAGATGAGGACAGGGAGATTCTGAATGAATGGTGCATAATCCTAACTTGAGTAGGTCTGTCTTCAATGGCAAACATTTTATTCCACACCCCTTGGCCACTGTGAGCACCTAGAACGCACTCAGCCCTGTGCTTCTTGCCATGTGATACAGAACGCATAGAAGGGTTTGACTTAATAGCACATTATAATCTATATCTCATAGAATGTCCCTAAACATGGGTAAGAACCAAGATTCAGGTAAACTATGTGTGTTACACATACCTGTATGTACAGAGCCAAGTATGTTCAGAAGTGTGTGTGCGTGTGTGTGTGTGTGAGAGAGAGAGAGAGAGAGAGAAGACCAGAGATCAGCCTAAGGTGATATTTCTCTGATGCCATCCACCTTTAAAATGTCTATTTATTTATTTATTTATTTATTTATTTATTTATTTATTTATTTATTAGTTTTGTGCCTTAGTGTGTGCCTGTATAGCTTTCTGTGTACCATGCACATGAAGAAAGTCAGATTAGGCCACGGATTTCCTGAAACTGGAGTCACAGGCAATTGTGAGCTACCAGGAGTGCTGGAAACCAAACCCAGATCCACTGCAAGAGCAGTGAGCATTCTTAACTACTGAACTGACTGATTAGGCTGTAGTAGTTCACCAATGATTCCCAGGAATCTGCCTCTCTCTCTGCCTTTTTACTGGGATTATAAGCACATGACATAGCCCTCAGTTTTCTCTTCTTTTCCTTCCTCTTCTCCTTCTCCTTCTTCTTCAGTGGGTACTGAGCTCAGAGCCCCATGCCTGCATAGTGTCTTAGTTACTTTTCTATTGCTGGGACCAAAGGAACTTATAAGATGAAGTATTTAATTTGGCTTATGGTATCAAATTGTTAAGAGTCTATGATATCAGAGAGAAGGAACATCTGAGATCTTGTATCTTGATCCACCACCATGACACACAGAGAGAAAGCATGTCTTTTGAAACCTCAAAGCTCACCTAGGGACACACTTCCTCCAACACAAACCTTCCAATCCTTCCCAAACAGTTCCATCAACTGGGGACCACAGATTCAAACATATGCACCTATGGGAGCCATTTTCACTTAAACCACCACATATAGCAAGTACTTTACTGACTGAGCTATTTCCTGAATTAAGATAAATCATATTTATGTTTAAAGCAATGTATTATATATCCATCAATCCATAAACAATGCTCAACATTGTACCTACCTGTTTTTAAAGAGCTAACAATGCATGGAGGAGAAACAAAAATTTGTATTTGAATAGAGGATCTATGATGCCTAGATTGTATGACTTCTGACAAACTAAAACTCATTTGAATCTGAGCCTCCTCAAATATCAACACAGAACTAAACAAAGAGGAAGATCAAGTGGGCTAATGCCTACAGAGAACTTAGCACCACCTATCACTTAGCATCTTTCCTGGCACTTGGTACCATCACCAGAAATGGCAACTGAAGTCTTTACTCTACAGGACACACAGCTTCATGGTGTTTGTGGACACTCACATTTGATGTTACATGCATAAAAATATTCCTTTCATCTGTGAACTATGCTTTTAATTTATGGTGACCCACTATGTAATCATATCCCATATTCCTTATGATGGTGGAAGGTTGTTTTTTTTTTTCACACAATCTTTCTTTCTGGATCCTTCTAACTGGTGAGAAAAATCTTTGAGCTCCTCAAGGCGAGCCCAAGGTGATGCATTTGTTACCAACAGTCGAGTTCAAGTCTGTACAGGTTACGTGTGCCTCATGCTTGCTCATCTGCTCTCCCAGCTGATGGGAAGGCGAGGGCCAGAGAAGAGGAAGCACTGAGAGCTGGAGAGCAAAGCCTGCTGTTTTCCAGCCCTGCTTTGTACTGCATGGTGGAATTGTTCAGATACCTGCTTGTCTAACCACTCCACGGCCCAGAGAAAGACAGGAGCTGCCTTTGTTTGTGTCATTCCCTAACCAACCCCCAGCATCCAGGAGCTTCAGCAAAGACTACACATAAATGACCAGTGAATGATGACTGTCTTTCCACAGAAGACAAGGGGTTAAAGACTCAGAAGGAACACCACAGCCCTAAACTCACAGCATAATTGCCTTGGGCATCTGTCTTGAGGGAAACTGTGAGTTCCGGGTGTAACCACTAAGTCCTTCTCCTGTGGGGACAACCTGTGTGCCTCTGCCTCTCACTCCTCATTTATTCGCTTGTCTGTCCTTCCCAGCTGTAGGGTTCCCTTAAGGAAATGAAGAGGGTCTTCTTTTTAATCTCGAATACCAGCACTTTGCAAAAGATCAAGCACATAGAAGATCATCGATGACTAACCAATAAATACATGAAAAACGCAAATGAGTCATCTGCCAAGTGACTATGTTTAATTTGTGTGTGTGTGTGTGCACATATGTATGTGCATGTATGTGTATGTCACTAGGCATGAAAAAGCTAGGGACAACCTCAGTGTCAGTCTTCAAGTTTCATTCATCTTGATTTATTTTTAAATACTTGTTTTTTTTTTATTTCCTGTATTTGGATGATTTGCCTGCACATGTGTCTGTACACTGGCCAAAGAGGTCAGGAGAGACCATCAGATCCCTTGAACTGAGTGAGAGCTGGCTGTGAGCCTGCATGTGGTTCTGGGGACACAACCCGAGTCCTCTACAAGGTAAACAAGTGCTCTCTGAACCTCTGAGCCATCTCCACAGCTCTTCCTTCTTGTTTTTGAGACAAGGCTTATCACTGGCCTGGAGAAAGTAGACTGGGTTGGCTGGCCAGTGTACCCTAAAGATCTTCCTGCCTCTGCCTCCACAGTGATGGGATTACAAACACCCTCCACCACACCTGGCTCATTTATGTGAATTCTCTAAATCAAATTCAGGTCCTCAGCAAAGCAAGTACTTTACAGACTGAACCATTCTTTAGTCTGGAAGTGAATTTAAAGTATGATTATGGGGTATAGCGTGGTGGTAGACGTTGATTGAAGATGATCAATTTCACTGCAACGACTAAAAAAAAAGATCAGATTAACTGTAAAACTTTGTGTTTGTAGATGTAACAGAATGGCATCAAAATAAAGAGAACTAGATAGAATCAATTTCCCCAGAAGATGGTAGCTTTCTGAAGAGGGCGATTTGTTGCTGGGTGATAGCTTCTCCCTCCCCCATTCCATTTGCTGGTTTCAAATCTGGTTGAGGATCTCATCTGGACAAGGGTATTAAAAGGGAAATAAATAAACAGAGCTTTTAGAAACTGTGTTGGGTTAGCATGAACATCTGAAAACCTCAAGAGCTATTCAGACAGTAGGCTTTCACTGCTGGTGGCTTCCAGACTCCCAGGGTGATGTGAAGGGCTAGGAACTTTGGTAACATGCAGCGAAGTCTCTGTCTCACAATCCGTAGGCGCTGTGTCTGTTCTCCCCCAAAACATTTTCCGAATTTGGAAGGGGCAGAATGCCAAACCTGTGAAGTCTGAGACTAAATTCTCTGCCAATGTTTTAAGATAGAGAAGATAAAAAGCTGCCAGCCTGTCAATCAAAGGATAGATTAGTCTTGGAAATACAGAGGAAACAGAGGTGAGAGAAATGAATTCAACCACATATACAACTGAGGCTGAACTCAGCCCAGCTCTGATTTGAGGGAGGCGCTGAGTCCTTCACTGATCTGGTTGATAAGAGAGACAAAATTCCCACCAGTGAGAAATATGACCCAGAGCTCTACAATTCCTTGTAGTAAGATGTCTGGCATATGATTTAAAAATTACTAAATGTGTGATCCTATATAAATGAATCCAATAGATTTTCTTGAAAAACAAAACACAATATCTGAAGTGAAGAATTTCAAGAATGTGAAACGGTGAAAAGCAAATGTTCAAACTGAAGCTACTGACCAATATCATCACGCAGATGCAGAATCCTCCAGCAAGGTAGACACAAAGAAAATCAAGCTAGCTCGATCATAGTCAAGCAATAGAGCTGGGGGAAGAAGGGAGGGAAGGAGAGACGTGCATGGAGCAGAACGTGCAGTTTCCAAATGCTCACTGAGGACCAGCCCCTCGGCAGAACCATGGCAGGAAGAAAACGGTTAAAGGCAGCTGTAAACACTCGGGATGGAGGTGAACTCTTTTTCTTTGGTGGTGGAGCCACTTCTAGCCCTGCTCACACAAGCAACCATAATTAAACTTAGGTCAGTGAGTCCCCAAACTGAATAAAGACATTAAAATATGGGGGGGGGGGCTTCCTGGGAAGAAGAGGTTTGGCAGAATGATTGAGGGTTATGGGGGTGAAAATGACCAAAGTATACATGTGTATATGAAATTGTCAGATACATGAAAACACATAGCTTTGTTTTGTTTTTAGGCTAGGGAAAATGTCTCCAGAATTTTATTTCCACCAGTGAATATCTCTTTTTTTTAACAACTGAATTTAAGAAAAAAATGAGAATTAAAAACATACACACACACACACACACACACCTCAGAAGTGTCATCATTCGAGCACAGTGCTCAGCCCAGATTTCAGGATAAACGATGGATTCAGCACTAAAGCAACCCAAAGCCTTAACCTATATGGAGTGTGAGAAAATAAAGACATCCAGCATTGTAAGCAACACCAAAACTGCCCTTAGAGGGAAATTCACGGCTTTATGCGCACTTGGAGACATGTGAAGTGGGAGGAGGGATGGCTCAGCAGTTAACAGCTCCTGCTGCTCCTGCGGAGGACCCACTTTCTGCTCCCAGCTTGCATATTGAGATGCTCACAACCATCTAACTCCAGCTCCAGGGACTTTGACAAATCTTCTGGTCCCTGCAGGCCCTTGCCCTCACATGCTCATACCCACACACAGACATGTAATTCAAAATGAAATAGAATCTTTTAAAAAAGAAAAATGCAGAATTTTCAGTTCAAAAAAGTGGGGAAGTAGTAACAGCACAACTCATGCAGAATGGCAAGGTGAGCGGTGATATGGGCAGACATCAAGGGCCCAAGACTAGATGGGAGGTCAATCAGCAAAGCCAAAGCACTGTCGCTCAAATAGGAATAACTTTACCAACCTCTGACAGGCTAACAGAAAAAATTCAAGGAATAAATATTGGGAATTATAAATAAGACAAAACTGCAGATTTGGTGAGGATTTTTCTGCACATATATATGGACATGTTATGTCTCTGCATATATGTTCATATCTATTTATTTACATACTCACACATATACATGCAATGTTTTTCTACGTGTGTATGTGTGTGGTATATGCAGATGTGTGTGTTCACATGTTTGTGTATTCACATGTATGCAGGTGTGCATGCCCCTAAATGTATGTCTATATGCAGCCCTGAGGTTGTTGTCAAGTGTCTTCCTTGATGGCTCTCAATGCTATATTTTGAGTCAGGATCTCTCAGTGAGCCGAGAACTTGTAGATTTAGCTATTCTAGCAGACTGCCTTGCCCTTGGAGAATTGTGCTTTTCCATGCCTCGGGTAATGGGCTGATAGACACAACCACCAGTCTTCATGTTTTCATCGAAAGCCCCGTATCCACTGAGCCACCTGCTCAGTCCCTTCATTCCCAAATAACTAGTAAATCTATTCTTATAATACACTCTAAAAACCTAGAACGGTCAATTGTGTGGAAAGAATGGGGTATAAAAATATTTAAGAAGGGAATAGAAAAGCTAAATGGCTCGTCACTAATATAGTTGAATTTTAATAACGTATCTTACCCTTAAAAGATACCAACAGGTGAGGTTTTAAGAACCTTCCAGGAACAGATAAATTCTGGACTTACAAATACTTTCAGAGGCTCTCAAAAGCACATAGGTGTCCATACACATTTTCTGAGCCAGCTCAAACTCAAGAGCAAACATGGATAGGAAAATAGTCTTGGTCAACCACGCTCATGACTTCTGAACATTCACACAAATAGACCCTGCATAGGATGGTGGGAAAACATGCTCATAACGTGAAGAATAAATTTGTTGTGAGAGGTTGAAGAGACCTCAGTGGTTTAGAACACTCGATCCTCTGCCAAAGGACCAGAGCTCAATTTCTCGCACCTACATTGTGTAGCTCAGAAAGGCCCGTAACTCCAGCTGCAGGGGTTCCGAGCCATCTTACGGCCAGCACTCACATAACATACACACATAAATAAAAATACATTTTCAGATTAATAAGGTCTGTCTTTAAAATTAAGGCGTATTTAAACACCAGGAAATATTCATACCCATTATAGCCTTTATATAACAGAAGAAATTGTACACATTTCTTGAGATGTAAATAAAACTGAAGGTGTGAATTTCAATATTCTTTCCTGATTTTCAGAAGAAACTGTTATAAGGGCCCAACAGATAGTGGTTCAGCACATAAAAGCAATTGTCACTGGTCCTAGTGAGCTGGGTTGGATTCCTGAGACCTACATGGTAAAAGGGAAGGGCCATCAAATCTTGCAAATCTTCTGACCGCCAAATATATGCCTTGATACACATACAAAATACTTATAGACACTACACACACACACTATGCATACACACCAAACTACACACACATCACATTTGAACACATTATACACACTACTCACACATACACACACACACAAAACAAACCTTTAAATGCAATTTGAAAAACGTTAAAGGAAGCGTTAGACATTGAGAACGCTCCTTAAGTTATAGGCTTTCTCTATCACAAGAAAGGATAATGGGTAGGAAAGAAGAAAGGGGACAAAAGGACAAAGCAGAAGAAAGGAGGGGCAAGGAAGTCCTTATGAAACACCGTCCTAGTCAGGTTTCCGTCACTGTGACAAACACCATGACCAAAACCAACTTGAGGAGGGAAGCATTTAATTTGCTTCCATATCCCAATCATTGTTCATCACTGAGGGAAGTCAGGACAGGAACTTGAACAAGAGCAGAGGTAGAAACCATGGAGGAATTCAGCTTTCCGGCATGCTCCCATGGCTCACTCAGTCTATGTTCTTATACAGTCAAGACCACCTGCCCAAGGATGCCACCACCCACAATGGGCTGAGTCTGCCCACATCAATCTTTATCCAAGAAAATCTTCCATAGACTTGCCTACAGGTCAATCTGATGGAGGCAATTCTGGATGGAGATTTGTCTAGATTTTCATCAAGTTGACAAAAACCAACAACACATGCAGGCATCTCATGTAGAGCTACGACAAGGATGCCAGTCACCACCCTTAGCTATGCAGATATTGCCAACAGGGAAACATTCAAAACAGTTGTAAAATTTCTCTCTCTAATCTATTTGTGTCTGGAAAAGAGAGACACCTAAAACTCTGACTCCAGGGGATCCAATGCCCCTGTGTGCTCTCTCTCTCTCTCTCTCTGTCTCTCTCTCTCTGTCTCTCTCTCTGTGTCTCTCTCTCTGTCTCTCTCTCTCTCTCTCTCTCTCTCTCTCTCTGTCTCTCTCTCTCTCTCTCGTGCACACACACACTTACACACGCACAATTAAAAGTGAAATAAATCTTAAAAAAGAAAACAAGGGGTTCTTAATGTGAAGAGTGATATTGGGACATAGTTATAGGAAGTTTGACTTTTCTATTCTCAAAACAGAGGCTGGAAAAGGTTAGATGGGAATTGACAAAGTTCAAAAGTGCCTGGCCACGCCCTCCCTGAGCTCTGCATTGTGATCCTTTCTGGGAGCATTAGAGGGGAACAAATCTACTTTATCAATATGGAACAAACACTCGGATGTTATGGAAAGTGTCTCATTTCAACAAGGGCCTGCAGATGCTCCTAAGTGAAACATCACCCTCCGGATATGGTAAGAACGACAGCATTCGTGGGGCTGGGGATGCAGCTCAGTTGAAGTGCTTGCCTAATATGTACAGAGCCCTGAGCTCTGTCTCCAGCACTGGGTGTGGTGGCACCAACCTGTAAACTCAAAGGTGAACTCAAGAAGAGCGCAAGTTCAAAGTCATCCTTGGCTACATAGAATGTTTAGACCTGAGTCTAACTACACGAGACCCTGTCTTACAAAAAAAGAAAGAAAGAAAAAAAGAAAAGAAAGAAAGGGAAAGAAAGAAAGAAAGAAAGAAAGGAGGGAGGGAGGGAGGGAGGGAGGGAGGGAGAGGAAAGGGTTGGGGGAGGTAAGAAGAGAGAAGAAAAGGGGGTAGGGAAGAAAGGAGATATGTCTGTACTTGACTTCAGAACAATGACCCATTTTTTCTCTGTGACCCTCCCTGAGAATAAAAACTTCTGGCTGGGGGAAGCATTCAACTGGCTTCATGAGATTCTTCAAAGGCCCCAGAATCTGACAAGAGAAGTCTTCACACCAAGCACATCAAACCACAGAACAGTCAGAACCTATTGCGCTCTGAGTCAGGCAAGAGTGGCAAACTCATCTTTATTCAGCCCTGGCTCCCTCAGCACCAAGAGCGCCTTTCAGTCCTCTCCTTCCCTTCCCCAGCCAATTCCCAGAAGCCTCGGAGACCAGATGTGAGAAGGGGCGAGAGGCAGATGCAAACATAAATTCTTCCCTCTGCGACAGAGGGTGCTCAGCCATGCGTGCCCCCACCCGTGTCAGATGCACGGTTCAGTCTGAAAACTCAAGTTCACACGGTGCTGACATTGCTGGGGTTTCCAGGGACGAAGCTGGGACAGCAGGTAGCATGTGCGCTTCTGCGCGCTGGGGGGTGGGCAATGTGTGGCGTGAGGATGCTGGCACAGGTGTTGTGCGGCTCAATGAACAAAGCACATTAAGCCTGTGTGACTTCATGAAATTAACTTTAGTTTATAGCCAGCGTCAGAAGAGAAGACAAGAGAAGGGAAGTTGCATTTAAAGGGCAAACAAGGAAAGGGTTACTGTGGGGGTCTAGATGTTTTGAGGGACTGTGTACTAGTTCTAGTCGAGCCGCTTGACTTGTGAACTAAACCCTCTAGACCTTTCATTCCTGTGCTATTAAAGGATGTAGTGGAAGGGCCTGGCCACCCTCAGAAGCCACGATGTAGCCTGGGCTTTAAAGGAAGCATGCTCTAGTTCAAACGCCAGTGTGCACCCCAATTCAAACACGTACCACACGTTCACACAGGAAACTAAAAATACAAATGAATTTTAAAACGAATGCATTTAAAATTAGTCAGTTCATTTGCACAAGTTGTTCAAACTTCGAAAGACATGCCTCTCTACCTCCCTCCACCGTCCCCAGTGGGTGCCCTCCAGGACACAGCCCTGCTCCTTCCACTTTCCTGATCTTTATCCTGGGTCCCTGATGCTAGAGTGATCATATGCTCCTGATTCATCTTCCTGTCCCTCCCAGTCACCTCCCAGACAGCAGAGCTGACCATCCTGTGGCTGCTTCTTAGAACTGAGTCATCCCCTGGCGCCCTCTCTCCTGTCTCCCTCTTACCCTGGGGTGTCGGCACCCTC
>JABTXL010021306.1:8758537-8794076 GCA_025134845.1 Neodon shergylaensis
CTGGGGTGTCGGCACCCTCTCTCCTGTCTCTCTCTTACTCTGGGGAGTCAGCGCCCTTTCTCCTATCTCCCTCTTACCCTGGCGTGTTGGTGCCCCCTTTCCTGTCTTCCTCTTAACCTGGGGGTCTCCACTCTTTATTGATTTTGCCTGGTGGTGAGCTATAAGCTGGACTTTGAGAGCAAGGCAGCTAAGCACTTGAGGAGAACCTGGGAACTTCACAGCCCATCTCAGTAGCTAATAGACACATTCTGAGAAGATGAGGAAGTAGCTCAATTGGTAAAGAGCCTGTCTTACCAACATGAAGACCCACATTTTTAAAATGCAGCCTGCACCTGTAACCACAGTACTGGGGAGATGGGCACAGGTGTATCCCTGAGCTTCTTGGCCAGCCAGCCTAGTTAAATTGGCAAGTTCCAGGTAAAAGTGAGAGAGCCTGTCTCACAACACAAAAAGGATGGCTCTTGAGGAAAGACATGTGAGGTTGATCTCTAAGTCCACAGGCATATGTAACTGTATACATGTGTTCACCTGCACATGCATACACACATACACACACACACACACACATACACACAGATGTATTATTGTTTCATGGTCACAGGGCAACTTGTTTAATTGGCAAGGAACTCTTTCCCAGACTTTAATTACACAAGAAGAGAAAAGCTAAATTGTTTTCCAGACTGGTTCTCAGAAACTTTGGGTGTCCCCAAGTTGAGATGGCTGGCACCACAGAACCAGTGCAGCCAAGGCTAACAGCCTCTCTTTGTGTCCCCCCACGCCTGGCTAGTACAAAGGTCACCACCCATAACCAGTCAACCATAAGATTATACAAAGACTGCTTGACGATGATGCTAATCATGTCATTTATTGAGCAATTACCATGTACTCTCAGGCACTTTATATGCGCCAGCCTATTTATCCACTCTTCAGCCCCAGAAAATAGCCGGCAAATGATTATTATTATCTCCATTTTACAGACGAGGAGTGTTCAGGGCACAGAGAGGTTAGACAGGTTGCTTAGGATCCCGTGGCTATTAAGTTTGAACACCGAGAGACAACTCCAGGAAGCTACTGGAGCTTTAATGCTTGCCCTTTCTGCTAGCATCCACCAGGTATTAACTGAGCTATTACTATGCTCCAGATGCTGGCCCAAACAAGGTTACTGCATTTGGTTTAGTGTGAGAGAAAGATATCACCGATGAGGATTTGAATGACGGCCGAAAACAGTGCTGAGGACAAACTAAGGATTTCTTAGACAAACTATAGTAGAGGATCTTGTGGTTTGAATGTGAAATGTCCCCTCAGGCTCATGTGTCAAATACTGGTTCTTAGTTGTTGGTGATGTTTGGGGAGAAAACCTATGGGAAGCGTAGCCTCATTGGAGGAAATAGATCCCTGGGGGTGGGCTTTGAGATTTTACAGCCAGGTCTCACTTCCTGGTCACTCAGCTTCCTGAGTGTAGATACAATGAATGTAACCAGGACTGCCGTGACTTCCTGCCATGTTTTTTTTCTTTTTTCTAGGAATTAGTCACAGTGGCAAACAAGGAACTAATACAGAGACAAATGGATCTCTGTGTGAAACTAAAGAGGGCTCCCTGAGAAAGACATTTATCTAAGAATTGAAGGAAAGTTAAAAAGAAATACAGAGCACAGGGAAAGAACGGACCAAGATCTAACTAAAGCACTGGAAAACCAAAAGAAGGGGCTGGAGAAGTCAAGTAAAGGAGGATGCAAGGGAAAATCAGAGCCAGATGCCACTGCTGTAGGTATGTGTGAGTCCTGGTAAACCTTTGGTCTTTTATCCTTAGGGTCACCAGCAGTTTTGGTTGTGATTTTCCATGCCCACATCCTTTGCGCTATTGCAAGTATTAAACTATAGTGGCTTCCTGGAGCCTTCTCTCAGTGTTGGAAACAACAGCTATAGGGTTCTAAGCAACTTGTCTCTCCTCTCCGTGATTCCTCAGCTGTAGAATGAAGATAATAACAACCATTTAACAGCTTGTGTCCAGAGAGAGAGACTGACCTGGGCAGGTCAGTTTGGTTTCTGTTGCTGCAATAAATACTCTAACAAAAAGGCAACTTAAGGCAGGAAAGAATTTATTCCAATTTCTGAGTGTACACTATCCTTTTGGGGGAAGTCAAGCAGCTGGTCAAATAATACCCCCAATCAAGCAGAGAGAAACCAAAGCACCTGTGCTGTTGGCTGGTTCTTACCTAGTTCTCTCCCATGATATGTATTTCAGGACCCTATGCCTGGGGATAGTGCCTCCCACAATGTTCTAGGTCTTCCTACATCAGTTGATAATCAAAACAATGCCTCCCGAAGACAGGCCTACAGACCAACATAACAGAAGACAATTACTCAATTGAGACTCTCTTCTGAGGGAATTCTAAGCTGTGGCAAGTTAATATTTAAAACCAAGCATCCAAACTGGGCAGTGGTGGCACACACTTTTAACCCCAGCATTCAGGAGGCAGAAGTGGATGGATTGCTCTGGTCTACAGAGCAAGTTCCAGGACAGCCAGGGATACACAGAGAAACTTTGTCTTGAAAAAAAAGCAATAAACAAACAAACAACTAAATATCCCAGTCTATACTAGCTAGTCCCTCAGCCTCTGGCTTATAGCTGGACTTCCATTCAGGATAACCAAACAAGGGATTCCAGAGCCCACTTCTAGGTACCCTCCCTTGTCTTATCTCACCACAGGACCACAGCTGACCTAAACTGCCCTAATATTTCAATTAGTACAATGTTCCATAATGTGTTTTTGTCCCTTCAAGGGACCAACTTGTTTCTCTAATTGCCCCCCGAAACAGTGCTACCCGACCCACTATGTTCTTCTATACATAGGCAAAATCAAAAGGTTTTCACAGTTCCCCTTCAGGGGCCAGTCAAGAGTGGCTGAGTTACTCTCTTGCCTTGACTTCTGGCTGAGTGTGATAAAGTGTTATGAGTCTTAGGATGCACAAACAGCTCAGGCTCTCCCTTTTCCTTGCTCATACTTTTTTGTTTTCTTTTTGGACAGGCTTTTTTCTTGTTTTTCTCAAACATGTCTTCAAACTCACTACATAGCCAAAGCTAACCTTGAACTTCTGATTTTCCCACCTTCACCTCCCAAGTGCTAAGATTGTAGATACATACTATACCATACCTTATTCAGAACCATGAGGACCCAAGTTCATGTCTCCAGGACTCAGGTAGAAAGGTAGGCAAATGAAGAGAGACTTCTGTGACCTCAGCACTGGGGGAGGATCCCAGGGATTTGCTACAAGCTCCAGGTTCAATGAGCGACACTGTCTAAAAAAAATGGAGAAACAATTGAGGTCACTGACAAAGTGTATTCTTGAACCTTGAGCAAAGTGAGAAAGTGGCTATAATTGATTAGTGACACCTGTCTCATCCGGGATAGTGAGTGATGGAGACATGTATACCACTCAACTTCCATTCTTCACAGTAGCCTGCTATCTTGCAAGATCTAAAAGCCAATAGCTCTTACCTTATGCTCTCCTCTGGCCAGCCTGCAGCTTGCACTGACTTCAACGGTGCTAAGTCTAACCGGAAATAGAATACTGTATATTTCTCAAACAGGATTTATTTCTACTCCTCTGTAATTCAAGCCAATGATACCATTGAGGAAATCACACGTGGGGGAAATCACCTCTCATGAGCTGCTGTGTATTCAGCAGGCGGACATCACCAAGATTCAAGGAGCTGTTTTATACAATGTGCCACTCAGCCGAGGAGACAGGACATCTTCCATCCTGCTGCTTGCTGGACAGGTTCTAAGATCTTCTGTAGAATAGAGGTAGAGGGTTGAAGAGAGACTCAAATGCCACTGTCACCCACACAAGCAGCTCAGTATTCAGTGAGTGGCAGAGTTTGCTGTAGTTTTGTTTTTCCTGGAGGGCTGTGCAGTTGCTGGAGAAATAAAAATTGATCCAACAGTCCTTCAGGGCTGGGAAGGCAGTTCAGAATAGTGATTACAAATACTTAATTTCAGCTACGTATGGATAGATCTAGGAAGTCATGGAATATCCCCTGGTATGCCCATATCTGTTATTCAAGGGATGAGAATAAATGATAAACTGTATTATACGGCTTAAATATAAAATTTCTCATTTGTGCTCATGTGTTCCCAGCCGGCTGTGCTATCTGGGAGGTGGGTCCTAGCTGAAGGGACCTGACTGGAGGAAGTACATCACTAAGGGCCTGCCTTTGATCCCTGATTCTTTCAATTCTCTGGTGCTCAGTTTCCATGAAGTACTGAGCCTCCTCTGCTACATCCTCCCCATACCAAGTGTGTAAGACCAAGCAAACATGGAATGAGCCGTCTGAAACAGTGAGCAAAGTGAATCCTTCTTCCTTCTGGTGCTTCTCTCCACTATTTCAGCCACAGTTCCATGCATAATCAATAATCAAAGCATCTTCCCTGGCCACAGTTGGGACATCATATCACTCACAGATAGGGGCAAGAACAAAGAGAAGAAGAGGAGGAGGAGGAGAAGAAGACTACATGATGTTACAGCTCTTGGAGTTACAGCAGTTACAGGAAATAGGCTATGTTCATCGGTGGAGGAGATTCCTCAAGTCCCATAAGTTATAGAGGACTTTACCTAGAACAAAGATGCTCTGAGTTTAGGGTATGTCTAGATAGCTTTATTAAGATATTTCTCAAATATTAAAATTAATCACAAATCCTAAAACATTGGTGCTCGAATTTCACAATAAAATAAGCACAGTAGGCTGGCTGAGGAGATGATTCAGCTAACAAGGTTCTTGCCTTGCAAATATAAGAGCTTGAATTCAATTCTCAGAAATTGTGGGGGAAAAAAAGCTGGGTTCTGTGAGACATGCTGGTGATTCCAGCACAGTTGTGCCAGCAACAGGGGGATTCTTGGGGCTCACTGGCCTTTGTTACTGTACAGACATGTGCATGTACACCTAAACATACATGAACACACAGCGACACAAAATAAGGACAGCATAGTAGCCACTTTAGAGGCTTTTCGAGATGATGAAACTAGTCCATACTGAGCCTTGCACATGTAAGAGCCCAGTAATCAGTGGCTGTTATCAGCATGATTACTGATCTTATTGCTGGTACTTATGCAGTAGCAGACGGTGCTCAGATAGGTGGCTATCTAATTCCTAATGATAGTAACAATCCCGGAGCAGGTGCTGCTTCTGTAGCTCTGATGACCAAATGTTTCCCATGTCAGTTGCATTTTCCTGTTTACTGTAGAACAGATTTGTGCAAATAAATATATCTGGCACCATTCTAGAGCTACTGCAGTGACCAGGACACTGTGTGGTTTTGTAACAGCTCTTCTGTTTGATCTCGCTTCCATTTTTTGTAAAGGGTCATTTGCCCCAGCTGCAAGTCAGAGAAGGTAGCTAACATTGCACACACTTGCAACTGTGACCAAAATTTCATCCAGAACAAGCTAAAGGAAGAAAGGTTCATTTGCTCACTGTTTACAAAGAGTCAGTCATGCCTGCTTGGTCTTCTGTGCTCAGGTAAACCATCACAGTTTTGGGAGAATGAAACAGTGGGGGCTCCTTATCTCATGGTAGACAGGAAGCAGAGAGAGAGGATGGGATCAGTGAACTCAAGCCAGGCTGTCCCCTCTCCTTTCTGTTGGTTATCATTTGATGAGAAGCCATGGCAGGTGCACCAGCACCAGAGTTCCAGGTAGAAGATAGGTCTACATGGCTTTGATTTCATCCAGGACAGTGCAGGCAGGATCTGTAACTCTGAATGTCTCATCTTTCTCCGGTTTCTTCCTGATCACATGTAGACTTCTGTTGGGGAGAGTAATAGCAGGAAGATCTTCGGAGTTCAAATAGTTCCTCTATCCTTTCCTGACTGTGAGTTTGGACGACTTGCCAAATGTCTTATTGTCTCCATTTCTTAATCCCTCTCTCTCTCTCTCTCTCTCTCTCTCTCTCTCTCTCTCTCTCTCAAAAAAGAAAATGACATTAGCCATGGCAGCTCAAGCATCAAGCTGGAGAGGTGGTTCTGTGGTTAATGGTACTTGCTGGTCTTGCAGAGGACCCGAGTTCTTTTGCCAGCATCCACATTAGGCAGCTCACAACTGCCTAGAACTCCTGCTCTAGGAGGCTAAATTTCCTCTTCAAACCACAGCATGCTAGACCTTTAAATATCCCGGAGTTTTCAAATCTTTATATTGGAAACTGCAGCCACCTCACGGACCCATTTGGGACTAAGTTGGCTGCAATGGTGGCCAAGGGTGGACCTAATAAAACAGTGAAAATGATCATGTGGTTTGGGCATAGGGATAGAAGATGGAGAGTTGCAGGAAGGGGTGGAAGGTGATTCTGGAACATTCATTGCTTTGGAAATTATTATGGTTATTTCTATCACCCACTTTCAACGTAGCCACCTTCCCAGACTGGAGAAGGACATCACAGGAAGCCCTTTGGCTACACAGCCAATGGTGGTGTTTTTCAACAAAACCTCCACTACAATCATCCCAACCCCATGTAACAACCATCATTTTTCCAGTGATGGGAAAATTCATTTTGCCTAAGTTAGAAAGGTTTGTTCCACATTTCTAATTCATTTATACCTATTTCTTCACAATTTTAATTGGAGCCAGCCTTGGGAAACTGAGGAAAATTCCAACCTTCCCTCATTTTCCTGTTTGTCTCCTCGGTTGCCACCTCCCTTTCTCCGTAGGCTTAGCTTTCTCCTTTAGCCAGCTATAAATCAACTGCACTCAAAGGCTGCCCTTGAATTCCCAGCTCCCAGCCCAGGATGTTTTCTTGGGTTAGCTATTTGGCCAACACACATTCATTCTTTCAACCCTATAAAAAGGAAAATCCAAACAGAAACCCCCTCCCTACCTTTCGACCCCCTCCTGCTACCTCCTGCCCAACCTTAGCCCTCGCACCGACATGACATAAAACAGATGTGCTTGGAACTGTGCCGCACTCGCTGGTCCTTCCCCATGCGGCCACCTCCAGTACCACCTCCAACCCCATGGCTCCCACACTGCAGGCCCGCACACACATAGGTGCTTGGAGTTCTCCATTGTTAGTTATTCTGATGTCCCAGGGCAGCACAGTGTGGTTCTTTGTGTGTTGCAGAATTAAGTGACAGCTGCCAAAAGATGTAAAAACCCAGTCCCCAAACTCTTAGAGTAAACGAGATATTGGGTAGACCCAATAGAGGAACACATTAAAATGGAAACTTAAATTCTTGCAATTTGCAGTGGTTGGAGCAAATGTCTTATGCAGCAAATATTTTCCTTAAAATCATTCAAGTGTATGTCCATGTCTCAGGGTTTTGTTTTCCATCTTATTCTCAAAGATCCCTTAACATAACATGTGCATGCATCTCTTCTACGGATAAGTTATCAATTTCATGGTTTGACCATAAACTAAAAAAAAAGCCATTCGTAAACCCAATACAATTCATAAGTTCCCAGTTACAACACAATCTCTGATATCCACTCTGAAGCCCGGGGAACAGCTCAACACAACCCCCCTTTTTTGGTGGTGATCTGGTGATGAAAGATATATTATTGAAATCCAGGAAACCTTGGGAAAAAATGTATTGCAAAACTATCTAAATTGAAATGAAATGCAGATTGTTTGGCTGCCAGAAGTTCCTTCCTGCCTTCTCTCCCCTCTCCCTGACAATGCAGCATGAATGTCTCGAGGCTTAAGGCATGCAATTAAAAGATATCTGTGTACCTAGAAGCAGAAACAATTGCATGGGCCTCAGGATCTGTGGCAATTTTGAGATGGATTAGAGGGGCTTACGGAGGTAAAGACAGAAATGTGATCCACTCACTCCTCCTGACCCATTCACCCTGGCAACATTTTCCCAATCAGAGCAAGCCTGTGCCATTCTCCCTCATACTAAGACTACTGGAGTACCAGTCACATCGGGGAACTGCTCAGGGGATCCTCAGGAAAGCTGGCTAGCCAGTCTAGTGGGTGAAAGCATTCTGCACTCAATTGCCAGGCTCTGCCTTGATAAATCCCGTGGAGAGTGGTTGGGGACAATGCTCAACGTTAATCTTAGTCCTCTGCAGGCATGTGTACCCCCACATGCATCTGTGATCATGCATGCGCACGAGCATCTGCAAACACCCATGCCTGCACAGGACACAAACAGAGAAGAAAAAGAGATGCTGTGTCTGGCACAGTGGATGCAGCTGTAGTAGGATTTATTTATCTATCATCTCTCTCTATCTCTCTATCATCTATCTATCTATATCTATCTATCGATCGATCTATCTATCTATCTATCTATCTATCTATCTATCTATCTATCTATCTATCTTATAGTTCAACTGCATTCTCTCCCACCCTCCTCTCTTCCCATTCCCTTTTCCCGCCTAACCTTTCCCCACCTACCCTCTGCCACCTACCCCCCCCAATCTATCCTTTCTCCTTATTCAATCAGAAAGAGACAGGCCTTCCATAGACATAAGCAAAGCTTGGCTTATCAAGCTGTGGTAAGATTAAACACACACACACACACACACACTGTATTCAGGATGGGCAAGGTAAGCCAGCATGAAGAATATGTTTCCAAGAACCAGGGACAGCCCCTTCTCCCATTTGCCAGGAGTGTCCCAGATGTAGACCAAGCTAAACAACTGTCTCATATATCCAGAGGGCCTTGGTCGGTCCCATGCAGGCTCTCTGGTTGTTGGGTCAGACACTGTGAGTTCTCATGAGTCAGGTTGTCCATTTCTGTGGCTTTTCCTGTAATGTCCCTAACCTCCCAGGCTCCTACAATCCATCCTCCTCCTCAGTAGGACTCCTGGAGCTCTGCCCAATGTTAGGCCATGGGTCTCTGAATCTGCCTCCATGGGTCACAGGATGAAGGTTTTCCAGTGACCATCTGGGCCGTCATCAATCAGATCTCAGGGTATGTCCATTTCAGGCTATGCACCGCTGTCATCAGGAGTCTTAGCTGGGACCATTCTTGAAGACTTGTGGGAATTTCCCTTGCACCAGCCTTCTACCCAACCCTGTAATGCCCCCTTTCCAGTCATCTCTTCCGCACTCTCCCCCTCCACCCACCCTCTAACCAATCCCTCAAGCTCCCATGCCCACTTGCCCCCAGTCCACCCAAGAAATTTTTTTCTATTTCCCCTTCCCAGTGAGATCCATACATCCCTCCTTGGTCCCTCCTTGATACCTAGCCTCTCTAGGTCTGTGGATTGTAGCATGGTTATCCTTTACTTTATAGTTAATATACACTTATGAGTGAGTACATGTTTGTCTTCCTGGGTCTGGTGTACCTCACTCAGAATGATTTTTCTAGTTCCATCAGTTGCCTTCAAATTTCCTGATGTCATTGCTTTTAACAGTTGACTAATACTCCATTGTGTAAATGGATCACATTTTTTTTTATCCACTCTTTGGTTGAGAGACATCTAGATTGTTTCCAGATTCTGGCTATTATAAAGCTGAATGTAGTTGAGCAAGTGTCCTTGTGCTATTATTGAGCATTCTTTGGGTATATACCCAAGAGTAGTATAGCTGGGCCTTGAGGTAGACTGATTCCAAATTTTCTGAGAAACAGTCATACTGATTTCCAAAGTGGCTGTACCAATTTGCACTCCCACCAGCAATGGAGGCATGTTCCCTTTACCCCACATCCTCTGCAGTATATGCTGTCATTTGTGTTTCTTTTATCTTAGACATTCTGACAGGTGCAAGAATCTCAGAGTCATTTTGATTTGCATTTGGTTGATGAACATCTCTTTAAATGTTTCTCTGCCATTTGAGATTCTTCTGTTGAAAATTCTCTGTTTAGGTTTGAACCCAATTTTTTACTTGGATTTTTTTAATATACAATTTCTTGAGTTCTTTATATATTTTAGAGATTAGTCCTCTGTCATATGTGGGGTTGGTGAAGATGTTTTCCCATTATATGGGCTGCTGTTTTATCCTATTGATGGTGTCCTTTGCCTTATATAAGCTTTTCAATTTATGAAGTCCCATTTATTAAGTGTCCATCTCAGTGTCTGTGCTACTGGTGTTCTATTCAGAAAGTTGTCTGGTGTGGGAGAACAGTTCTATATCTGTCAATTTATTTATTTATTTATTTATTTATTTATTTATTTATTTATTTATTTATTAAAGATTTCTGCCTCCTCCCCGCCACCGCCTCCCATTTCCCTCACCCTCCCCTAGTCAAGTCTCCCTCCCTCGTCAGCCCGAAGAGCAATCAGGGTTCCCTGCCCTGTGGGAAGTCCAAGGACCACCCACCTCCATCCAGGTCTATTAAGGTGAGCATCCAAACTGCCTAGGCTCCCACAAAGCCAGTACGTGCAATAGGATCAAAAACCCATTGCCATTGTTCTTGAGTTCTCAGTAGTCCTCATTGTCCACTATGTTCAGCAAGTCCGGTTTTATTCCATGCTTTTTCAGACCCAGGCCAGCTGGCCTTGGTGAGTTCCCGATAGGACATCCCCATTGTCTCAGTGTGTGGGTGCACCCCTCGCGGTCCTGAGTTCCTTGCTCGTGCTCTCTCTCCTTCTGCTCCTAATTTGGACCTTGAGATTTCAGTCCGGTGCTCCAATGTGGATCTCTGTCTCTGTCTCCTTTCATCGCCTGATGAACGTTAATATTCAGGAGGATGCCTATATGTTTTTCCTTGGGCTCACCTTCTTATTTAGATTCTCTAGGATCACGAATTATAGGCTCAATGTCCTTTATTTATGGCTAGAAACCAAATATGAGTGAATACATCTCATGTTCCTCTTTTTGGGTCTGGGTTACCTCACTCAGGATAGTGTTTCCTATTTCCGTCCATTTGCATGCAAAATTCAAGAAGTCATTGTTTCTTACTGCTGAGTAGTACTCAGCAGTATATATATATATATATATATATATATATATATATATATATATATATATTCCATACTTTCTTCATCCATTCTTCCATTGAATGGCATCTAGGTTGTTTCCAGGTTCTGACTATTACAAACAATTGTTGTATGATAGGGCATCTCTTGGGTATATTCCCAAGAGTGGTATTGCTGGGTCCAGGCGTAGGTTGATCCCGAATTTCCTGAGAAACCGCCACACTGCTTTCCAAAGTGGTTGCACAAGTTTTCATTCCCACCAGCAATGGATGAGTGTACCCCTTTCTCCACAACCTCTCCAGCAAAGGCTATCATTGGTGTTTTTGATTTTAGCCATTCTGACAGGTGTAAGATGGTATCTTAAAGTTGTCTTGATTTGCATTTCCCTGATCGCTAAGGAAGTTGAGCATGACCTTAAGTGTCTTTTGGACATTTGAACTTCTTCTGTTGAGAATTCTCTGTTCAGCTCAGTGCCCCATTTTATAATTGGGTTGATTAGCCTTTTACGGTCTAGTTTCTTGAGTTCTTTATATATTTTGGAGATCAGACCTTTGTCAGTTGCGGGGTTGGTGAAGATCTTCTCCCAGTCAGTAGGTTGCCTTTTTGTCTTAGTGACAGTGTCCTTTACTTTACAGAAGTTTCTCAGTCTCAGGAGGTCCCATTTATTCAATGATACCCTTAATGTCTGTGCTGCTGGGGTTATACGTAGGAAGTGGGTCTCCTGTGCCCATGTGCTGTAGAGTTCCCACTTTCTCTTCTATCAGGTTCAGTGTGTTCAGACTGATATTGAGGTCTTTAATCCATTTGGACTTGAGTTTTGTGCATGGTGATAGATATGGATCTATTTTCATTCTTCAACAGACTGACATCCAGTTTTGCCAGCACAATTTGTTGAAGACGCTCTCTTTTTTCCATTGTATACTTTTAGCTCCTTTATCGAAAATCAGGTGTTCATAGGTTTGTGGGTTAAAGTCAGGGTCTTCTATTCGATTCCATTGGTCGACTTCTCTGTTTTTATGCCAATACCAAGCTGTTTTCAATACTGTAGCTCTGTAATAGAGTTTGAAGTCAGGGATGATAATGCTTCCAGACGATCCTTTATTGTATAAGATTGTTTTGGCTATCCTGGGTTTTTTGTTTTTTCCATATAAAGTTGATTATTGTCTTCTCCAGATTTGTGAAGAATTTTGATGGGATTTTGATGGGGATTGCAATGAATCTATAGATTGCTTTTGGTAGAATTGCCATTTTTACTATGTTGATCCTCCCAATCCAAGAGCAAGGGAGATCCTTCCATTTTCTGGTGTTCTCTTCAATTTCTTTCTTCAAAGACTTAAAGTTCCTCACTCAGGATAGTGTTTTCTATTTCCATCCATTTGCATGCAAAATTCGAGAAGTCATTGTTTTTTACCGCAGCGTAGTACTCTAATGTGTATATATTCCACACTTTCTTCATCCATTCTTCCATTGAAGGGCATCTAGGTTGTTTCCAGGTTCTGGTTATTACAAATAATACTGCTATGAACATGTGATAGGGCATCTCTTGGGTATATTCCCAAGAGTGGTATTGCTGGGTCCAGGGGTAGGTTGATCCCGAATTTCCTGAGAAACTGAAACACTGATTTCCAAAGTGGTTGCACAAGATTGCATTCCCACCAGCAATGGATGAGGGTACCCCTTCCTCCACAGCCTCTCCAGCAAAGGCTATCACTGGTGTTTTTGATTTTAGCCATTCTGACAGGTGTAAGATGATATCTCAAAGTTGTTTTGATTTGCATCTCCCTAATCGCTAAGGAGGTTGAGCATGACCTTAAGTGTCTTTTGGCCATTTGAACTTCTTCTGTTGAGAATTCTCTGTTCAGTTCAGTGCCCCAGACCCAAAAAGATGAACATGGGATGTACTCACTCATAATTGGGTTCTAGCCATAAATAACGGTCACGGAGTATATAGTGGTGAACCTAAAGAAGCTAAATAAGAAGGGGAACCCAAGGAAAAACATATAATTATCCTCTTGGATATGGGAAGTAGACAAAATTGCCGGGGAGAAAATTTGGGATCTTGGGGGTGGGGTGGGATGGGAGCATCGGGGGATGGGGAGAGAAAAGTGAGAAGGGGAGGATGAGGGAAACTTGGGGAAACAGGATGATGGGGATAAAGGAAGGTTGGATAGGGGAGCACGGAAGCACAATTCTTAGTTAAGGGAGCCACCTTAGGGTTGGCAAGAGACTTGAACCTAGAGTGGCACCTAGGAGCCCAAGGCGAGGTCCCCAGTTAGTTCCTTGGGCAGTTGAGAATAGGGAACCTGAAATGACCCTATCCTACAGCAATGCTGACGAATATCTTGCATATCACCATAGAACCTTCAGCTGGTGATGGATGGAGAGAGTCACAGAGACCCACACTGGAGCACCGGACTGAGCTCCCAAGTTCCCAATGAGGAGCGGAAGGAGGGAGAACATGAGCAAGGAAGTCAGGACCACGAGGGGTGCACCCAACCACTGAGACAGTGTGGCTGATCTATTGGGAGCTCACCAAGGCCAGCTGGACTGTGACGGAAGAAGCATGGGATAAAACCAGACTCTCTGAACATGGCGAACAATGAGGGCTGATGAGAAGCCAAGGACAATGGCCCAGGGTTTTGATCCTACTTCAAGTTCGGGCTTTGTGGGAGCCTAGCCACCTTGGATGTTCACCTTCCTAGATATGGACAGAGGGGGGAGGGCCTTGGACTTTCCACAGGGCAGGGAACCCTGACTGCTCTTTGGACTGGAGAGGGAGGGGGAGAGGAGTGGGGGGAGGGGAAGAAGGGTGGGACGAGGGGGAGGGAAATGGGAGGCTGGGAGGAGGCGGAAATTTTTTTCTTTTTCTCAATAAAAAAAAGGAAGAAAAAAAAGAAATATTACTACAGCAGAGGATGGTTGCTTCCACCTTGATGGGATGAGTAGGAGTGAAACTACCATGAATATTTATGGACAAATCTCTGTGTCATATTTTCTATGATTTTAGACCTTATTGTACATAAGCATATATTTCACTTTAATAAAAATTTGCTCAGCTGCAAAAAAAAAAAAAGACTTAAAGTTCTTGTCAAATAGATCTTTCACTTCCTTGGTTAGAGTTACCCCAAGATATTTTATGCTGTTTGTGGCTATCGTGAAAGGTGATGCTTCTCTGATTTCCCTCTCTGCTTCCTTATCCTTAGTGTATAGGAAGGCCACTGATTTTTTGGAGTTGATCTTGTATCCTGCCACATTACTAAAGGTGTTTATCAGCTGTAGGAGTTCTTGGTAGCCAGGCAGGAAGTATAGGTGGGAAAACCAGACAGGAAGTAGAGGTGGGAAATAAGAACAGGAGTATTCTGGGAAGAAGAAAGCTCTTCCCATAGTCCTGCACAGACCACAGAATAAGCAGGATGTGACCTGCCCCACTGATAAAGGTACTGAGCCATGTGGCTAACATAGAAAAGAATAATGGGTTAATATAAGTTACAAGAGCTAACAAGAACCCTGAGCTAATGGGCCAGTTTATAACATAATGTAGACTCTCTGTGTGATTTTCTTTGGGGGTTTACCAGCTGTGTGAACTGGGTAGGATATAAATCCCAACAAGCAGGCCCTCATGTTACAGAATGGCACCCACATGGATAACTGCATCCCTGATCTCAAGCTCTCCTATAGAGCTATAGTAATAAAAACAGCTTGGTACTTAGCATAAAAACAGGCACATTGATAAATGGAATTGAACTGAAGACTTGGACATAAATCCACACACCTATGGACACTTGATTATTGACAAAAGAAGCCAAAACTATACAATGGAGAAAAGAAAGCAGCTTCAACAAATAGCCCTGTGGGATTATTATTTCAGCACTTCAGTCCCCAAGTCATTCAGCAAGCCAGACTTATGACTCAGATAAGGAACTGCAAATCTGGGAGCAGTTACTCCCCACCACCATCTGTATTAGTTACTTTTCTGTTGTTGACATAAAACACCATGGCAGAAAGCAACTTATAGAAGAATTTCTTTTGACTTACAGTCCCAGAGGATTAAGAGTCTGCCATGACAAGCAACAAGCATGGGGCTTGGTAGCGGGAGCAAAGGCTGAGAGCACATCTTTAACCAGAAGCAGGAAGCAGGAGGAGTTAGCAGCAAGCATGGCAAGGCTAAAACACTCAAAGCCTGCATCCAAAACCTCCCCAGACAGTGCCATCTACTGGGCACCAAGTATTCAAATATCTGAGCCTCTAGTAGACAAGAGATAATCAGGTCACAGATAGCGTCTCCTGCTTATTAAGAAATACATTACAGTGTCTACACAGACATTAGAAGGCTCGGAAGCTATTGGAGATAGGCCCCTCCCTCATAATCAGTGTTGGTCCCCATTTTCTCTTTCCTTGGCAACACCAGAAAGGGGAGCATCTGTATAGTCCTGTCTATCTGAAGATTTAAAATACATATGAAAATGTGGGAGTATCTGGGCTTAGGTGAGACCTGTGGTAATTTAATTGAGAATAGAGTCTAAATATGAATGCATGGTACCCAATTAGTGGAAGGATTAGGAATTGTGGCCTTATTGTAGAAAGTGTGTCACTGGAAGTGGGCTTTGAGATTTTAAGAGTCTACACCAGGCCCATTCTGTGCCTCCTCTTTCTCCCTCTGTCTCCCTTCCTCACTCCCTCTCTCTCCATCTCCCTCCACCCTCCTTCTCCCCTCCCCCACAGTCTGCCTACTGCCTATGGACCGGGAGGTAGCTCTTAGCTACAGCTTCATCATCATGTCTGCCTGCTTCCATGCTCCCCATCATAAGGGCCCTGGACTATGGACCATGTGAAACTGTAACACCCCCCCCCCCCCAATTGAGTGCTTTCTGTTATGAGTTGCCTTGGTCGTGGTGTTTTGCCACAGCGACAGAATGATAATGATAACTAAGACAAGGTCCATTAAGGAAAAGCTACTTTCTCCTAGTCAAAAAGAAACAAATTAAAATTCTACCTTTGGCCCTAGGTGGAGAGTTGACATTTTCTCTCTCTTTTAAATTTAAAATGACCAATTTTTATAAGAATTTCATATTTGAGTACACTGTATTTACATCATTTCTACCCCTTCCGCTCCTGATCAAATTCTTTCTGTGTTGTCCACGCCACCATCATAGCCCTCTCAAATTTGGGTCTTCTTCTATAATTACACACACTACTTACTGAGTCTCATTAGTGTTGCTCAGATGTACATTACTTTAGCATTAACCACTGAGGCTTGGGCAACCTATCAAGAGTCTCACCCCTGGAGACCGGGCTCTCCCTCAGCCAGCATTTCTTCTAGGAGTGGGCAATTGTGACCCTTTTCCCATTCATGGTAGCTGTCCAGTGCTATGGTCTCTGCAGGTGTTTTACAGGTAGCCATATTGTTGAGAGTTCATAGGTGTAGCCATGTCCAGAAGGCACTATGTCATAACAGTCCTCAGGGTTCTCTGGATCTTACAGTTTTTCTGACCCCTCTTCCACGATGGTTGCTATGTCTTTGGTATTGGGATTTGTTACAGATGTCCCATTGGGGGATGAACACTTTATGGTCACTTATTGTCTATATTTTGACCAGTTGTAGATTTCTATAACATCTCTGTCTGCTGCAAAAATAATCACATTTGATGATGGATAAGAACTATATTTTTCTATGGGTATAAGGATCAGTCTTTAGAAGACAGTCGGAACTTACATTAATTTAGCACAATGATAGTAATATGTTCTCTATGGGATTCTCCAACTACAGATTTAGGTTTACGGTACCAGTCAAGAGTTCAGTTCTACTGAGTGAACTTTAAAGCCAGTATGACAACTGTTGGTTATTCCCATGATATTAGCGCCACTATTGCACAACTGGGTATATCTGGCTAAACAGGTTATTTTTGTAGTTCACATCATTACACATGAATTGCATTGTTGATACCTTTCTCCCTGGTAGCCAGAATATCACTTTCTGACACTCAGAGACATAACAGTAAGAGGGAAGGCTTCCAGGTCAGTGCCAGCCTTATTTCTCCAAATCCTATGACACAAGTATGTACATCGTCATCAACAAGGTCTTGACATCACATTCTGGCAGGCAACGACATTAGTCTGTATTGTTTTAGGTGTCCCTAAGATTCCCCACAACAGTAAGTCAAAGGGAGGTATCTTTTGGCTATCACTGGGCATTTTGTCATTTTGTTAGTTTATGACTCCTAGGGGAGCATTAACCCTCAAAATGATCTCTCTCTCTCTCTCTCTCTCTCTCTCTCTCTCTCTCTCTGTGTGTGTGTGTGTGTGTGTGTGTATGTGTTGTGCTGTGTGTTTTAAAGAAATCTTGCAAAATAATAGGTTTCCCTAAAGATTTTCCAAGTGTCTTTAGTATTATTTACCCCTTCACTTTACCCTTTCTGCATTTCCTTCCTCCAAATTTAAGTTCTCCTACCATTTTCCCCTTTACCCCTTCATTCTGTGTTGTCTGAAACATCACATCCTATTTTGTTCTCCTTTAATAGTTAATCCAGATGGATCTGTCAATCACCTGGCCAGGAGACCACCCTTCAGAAAGGCTTATTTATCTGAAGATATGCTAAGGAAAAGGGAGGAATAATTATCTCCTTAATGAGATAATGTGCTTACACCTCCCAGTAACCCTTCCTTAATCCAGTTGCTTGAAGATTAATGCTGATTGCCCTCTTTAGTGAGTTCTGATCTTAAAAAAAATGTAAATGATTATCCAAACTGCCTAGGTTCCCACAAAGCCAATAGGTGCAGTAGGATCAAAAACCCATTGCCATTGTTCTTGAGGTCTCAGTAGTCCTCATTGTCCGCTATGTTCAGCGAGACCAGATTTCTCCCAGGCTTTTTCAGACCCAGGCCAGCTGGCCTTGGTGAGTGGTCCTTGGACTTCCCACAGGGCAGGGAACCCTGACTGCTCTTTGGGCTTACGAGGGAGGGGGACTTGATTGGGGGAGGAGGAGGGAAAGGGGAGGCGGAGGTGGGGAAGAGACAGAAATCTTTAATAAAAAAATTAAAAAAAATGTAAATGTTCCTTTCCCTTTTTACCATTTTGTTCCTTTTAGATAGTAGCCAGACAGCTATGCACGCTTTCCTTGACTCTGGGCTTTCTCACTGCCTCTTTGTAGAACTCTCTCAATTTCTACAGCTGCATGGTGACTTCCATGTCTAATTCAAATGATTTTCTCTTTGTCTTCTCCATCTCTCTCCTCCCAGCAGCCACTGGGGTTTTCAGCAGTTCACCCTGATGTTTTCTCTCAAATTCTCATAAAATGGCCCTCAAGTTTCCTTCTGAGCTTGTTTTAATATCTTTAAATCAAAGATACTAAGAACTCATAGACGGGAACGGAGGTTTCCCTGTAACAGGATTTCCTGGGTGGCCACCAGCCTGGTGGCTTCTCTGCTGACTTCTCCTCTTGCCCACCTGTGAGAATTAGAATTCCCCAGCCTTTTGCACTGTGATTATTTTTTTCCTCAGTTCTGTCTCCACTACCACTAGCTCCCCCATTTCAGTAATAAAACACCGGTGTGGAGTGGATTTCTCCGGGAAGGAGACGTTATGAGCAGAGAAATGTGCACTGACTGGTGTGGTGTCTGCAGAAGGTTGGATGTGATTCAGTGGCCATGTTTTCGGAACGCTCCATCAATGACAGTTGGAAACATATGTTTTTTATAAATTTCTCATTCCTAAACAAAGCCTGACAGTAAAGCCCAGGGCTTTGATATTTATATAAGTTGTTAAGTGGTTCACTGGGGAAAGCACATTTCAATTAGCATGTCACTGCTCATCATGCTGGATTCAAGAGAGGTGTCCTGATTAAGACGGTTGTTGAACAATACATCAAAAAGTTGGGGCTTACTAAAAAGCTGCTCCTTTCAAGGTCACTCACGTCACCTGATGCCTGGCTGAGTTTCCTGAGCTTTTACTTAAAATTAAATGAGACATTCAAAATCCCACTTTAAATTGAATCGATTCAAAAAACTCATTCCATTTTGTTCCATAACTATCAACCAAGCCCCTGGTAGGAGGAGGGTACAGGGCCAAGTGAGGCAGAAGGAGGCTACGAGGAAGGCCTGGCCTGGGCTAGTCTTAACTTCCCTAGGGCTGTCACCTGGAGTGGCCCATGATGTAACAGATGCTGGGCATCGATATGTGGCACACGTGTGGAAGAGTGCATGTACATGCCTGTGCATGAGCATCTCCAACTCAGATGCTGCCTTTCAAGTGTCTTCCTAAGTAGTCTTCCACTTTTCTGAGACAGGCCCTCACTGAACCTGAGCTCTCCCATTCTTCTAGACTGGCCTGTCAGTCATCTAGACTGATCTGTCAATCATCTAGACTGGTCTGTCCTTGAGTCCAAAGCATCCTCCTGACTCCGCCTACCGGAGCTTAGATAACAAACGTACCACTATGGTCAGCTTTTTCCATGGGTTTGGGGGCTTAAACTCGGGCCCTCAAACTCAAGGACTGTACCAACTGAGCCATTCTCCTAGTCCCCTGAAATTTTAAAGCTATTTCTGATTGTGAGCTCTTCTGTGGGGATGGAGAAGTCATGAGCTATGATCAAAGCAAAATAAAATAAACTCCCTTGCTGTGGATTCACGGAACTACAGCTCTGCATCCTTCAAGCCAGAGGTTTTCTTTCTCAGAACTTCTTCTCTTCCATATTTTTAGGCCGAGATTATGTTCATAAGCTATAGATAAATTTACAGTCAGTCTTGCTGTGAGCTTTGTGTGTTACACTGTTACACACTCACACACACACAGAACACATGTGTGTTTCCCTCTTTTATGTACTCTGCTGCCGCCCTTAGGACATTATATGTTAGGAAGTTTCCTGTTGGGCCCTGTTTCTGTTATGTCCCTGTATCTTGTTAGCTCATACAGCTGTCCTTGAGATTGACGGTACAATTTTGTGCAATTCAATTCAGGGGAACATTCCAATCTCTCCCAGCCTGAAGAGTCCGGGAAAGACAAGAGCACCAAATTTGTTCCCCTTATCTACCCAATTTAGTAGCTATTTGTCACCGTCAATTAGTCAAGGGTGAAATAATTACCCGTGGCTTGAGTGAGAGGAATAAAGTCTGATTGGCAGCAAGAGAAAAGAACAATCAGATCCTATGAGGAGGAAATATGAGCTGAGTGGGCGGTGTGGTTAGAGGACACAGGGCAGGCCTTCACCCAGAATACCTCTGAGTCACGGCTGCCGCTCTGCCCTTTGTGACTCATTCCTTCAAACCAGCCTGGCTTTCTTTCTGGAGCTATTTTTAAAATATCCCAGGGCCAAGAACGGGTAACAAAAATGCAATCAATATGCATGCCTTCTTTTCTTTTAATTACAATAACTCTTATTTTATTTATTATTGTTATTATGTGTGTGTGCATACAGAGGTGTTCTGTGAGTGTGGACTTGCATGTGCCCTGGCATGTGTGTGGAGGTCATCAGAAGGTCCTGCCCACCTTTAGGATGGCACTCCCCATTCCAAATAAACTGATCAAGAAAACAGAAAGAGGTGTTCTGAGCGGCTGGTCTCTTAGTTGACTCCAGATCTAGCCAAGCTGACTAACAAAACTAAATTTTGTACATGGTAAACAGATAAATATAAATATTCATTTATGTACATCCATATTACATATTAAGCATATCATCTGCATTCAATGTCAAGGGGTTATTTTGTAGCCAAGTAAATACCCAGAGAAAGAGATGGTTGACTTGCTCCTCTCCCATTTGCAGCGCCAGTGCAGAGTTCTGTATGATGGGCTGGCTCCCAGTCCTCGCCATCTTCCCAGGCCTTCTGAAGACCACTCTCAGCTTTGCAAAGACAACCTGAGTCCTGTAGTTTATTTCTCTCACTGTCTTTCCTGGCATCTCATTGTGTCTGAGCCCATCCCAATCAGGTCGTCTTTGTTGCTTGTCTTCATTACCTATTCATGAGCGCACTTTTTACCTTGTGGTCTCCATTTCACTTGATTTGACAGCAGCATTTAATCCCCAAATTCACATATCCTGGACGGAGGAGACCAAAATAGAGGAAAGCCACACAGCGGTAGAATACTATTACGAGATCAAGAAAGGAAGTTTGGAGCCGGTGTGTTGGCTCAGTGGTTGAGAGTGGCCTCTGCATAATCATGAGAACTAGAGTTTGAACAGAAGCACTCACATTGCAAGCAGGACATCCTGCAAACACTCTACCTGTACCAGTGTGCAGAGTCACATGTGCATATGGTCACACAAACAAATAAAATAAATCTCTATTTATAAAAGCAACAAACTTTTACTGTGTTAAGAGACTACCCTAGTTTCAGTTCTGTTGCCACAGCAAAATACCCTGGCAAAAAGCACCCTGTGGGAGAGAGGAGTTTACTCAGTTCACAGTTCCAGGTTATGGTGCATCAGAGCAAGGACATCACAGTGGCAGCAGCCTGAAGCAGCTGGTCACATTATATCCACAGAGCAGAGAAAGGAATGCATAGATGCTGCCGGTCACATCACATCCACAGAACAGAGAAACAAAGGTGTAGATCTTGCTGGTCACATCATTTCCACAGAGCAGAGAAAGGAATGCGTAGATGCTGCCGGTCACATCACATCCACAGAACAGAGAAACAAAGGTGTAGATCTTGCTGGTCACATCATTTCCACCGAGCAGAGAAACGAATGCATAGATGCTTCTTTGCTTGCTTGGTTTCCACCCAAGACCCCTGCCTAAGAAGTAGTACTGCCCGCAGTGGGCGGGGATTCCCCGCATTCATTAGCATAAGCAAAACAGTATTCCTCAGACACGCCCACAGGTCAACCCAACGTAGACAGTCCCTTGATGAGCGTCTTCCCAGGTGATTCTAGGCAATCAACCATCACCAAGACTAGACACAGACCTGAGAAAGGGGTTGGTAGTATGGTGCTCACAACACTCTGCTGAGAACCTGAGAATCGGCTCCTTATGTGACACAGGGAACTTCAGAGATGGGATTTAGGTACAGACTTTGAGCCAGATATCGAACCTTGTCAAGTGAGGGAGTCCAGCTGATGCGCATATGTCCTCAAAATCAGACTTGGTCAGTTAGATCAGATGCTAAGTGGAAGATCTCCACACGCTGTTGGGGTCACAGCAAAATGTATACATTTCCTGTTTACAGGCAAACTACTTCTGGTGTCCCGCTGTAATAACCATCCCCTCTGGATGGTGCCAGCTCTGCAGAGGCACCATCCTTCGCTTTCCCACTCTGTCAGCCAGTGTTCTGTCACTGAGACAAAACACCTGAGGAAGGTCGGCTTTAGGAGGAAGGATTGAGGTTTCATCTCACGGTCGTTGTCGCCCTGCCTCGGGGAGCACATGGTGAAGTTGTTTACTTTGTACCAGTGGGGAAGCAGGAGAGGAGATGTTAGCACCCCAAATCCCATTCAAGAGCATGCAACCCAATTGCACCACTTTCTCCACTGAAGTCCGACCCCCCAAAGTTTCCACCTCTTCTCAGGTGGGAACAGAGCCTTAAATGCATGAACCCCTTTTAAACGGTGTTTATTGGGAGGCACATGTGTAGTAGTCAGAGGAAAACTTGAAACTGTCAGTCTCTCTTTTCACCATGTGGATCCCAGAGATAGAACTCGAGTGGCTAGGCTTGGAGGCAGTCCCCTTCATCTGCTATGCCCTATCACGAGCCCAGATGGAGCTGCTGAGGGAGCATTTACTATCAGAGAGCCAAACCTACTGTCTATGACGGTCTCCAACTGAAACCCTCAGAATACGTTACATTTATAGAGTCTTCAAATGTCTCTGGTCCTCTATGAAATTCTCCAAGCTATGTCTTAAGACCCAAGGCCATGGCCAGCAGAATTGAAAATTACCTTCATAAAGTAAAGCAGAATGCCCAGGGTTCTTCATTGAATTCACACTCAGAGGCTTTTCATTTCCAGGAATATTTGCACAGAGAAAGGTTTTGGGCTCTCTCTGCCCTTGTTAGCATTAATGATCAGCTTCATGAAGACTAGAGTCATCTAGGGATAAAAATCTCAACTGTGTAACTGTCATAATCAGGTTGGTCAGTGGGTATATCTGTGGGATGCTGTCTTGGTTGCTAAGGGACTCCGGCCACTGTGAGCGATACATTCCCTAGGCTGGTGGTCCACTGTGAGTGGTACATTCCCTAGGCTGGTGGTCCTGCACTTTATAAGAAAGGTTGCTGAGCGTGGGCCCAGGAGCTGGAGACTGAGTCAGCAAACAACATCTCTCCATCATTTCTCCTTCAAGTTCCTGCTTGAGCTCCTGTCCTGACTTTCCTCAGTGATGGACTGTGACCTGGGGTATAAGCCAAATAAACCATTTCCTCCCCTAAGTTGCTTTTGGTCAGAGTGGGTTTTTGTTTGTTTTGTTTATTTTATGCTGTTTGTATTGTTGTTGTTGTTGCTGCCACTGTTATTTTGTTTAAACAGCAATTGTAGAGAACAAGAGCACGGCCCTTCCTACCTTTTGGAGTTTTAAAATGACTATTATGATAAAAAATCATTAACCCATGGGTTCCCTTTACTGTCCCAAAATGATTCACTGCGGTTCTATCATGTACCCAGACTTAATTTTGAAAAAATGAGATTGTTAGAGGAAAGAACACCTGCAGTCTCTCCCCACCGGAGTGCTACATTTGCTTAGAGAAGTAACTATGGTCATGGGTAACCATGACGACTGCTCTGGATAAGGAGTCAGAATGAGTTCTGGTCCAAGTGTGTGTGCGCCTCTCACAATCCTGGTGCACGCAGGGTTAGTTTAACTTCTGTGTGGGTGACTTGGGCTTTTTTTTATCTATGCCAGAAAAAGATCAAAAGGAAATATCAAAACCCAAATGGTGCTTTCCTGTGAGTGTGTCAGTAAAAATGTCTTTTCTTTTTTGCTTGTGTACATTTTCCAACTGATTTTAATACAACATGGAAAATAATACATTACTTTACGGTAACAAATGGGCTGAAGAGACAGCTATGTTGGTAAAGTGCTTGCCAGACTAGCTTGAGGGCCTGAGTTTGATGCCCAGAACTCGGGTGTGGTATTGCCTATTTATTTGTAACCTCAGCCCTAGCAAGGCTGGGGCTGGGAGAGGAGGAGGCAAAGCAGAGGCAGGCAAATCTCTGGGGCTCACTGAGCAACCAGCCTAGGAGAATCAGAAAGTCTCAGGTTCCAGTGAAAGAGTGTCTCAAAAAACCAAGGTAGATGCCAAGAAACAAGACCTAAGACTGACCTGTGGCCTGAGAAACAACTCCTAGGACTGGCGTGTTTGTGTGTGTGTACACGTGTATACGCACACACACACACATGTACAAGCACACACATACCATGTACATCAAATAAAAAGAACATCTGCCCACATGGATGGCAGAAATTCTAGGTCTCTAATCCCTACAGTTAGCAGTCTCTCAAGAAAGGCATTCCTTCATACATAAAAGAACAAAGTTAAATTAAGCCCAGGACCGGTGGATCACCTGGGAAGGTTTTTAAGACACAGAGGGCTACAATTCTTACCCAGAGCAAGGCTAGTAAATAACAGAGATACAAAATAAAGATACAAAGGTTCCAGGCTACCCTGGCCTCCCAGCCACCCCCCTCCACCTTCCCCCCTCCCCCTACCAGTCATTCTGTTACACTTTGTATGTTGTGAATAAATAAGTATGTTACCCCAAAGCTTATGATCTCCCTAAAATCCTGTTTCAGCTCTTACCAGAAATTCCTTTTGAAAGAAAGGAACAAACAGAAAGAACTAGTTCCCTTTCAATGTATTCCTCAGCCACCTCCACTGAGAGCTGTCCCTCCGATGTTCAGACTAACTTCTTGAAGCTGTGTGTTCTCCCAGAACATGAAATCTTGATCATCATGGCTGTAAACTGTGAAAGCTGGCAGGAGCTGCTGCAGCAAACACGTGCTCCCCAGGAATCCGGGCACTAACGTCAAGGTTTGCAGAAAGCCATGAATGCCAACCAGTGTTCTGACCAAAGCATGGGCTGTTGTGAAATCCATACCCAAGTGTCTTAAAGTCCTAAATGCATGAAATAAATGTGTCCCTTATTTTATCATTACTTCTTAAAACACACACATGGGGTCTTAAACACTTCCTCTGTTTTCTATAACAGCTATAAAAAGGGAGACTGAGGTGGTTTGATGTGGTGGAATTTTCTCACCATGCTTTTTGCCTGTCCTCCTTCCCCAACACAGCAGGACGTTATGGAGGAGTAAGAGAGGAAAATAAACCTCCGTCTTCCTGTGGCTTCCACCTTTACATGGGCCTATTCACCAAATTGAAAACTGAAGACTAAGTCCTGTCCTGCTAGTCGTTAGTGTGTGTGTGTGTGTGTGCGTGCGTGCGTGTGTGTGTATGCCAGAGGAATAATTGCAGGCATGTATTGCAATGCTCATTTGTTACTGCTTCTGCTGCGTATTTTCTTTTTAAATGTGTGTTCTGAGGATTGAGGTCAACTCTGGAGGTTCTCAAGGAGAGGCCTTTACCAGCTGAGCTCTCTCCCCATCCCTCATAGTTTCTTGTTAACGGAACTAGGCTGATTCTCTGAAGAGCGGAACTATGAACATTAGACTGAGCTAGCCCTTTTCTACTTTGCAAGTTTCACTTTTAAATTGTTGTCTATGTTTGTGTGTGTGTGTGTGTGTGTGTGTGTGTACAGGCACACGTGTGCCACAATATATATCTCAAAGTCAAAGACAAACTCTCCAGAATTGGCTCTGTTTGTGAGCTCTGAGTGACTCGGGTCATCAGGTCTGTATTCAGGAGATTCTTTCTGTTGAACCATCTCTCTGGCCCTAGTTTACAAGGCTCTTGTTTCCTACCCATGGATATCTCTTCTTGCTCCTCTTAGGATATCATTGCCAATGTCAGCATCTACTTTCATCTTTTGGTATTGAGATACCCATCTTAGATTCTCTCAGCTCTCACCTGGGAGGTTTCTGTTTTTGTTCTCCAAGATTCCCCCTTTCCCCTCTGAGAGGTGTCAGATTGCCCCTGACCTCTAGGGACAAAGGCCATGGTGTATTAAGATTTCTAGGGTGGACTCCCTGCCCATTCCACAGCACCCTATGCAGGCTGAATTGATCATTGATGGTGGCATCTCATAGACTTATTATGTGTTTGATTTTGAATTCTTTTTCAATTGGTGTTAATTTTTTATTGACTTTTAATGAGCTCTACATTTTTCTCTGCTCCCCTCCATGCCTCTTCCCTCCCCTTCCACCCTCTCCCAAAGTCCCCATGCTCCCAATTTACTCAGGAGACCTTGTCTTTTTTGACTTCCCATGTAGATTAGATCTATGTATGTCTCTCTAAGAGTCCTTATTGTTGTCAAGATTCTCTGGGATTGTGATTTGTGGGCTGGTTTCCTTTGCTTTATGTTTAAAAAGCATATGAGTGAGTACATATGAATATTGTCTTTCTGTGTCTGGGTTACCTCACTCAAAATGATGTTTTCTACCTCCATCCATTTGCCTGGAAATTTCAAGATGTCATTATTTTTTTCTGCTGTGTAAGTACTCCATTGTGTAAATGTACCACATATTTTTTTTATCCATTCTTTGGTGGAGGGGCATTTAAGTTGTTTCCAGGCTCTGGCTATAACAAACAATGCTGCTATGAACATAGTTGACCTCATATCCTTGTGGTATGATTGAATATCCTTTGGATATATACCCAAAAGTGGTATTGCTGGGTCTTGAGGAAGGTTGTTTCCTAATTTTCTGATATTCAAAGGGGCTGTACCAGCTTGCACTACCACCAGCAATGCCACCGTTCCAGTCACCTCATTGGTCACTCTGGAAGTTACTCAGTGCTTCCAGGGTTTGCTCTGCTCCCATGGAGTTTGCTGACTCAGGCCTGCTCTGGCCTAGGTTTCCAGTTCAGACCTGTTTCTGTAAATGTCCCTGGTCCAGATCTGCTTCTGCAGAGCTCCCTGGCTTGGGATTGGTCCTGCAAAGGTCTCTAGCTTTTATCTTCTCCCTTGGAGACCCAGACACAGGTTCCTCCAGACCTTCAGAGGACCTGGCTCAGGCCTACTCCCTCAGAGGTCCCAGATTCACTCCCAGACCCGCAGTGGTCTCTGGCCCACTTGCTCAACAGTTGCTCCCCTGTACCTACTCCTGTGGAGTTCGCTGTCTCAGGTCTGCTCTGCCCCAGGTCACTGGCTCAGTTCTGCCTCTTCAAATGTCCCTAGTCTGGATCTGTTCCTTTTCCAGTGGAGCTTTCAGTCTCAGGCCCACTCAGGCATAAGTTGCTGGCTCAGTCCCGCTCCTGCAGAACTTGCCACCTCACACCTACTCCTGCCTGGGTTTCTGGCCCAGTTCTGCTTCTGCAAGTGTCCCTGGTCTTGATCTGCTCCTGTTCCCATGGAGTTCACTGTCCCAGGTCCGCTCAGGCCCAGGTCACCGACTCAGTCCTGCTACTGTGGAGTTCGGCCATCCCTGGCTCACTCCCAGTAGCAGTTAATTCTTTCTTTATTATTGCCAGTTTTGTCAAAGCCCCTACATCATGCTCTGTGACCCTGTACAGAGTGACGAACTGTATGGTTAAGAAGACCATGGCACGTGAGCTTCATTCAGTTTGCAGCTAACTGTAAGGTGTCTTTCTTTAACCCAGGGCTTCTTTTCCTACTTGCAATCCATTTTCCCTTTCACGCTAGATGTTTGCATGCTATCCTGGGTATATAGGTAGGTGTATAAAATGCAAGTTAAATGTTCTCAGGTGATGACTAAGAGGTTTATTTTTCTAATTCTTTGGTGTACATGGAGTTTTACCTTTTACCAAAGTTGAAAGCAAATCCACACACTAATGAGATGGATGTGCTTGTTGACATAAATGACAACTGAGTATTTGACACAGCAGAGTGCAACACACACTCTTGTTTTTCATAATTGATCTATATTTTAATTTGCTAATAGTCAATGCTGAGAATCCTGTTTTGCATAAATTTATAGTACAAAATGGCAGAAATATGTTTGAGGACATTTCAGAAATTGTTGGAAATTGTCTCAATCCCAATCCAAATTCATTTAACATTAAAAAATAGAGTAAAATCCAAATCAGCAACTCAAACAGGATTTTCAAATCAGACATTCTACCATAAAGCAGTCCAATGACATATGAATTTGATTGCCATATAAAGAGAATTAATGGTAGAAAAATAAGGAAATTAAGATTGTTAGAACATTATAGTTCAACTTATAACTACCTAGATCCAGAAACAAGGTTATGGGTTAGCCCACTCCAATATCCAACCAATCTGTGATTACTGGAACACATAAAGGGACTGGACCTGTAGACCCAAAGCTGAAGGATTTCCACAACACAGAGCAACAACAGAATATCCAAGAAGAGTCCCAGTGAGGGCCCAGCATCAATACTGTAGCAGGAGCCAGAGGCCCAAACTAGACTAATGAGTCTGCAATGAACACTTACAGGTTAAGTGTCCATTGGACAAAGGAATTTACTGTGTTACTCACTATGTCACACTACAGCTTCCATATCTGGGGCAAGGGGGCAGAGGTTTCAAGGGCGGAAAGCAGATACTCAAGGATGGGAAATGAATGTGGTCTTGATGCATGATGTGAAAGACACAAAAAATAAATTTTTATGTTAAAAAAAAAAACTACTGTGGTTCAGGGCTGGAGAGATACTTAGTGGTTAAAAGCACATACTCCTCCTGATGATTGGTTCCATCCATGAAAATGCATTTGTAGGAGACGTTCTAAGTTTTAATATACAACAGATCACAATATTATAAGACATAAAGAGCAAGACTCCCATATCTTAAATTTGTCTTCCTTCTTTCCTTCCTTCCTTCTTTCCTTCCTTCCTTCCTTCCTTCCTTCCTTCCTTCCTTCCTGCCTGCCTGCCTTCCCTCCTTTCTGTTAGGAATATTTCCTAACGCGAGCTCCCTGCCGATGCAAAATTTCCAATCAAGCCAAATCAAAACAAGCCAAATTAAGAAATATTCAGGTTTAATGGGAGATCTGCACTCCCGGGTGGCCCCGAGGGGGAAACCAGGAAGCCACAGAAACGCAACCCCTGGAAGGAAGGGAGGAAGAAAGGAAGACCACACGTTCCTCTTTTGGGGGAACACTTAAATACCCTGGGGAGTGGTCCTGATCCCACCCCCAGGGAGGGTTCAGGACCTGGCCTGCTGGGATTTGGAGTCCAGACCAGACCTGGGGGCTGGGATAGATGCTAGATGCAAGGGGTAGGGGCCTATGCTCCCTACTTGACACTTCCTTTCTTTCTTCCTTCTTTTGTGAGCAGGCAACCCAGCCCTCATGTGGAGGTAGGGGGACAGCTTACAGGAGTCAGTTCTTCCCTTTCTCCATGTTGCTCTTGGGAATAAAGCTAAAGCAATCAGACTTGGCAGCAAGCCTTTACCCTCCGAGTTATCTCATCAGCCCATATGTTTGTGGAGGAAATTACTTGTATTTGTCTTAAAGAAATGGAAATATTAGAATTTCCTGATTGTTGGTACTGGGGAGATGACTCAGTCAGTAGAAAACACTGGCTGCACAATTGTGCCCATAGCACCCCTATAAAATCCTGTGTGAGATCATATGTTCTAAGAACCTCAGCACTCAGAATTGTAGAGGCAGAAAGATCACTGGGGTTCACTGGCCAGCCGGCACCACTGAAAAATGGCAAATTCCCAAGTCAGGGAAAGACTTTGTCTCAGGAAATAAGGTGGAGAGTACTAGAGACCCTCACAAGATCTTACTTTTGTCTATCACTCTTGTCTTCACACACACAAACACACACATACACACATACTCACTCACTCACGGATCTCCTGACATCTTACCATTTTTCTTACCTTAACTCTAAGCTTCTTCCTTTTCTTCACTAGATAGGTTATTCTATGTGTAGCCTAACAAGTCTTTACAGCTCGGAGGTGAACTTTCCTCTTAGGTCAGTTATAGGGTTGGAACATATATATATGTGTCCTCTCCACTCTTGAGTGAAATTGCAAGGACAGCTATCATTTCCTATAATAGTTCATAAATTTGTTTATTTCTCTTCAAACAGAATAGTAATCCAGGTTTGAGATCAACATGTAGACAGCTACCTAATAGAGAAACCAAGTCATATAGGGTGATGCACACTTTTGATCCTGTTAGGTCCAAAGTGGGTCCCAAAATGGCACCTTTGCTGACAATGTCCTAAACAGAAGGATTTGACTGGGTAAACAGAGGGATTGTTACTGTGTATCCAGAAGCCAAAATTCACCATTCCTTAGGAATCTTGTAAAGCAGGTTTCTGTTTACCAGGAAAATTGCTACCTCCTGTGTCTGTCCCAACAGTCAATTCCCTTGGGCAAGGGCATCTAATTCCCAGTTAGCACAAACAGTCTATTTCTGCTCAAGATCTCCATCCTGTTGACAGCATATAAATCCACTTAGTTTTCCACCAAGCTTCTGTCCTCTGTCGGTAGTTTGTTCCCCCAATAAACTTTTCTTTCTATGCAAGGAATGAGTGATCCTGTTGGGTAGTGCCACTGCACCCTCACCTACAGACCCCAGCGCTGAGAGGCAGAGGCAGATGGGTCTCTATGAGTTTAAGGACAGCTTGATCCTGTCTTTTTTTTTTTTTTTTGAGATAAGGTTTCTCTGTAGCTTTGGAGGCTGACCTGGAACTAGCTTGTGTAGACCAGGCTGGCCATGAACTCACAGAGATTCGCCTGCCTCTGCCTCCCAAGTGCTGGAATTAAAGGCTTGCGCCACCACCGCCCAGCTTGCTTGACCCTGTCTTTAAAAATAAGTATAAAGGTCAGTGGGAAGGGAAAATGAGCTAAGGAACTGTTGGAGATGGGTAACTGGTTGAAGATGGGGTAGGTATGAGAAGAAAGTACTTGCAAGTATTGCTAGTGTTGGTCTCGTGTTAGGCTGTCCACTTTTCTTCATAAATGCACCCATTCCTGCCCTGATTTCCCTTAATGACGTATTGTCTGGAAGTGTAAACCAAGAGAACCGTCCCCTCCTCGAGTTGCTCTTATCAGTGCTTTCTGTTGTTGCTGCTGTTGTTTCCATGGCACCAAAAAAGGGAAACCAAGACAACACCGTGTCCAGCTCTGATGAATTCTTTCAACAAATGCCTATGGAGTTTCTGCTATTTGGTGTTTTGTTGGGCACAATAAAAGTAAAAACCATGGTACCTATATTCATGCAGTCTGAAACAGGATCAAATGAGCAAATGTTATAGGAGGGAAAGCTATGAATGTACTTATTTTTCATTTACTAATGTTCATTTCTCCCATTGTGGTTAGCATTAGGAGAACCACAGCAACTTACTCACAGGGTTTATTTTGGTTGATGTTCTGTTGCAGGGATTCAAACCTAAGGCCTTCTACATGGTAGGCAAGCACTCTACCACTAAATTCTACCCACTCACCACTCTAAATGGGTCTTCTGAAAACAAAACAAAAAAATTGTGTGTGTGTGCGTGCAAAAACAGCATCTTGGATGAGGGCTGAGATCTACTCTAGTCTAGGGGTATAGAAATAAGGCTATAAACGGTAATTTGAGAAGATGTAAATTTAGCAAAGTGATAGTAGGTTCTGCCTCAAGCCTATGACTTCCCCATGCTGATCGGACACAGTAGGTTTGAAAAAAAAAAGAGGAAGTGAAGTATGGAGAGGGATTTGGAAGGGATCTGGGAGCAGATGGAAAGGTGTGAGGGCACGCTCAAAATACTTTGTACACATGTATGAAATTTTCAAAGAATAAGCAAACATACTTTTAAATATTCTTTGATAGGGTCTCACCATGTAATATTTGCTGATGTCAAACTCATGGCAATATTTCTGTCTAAGCCTCCTAAATTCTTATATTACAAGCATGTGTCCCCATGCCCAGTTACTTATGTGTCTGGTTTTTGTTTTTCTAGCTCTAGGATGGAACTCAAAGCCTAGGACATGCTAGCTGTTGTTGAAGGACGTGGGTCAAAGAATCCCAGGCTAACTCCAAGATATTGTGATTATATTTTCTTTATTATAGGGGGCAAGCTCACAAAACAGGGACAAGAAATCTAACCTCAACTGTGTAGCCTGGAAACCACAAAGAGAGAGAACCCTGGGTGGGCAGGCAGTTTTCTCCTGGTACCCAAAAGGTCACGCCCTAACCTTGTCCAGCCTCTTAAAGATCATTGGCTGACAGAATACCCCATCAAGCTGTGATGTTCATCTTGCTTGTTAACTTGTTTGGATCTGGAACCAACTAAGAGACACATCTCTGGGTGGGTCTCTGTGGGCATTTCCAGGAAGGGTTAACTAAGTGGGAAAGACCTGGCTCTGCAGAAAGCAGCAGTTCAGATATCCACAAATAGGTCCAAACAGGAAACAAGTTGCTTGCTTGCTTCATACTGGTACGTGCATCTATTTAGCCGTTGCTGCTGCCATCAGAACCCAACTTCTCCAGCCTTTGTACAAAGAATTAGAGACCAACAGACATCCTGGAATCTTTCAGACCCTCAGGACCATAGAGGGGCTGCTGAAGCATTCAACCTAGTCAACTGAGCAGCCACTGGGCCTTTAGCCTCTCCAGCACAGAGATAGCCACTTATGGACTGTGCAGTCCACATTGTGAAAGTCAATCTAATAAATTCTCTTTGTGTGTTTGTTCATTCTAGGCTCGTGTTTTACTGCCAAGTGACATCTCCAGCCTGCATGGGTCTTCTTAACCTGGAGTGGCCTCCTTTGGTAAAGGCACCTTTTATAAAGACAAAAAGCATACAGCAATGGTATGATTTACATGCTCAGCATAGGGAATGCACGTACAGGGTAGCCTCCTGACTTGGGCATCACAAAAGTTGTTCCAGAGATGGCGGGTGGAGGGGTGCGGGCACAGAAAATCTACTAAAAAGGCAGTCCTGGGGTAGCAGTCAGACCAGATGAGCTACCACACAAGGTAGGCAGAGAATGAAAACACAACGAGATGACTGTGGAACTTTGGAGAAGATGAATTATTGCCATAAGGTTTTTAATCATGTCAAATCTTGGTTGGTGTGGAAACCACAGCCCTTGCCCTGATGTCATTAACACCATTTCTTCGCTGCTTGTGTCCTTGCCTGGTATAGACAAGCCCCAGGCCACTGTGTACCACTAACTCTGGACTGAAAGCTTAGGCAAAGGTTAGTCATAGACTCAGAGGTATTTATTTACTTAAACATTTAAAAAATTGTGTGTATATGAATATATCTGTGTTTTGAGTGTCCATATGTATTTGTGTGTGTGTGAGAGAGAGAGAGAGAGAGAGAGAGACAGAGAGAGAGAGAGAGACAGAGAGAGAGAGAGAGAGAGAGAGAGAGAGAGAGAGAGAGAGAGAGAATGTGAGTGCAGGTGCCCTTTAGACCAGAAGAATTTACAAGTAACCGTGATCAGTGTAAGATGGGTTCTTAGATGCGAACTTTGGTCCCCTGCAAGAGCAGCAGCCCGTACCAACTGTTGGTCCATCTGTCTAGGCCTAACTCAGGAGTATTTCGTTAGCTTTATTTCATGAAAAGGCGTGAGTGTCAAGGCTGACTGCTCGTTTTTATTTGGCATAAGGCAGAACTCTTTTGATGGAACCTCTTTCCCTTAGTTTTGACTCCTAAGTAACTTTATCCCCCTGGTTCTCTGGAGAGCGATGTAGGTATATTGACAAAACGCATAAACCTCAACTGCCTGAGTCAAGGTTTGGTTTCTGTTCTTTCTTCAATTATAAGTAGTGATCTCAGGGGAGACTGGGGCTCAGAAGACAGATAGGATTTATCTAACTGCTGCCAGAATGTAATTTAAAATCAGTCCAAGAGGAAAAGAGTCTTCCCAAATATTCCCAGAATGGGCCAAGGAGTTGTAGGGAGGCTCGTCAGGGTCAGCCTGGAAAGGTATTTCTGCTGACCACCTTTGGGAGACTTTTAAGAAAGCATCTAAGGTTGGGAATATGGCTCAGTCAATAAAGTACTTGCCTTGCAAGCATGAAAATCTGAATTCCATCCCCAGAGCCCATGTACAAAAGAAAAAGAAAAAAAGCTGGTCATAATGCATGCCCTTATGATCCTAGTGTTAGGGAGGCAGAAGCTCTTTGGTCCGGGTCGGTCAGCCAACCTAGCTGAACTGGCAACCTTATCGCAACATAAAAATTAAAATGAAAAGTAAAGGTGGGCAACACCTAAGGAGTGACATGTTACATATTGACATACAAGGCTGTCTTTCCATTCTGCATGCACACACAGGCATACTTACCCACACACACAAATACATACGATCTCTCTCTCTCTTACATACACACACACACACACACACACACACAGAGACACTCACACACACAGTGGCTAATGTAGTAGAATATTTTTTTCTTCCCTTTTTCTACAAATAGTTTGTCTCTTTGCTACACAAGTGAGTGATCCTCTCTGGTGTAGATTTAGATGAACAGGACACGATTTTGCATTTTACGGTGCCTGCACTGAGGGATGGTTGCAGTGCCGCTCTTTACGGCAAGATTTGGTAAATGTTGTCACACAAAACCCTTCCCAGATGCTCTAAGACCTAGCTGGGACTTGAACCTCAATTTCACGTCTTTCTCGATAGTCAGGTAATTTACCTCCTAGTAATTTGAAGCATTTCATACCTAGTGAGACCACAGGTAAGAGAGTCTATTTGTGACTTCTCTGATTGCTGTGACAAAACTTGACAAGAAGTAATTTAAGGGAAGAAGTGCTTTTGGGGGCACATGGTTGAGGGTACAGTCCAGCATGATGGAAAACAAATGGCTTGAGGAAGCTGGTAACATTGTGTCTGTGGTCAGGAAGCAGAGAGGATTAAAGCTGGTACTTGCTAGTTTTCTCATTGTCTTTTCAGTGTTGAGGCAAAGCTTGGGGAATGGTGTTGTCCACAGTGAGCTGGGTCATCTTCCATCAGTTTAGGCAATCAAGGCAATCCCTCACTTATGTGTTCATGGGACAATCTGATCTCCTCCCAGGTGAGCCTAGGTTGTTTCAAATGGGTAATTTAAGTGAACCATCACACACTCCATCATGACATGGTGGTGACAAGACACATAGTCAGGAAGCAGAGAGACGAACACTGGTGCCCAGCTAGCCTCTCTTTTGCGTTCAGTCCAAGACAAAGGGCTTTGGGATGTTGCTGCCCACAGTTTGGATGACCATGTAATAATTTATTAACAGACTTAAGAATATTGTCATAGTAAGCCGGGAAACTATCCATAATTATACAGAGACAGAAAAACTGGTACTGTTTTGCCATAAAGTGGACTTTGTAGTTATTATTCTTACAGGGGAAGAATTAGATCTTCATCAGATTCTAGTGTGACAACTTTTTTTACCAAAATATAAGAAGACAAGAAGCTAACACACTGAAGAAACAAAAATGCGTAACAATGATTGTAGTTTTTATTTTCTTATTCTTTGTTCTTTGGGAGCCCACCACCCAGCTCTCAAATAAATATCAGATTTATTCTTCCTTTTGAATGCCTATCCTTGGCTTGTTTCAAGTCAGCTTTTCTTATCTTAAATTATCCTGTCTACTTTTGGCCTCTGCACTTTTACCTTTCTCTGTTCTATACACCCCTCTTTCCTTCTTATGCTGTGGCTGGCTGCGTGGCTGTGTGGCTGTGTGGCTGTGTGGCTGTGTGGCTGTGTGGCTGTGTGGCT
>JABTXL010021306.1:8794086-8812420 GCA_025134845.1 Neodon shergylaensis
TGTGGCTGTGTGGCTGTGTGGCTGTGTGGCTGTGTGGCTGTGTGGCTATGTGGCTGTATGGCTGTGTGGCTATGTGGCTGGGTGGCTGGGTGGCTGGGTAGCTGGCTGCTGGCATCCTCCTCTCCTTCTTTTCTCCCTCCTCCTCTTTTCTTCTATGTATTCTCTAGCTTGGTAGCCCCTCCTATTTTTCTCTCCTGCTTACCTATTGGCCATTCAGTTTTTCATTAGACCAATAAGGTTTTTAGACAGTTAAAGTAACAGCTTTACAGAGTTAAACAAATGCAACATAAAAAAATGAAAACTATCTTTGCATCATTAAGCAAATATTTCACAGCATAAAAGAATGTAACACATCTTGAACTAATATTCCACAACAAATGATTTCTTTTTTAAGACTTTAAAAAAAAATTCTGCGTAAGCGTGTTTACCTGTATGCATGCATGCACAAATGCATGTGTGGTAACCAAGGCGGAGTCAAGTAGAGGGCATCAGATCCCCTAGAATTGGAGTTATAAGAAGTTGTTTGGAGCCAAGAAGCAGCTAGGAACCAAGCCCAGGTCCTCAGCAAGGGAAGCAAATGCTCTTATCTGCTAAGACACCTCTCCAAACCCAAAGACAATGCTTTTTAAATTAAACTTATTATTTAGAAATTTCATACATATACATATACATTATGATTTATCATATTCCCACCCCTTCTTGTCTTCCTCCCATATCTACCCCCACCTTCCCTAAGTCTCTTTCTCACATTCATGTCTTGTTGTTGTTGTTGTTTTGCGACCCACTCAGGGTTACACAGTTGGCCATAAGTTCGGAACTACCCTTTGGAAGCTAGTGACTTAGCTAGTGTGCACACAACAGAAGAAAATTGTCCCCCCCCCCCAATATCCATCAAAAGTCATTTTCCTCCAGGGAGAGGTAGATCCCTGGGAACCCCTCCTCATCCATTGCTGACTGTTGACAAGTTTACTCTTGAGCAGAGTCATTGCAGACAGCTACAGCCACTTTGAGATCATATTCACAACGGCAGTGCCTCCAAAAGGGAATGTTCTCAATCCCTTCTTCCTGGGTCTCCACTCCCTCTTCCATGATGTTCTCTGAGCCTTAGAGCGGGTCAAATAACATCAACTCTGGAGTTGAATACTCAACAGTCACCAGTTCTCAGAATCTTGGACAACCGTGACCTCTGCACTTTGTCGTTCACTGTAAACAGAAGCTTCTCTGAATAAGGCCAAGAGCTACACTGAGACAAGGATTTTAGATGCAGCCAAACTGATCTTCATATATAAACCATGTGAATGGTATTATTCACAATAACTCAGAAAATGTACTTTCCAGGTTACCCAACATTGGGAAAGCTGCAAGTGAACGGAATGCTGATGAGTAAAGATTACATAGCACGTTCAGCCACAGAACTGAGGCTAAGTAATAAGGATGGAGCTTAATATGGCTCAGATGCTGGACAAGAATCTGCTCCAGCCGTAGAGATGCAGCACAAGCTTCAAAAGATGGTCCAGGTAAGAGAAAATATTCAGAGAGCAGCGCGAGCTTGTTAATTGTCTTATCAGTACCAACTGGGAGGAGAATATTTGCTGAGCGGGAAGGAGAAGAAATCAGCCAGGAGATGGAGCTGCCTTGTTTCAATACTTTTTGTAGGCAGAAGCAGACAGATAGCATCTAATAAAAAGGAAATTAAAAGTATTGTCTGAAGATACTTGTGGGAGGGTAATGAGTTTAGCCGAAGGGGGGAGAATGTATGAGCCTGCTCAAATAGCAAGAGGAATGTCAAAAAAGAAAGAAAATAAGTCATTTGAATGCAATAAAATACATGTGTACAAATGTTTATAAAACACCCATATATGAACACATGTATACATAAATATTAGCCAAAATGTGGTACATTGAGATAAAAAGACCTCCCAGCCTCATCAGGAATTGTAAGCTATCTATCAGTTAGAGGAAAAAGATTTTCAAATTCACCCACAGCAAAATCCAACTCAGCTCTGTATACAAATCTCTAACATTAAGAGATCTTAAAGGATTAAAGTTAATATAAAGACATGCCAATAAAGTAAAAATAAAAATAATCTGGTTATAGAGACCTTGGTATTTCATAATAAAGAATACAAACCAACAGGCATTTTTCAAAAGTCATTCTTCATAAAATATATAAAAGATATAATTCACAATAAAAGATATAATTATTGTAGAATCTATGCATTTAGTCAAATAGCAAAAGCCTGAATAAAAACAAACTACAGGAAAAGCAGAAGAAATGAACAGAAGTCCACTAATAATAGACTCTCTGCCATGTTTTTCTAGTCCAAGGATGATGGAATTTAGTATCAATGGAAATAACATGATAATGTAGATTTTTATGGAAGATACTAAATTCTGAATTTGAATAGCTAAAAATGAATCTTACTAAGAGTGTGTATGAAGGTGGTTGTTTCTTGACTCACATATCTGAGAAATGTAGAGTTAGTCACCCTTGGGCACACTAATCAAAGTATCCAGCACTGTTGAGAGCTCATTGCTGTTATCATTTGCCCCAGCTTGGTTTAATTGGGTTTGCTTTGGGTTCAGGCTTTCCCATGAGATTCCATTACCATCAGGAGCACGATTCTGATGTAGAGGACTCTGTCTTCTGATACCCCTATGAATCCATGGAATTCTCATAGATCCATCACAATACTCTCTCTGTAGCTGAGGGGCCAGAATGGTTCAAATTCAGTCGTATACCAATTCAAAAGTGAGGAGATAATTCCAAGAGATTGAAACCCCGGTATAAAATAAGACATAAAATAAACTAGAAGAGACTTGTTTCTTTGCTTGTTTGTTTTCAAGACAGGATTTCTCTGTGTAAGAGCCCTGGCTATCCTGAAATTCTCTTTGTAGACCAGGCTGCCCTCAAACTAATAGAGATCTACCTACCCCTGCCTCCCAAGTACTGAGATTAAAGGCATGCACCACCATGTCTGTCTCATTACCATTTGACTTGGTGACTCATAGAGTAAGTAAATTGGATGCAGGGCTAGAACACATCAAGGAGTGAACACTGATATTCTAAAGAGCCAAGGAGAGCTTCAACCTGTAAGGCTGGTAGCTGTACTGATTGTGAGTTCTCTAAAGGGAGTGAGGAGTGGCGATTACAGGTTGAATGGAGAGCAATGGCTATCCATCTATGAAACGATAAAAAGAAGGATGCATCTGGAGAGTTCTGGGTGGCTCAGTACAGCTGGGAGGAGAAGCTGGGGATGGTGAGATTTTCAGATGGCTGGGAACATGATGATCTTCACCTGTCATTGAGCTGTTGATTTTCTCCTTGCCCTTAGTTCCATTTTTATTCTTCCACTCCTAGGGAACAATATATACAGGCAATGACAACATCAACAATGTCTAGTCTATTTACATTTGACAAATTCAGAGAAAATACCCCATTATCTATCCTATTTTGATAAGTCCAAAGTCTGCATCTGGCCAACAAGAAAAACTACAACTATAACCATTTAGTCTTCAACTCCCTCGGAGACCCAAGAAGGAAATAATATTAACTGAGTAAACAGGAAGTGCAAGCAAATGACTTCAGAAAAAAAGTAAGAAAGGACAGAAACAGCTGGCTACCTGGACAGTCAGCTAAAGTTCCTCTGCAACATTGGAGCATCCATCTTCAGCCTAAAGGCTTAGAATATCTGACAGACTTTTCTGAGAAGCAAGATATTCTGAAGGGCTGTACTGCCATGTCTTGACAATGTCTGGCAGTCACTCTCTTTTGTGTCCTGCATCTCCAAATAGGACATGTCAAGGCAGGGGCATTTTCTTGCTCGGTGGCTTACATTTGCCACAAAAAAAAGTAAACTCCATGTGGCATTTCTTCGATGTCTATTATCCTCTTTGAATTAGATTGGTGCTGCCAAGAGCAGGTGTGTCTTGTTGTCATAAAAAAGAGCCTAAGTTATTAAAACATCTAAAATGACATATTCTGTAGATCTCTGAAATGTTTAAAGATGACCTGTCTATCAAAAATATTTTTTGTTTGACCTTGAAAACTTACCTAATGTGACTACAAGTTCAATTGTAATAGGTGATTAACTACTAATTGCATTTTCTTATAATAATTTTTAAGGACTAGAAATTTGCATTACATTGTTAAATGAATTACATAAGTATAATAATTTGAACAAAAGTAGAAATGTATGTACAGTATGTTCTAACAAAATTAATCTCAAATTTGTATAGATACACAAAATTTGTATACAATATACCAAAGTCTAATTCAATGTAAAACATTTAAAACTGGTAGTTGCTTTTTAAAATTAGATTCAAGAGCCTAGGCAGTTTGGGTGATCACCTTACTAGACCTGGATGGAGGTGGGTGGTCCTTGGACTTCCCACAGGGCAGGGAACCCTGACTGCTCTTTGGGCTTACGAGGGAGGGGGACTTGATTCGGGGAGGGGGAGGGAAAGGGGAGGCGGAGGTGGGGAAGAGACAGAAATCTTTAATAAAAAAAAATTAAAAAAAAATAAAAAAAAATAAAATTAAATTCAATAATCTACCTTTTTATCTTATCATATCTGTATTCTTTATTTTTTCCTTTTCAGAGTAGATTCAATAATCTACCCTTTTATCCTATCATATTTATATGCCCCTTTTTTCTTTTCAAAACAAGAACCTTAAATCTAATTTCCTTTGTTTAGCTTTTTTTCCTGACCATTACCAATAACAACTTGTAACTAATCCTTCAAATAGTAACAAATATCCATAACCCAATGAAAGATCAAAACCACCCACCCCACCTTTTGGAAATGTGGGCGTTGTATTCTTAAACTTACCTCCTGATATCTGTGGGCAGCAGCAACTTTAGGAGATTTTGAAGAGAAAAGATTTGGTTTACTGTCAAGTCCTGGAAGAGGCAGCTGTATAATTTGCTATCCAGTCCCTATGTAATGGGAAAGTACAGGGCTTGTCTCAAGTCTTGACTAGAGCAATCTGTTAGGCTGGATCATCTCAGTTAGCCTCCTCAAAGTTGTTCTGAGCAGTTTGTAGTCAAAAGCTGGTGTTTGGGTGGTGTTTTCCAGCTTAGTGGCGTTATTATAGTCCTGGAGGAATTGTCATTGCTGGGCCCAATCCTCCTTTTGGAGACTTCAAAGGTTGTTGTTAGGCCTGGTCATAATTCACTGCAGAAAACTGATAGGGACTCAAACCAGAAATCATGTACAGGAATGTAGATGAAGCCTTTTACCAGAATTAGTACTCTATATGACAATATCATGACAAAAAGTTTAATATATATTATATATATTAATCTTATAAAATTTATACCTTAAGAAAAGTTGTTAAGAAGTCAATATGAAACCAAAAGATTATGAGATTAGTAGCAATAAAATAATCCTTCACTATTTTTCTTCTGTCCCATATCAGGTGGCTCTTCTGACATGAGACAGAGATTTTGGATTTCACTTCAATAAGAATGCTTGGGTTTAGAGAAAAAGAGAACCACACTCCAACTCCAAGGCCAGCTTTAATCTTTAACTAGATGGGACTAAAAAAAGACCATTAGCATTGGTAATGTAGCGTATGTAATGTAGCATGAATAATAAAAACCCAGAGGCAGATATTGGGGTTCAAGCTGAAAATCAGAAAAGCAAAGCAACGAACCACTAGAGAGACAGACCTTCTACCTCTACCAAATCTTCAGACAGAAGGGACAAGATCCTGTTTCCATGAATCGTCAAATTCCATACTCGATTAATTTCCTGTCTCTTCCCCTTTATATTCCTCTCTCCTCCCAGTCATATCACTCCTGTCTCTACCTCCCTTGTGCTTGGATTAAAAGTGTGTGACTCCCAAACACTGAAATTAAAGATGTGACCCACCACCACCTGGATCTGTTTCTGAATAGACCTATTGTAGCCCAGAGTAGCCTTGAACTCACAAAGATCCATCTACCTCTGTCTCCCAAGTCCTGGGATTAAAGATGTGTGCCACCACTTCCTGGCCCGTATGACTGACTAACGTGGCTGCTTTGCCCTCTGATCTCCAGACAAGCTTTATTTATTTAAACACAAATAATATACCAGTGTACAATGGCACAAGGCAGAAGACTCAGGCTATTCCTCACAGGTGGCTGTCCTATCTCACTTAGCCATACCCAGTGAAGGAAAGGTGATGCACTGCACTCTGAAGGCATCCTTGTTATCATCTCACTCTTCCCAGCTGTGCGTTTGCTGAACCATGGCTCCATCTTTCAGATCTCATCAAGGTGCTGATGCTTGGTCATCTCCCCTGTCTTCAGAGGACCTCCAGTTTTCTAGTAGGGTTCTGGCACAAGACACGAAGATTTCTCTGCCACCTGTGTTCTGATGGGGCGCACTCATCACTAAGAGGTTCAGCCAACAGTGACCATTATTGCCAGCATTTTGGGGGGTCAGACATTAAAGCAGTGATAGTCTTTTTTGTCTGAGTGCGAGTCAAGACAACTAAGTTATAGAATCAGTGCTGTTTTCTATCAACAGATGAATGGATTTTGGAAAAAATGTATGTGTATGTACAAACATAGATATGAGTGATTGGTGTTTTTAACTGTAAATAAAAATAATAGAATTGTATCTCTTGCAAGAAAATGGGTAGAACTGGAGATCATCATAAAAAGCTAAACAAGGCAGACCCATGAAGACAAATTCTGTGCTCTTTCATATGCAAAATCTGGACTTTTTTCTTAAAGACATGAAAATACAATATATTTGGAAAGAGGAAGGCAACCAGTAAGTAGAAGGAAGAAAACAAGGGAGAGTTATAAAGGTGAATATGATCAAAGTATATTATATTCATGTTTGAAAATACTGCAACAGAGCAGGCAGGATGGCTCAATAGGTAAAGCTGTTTGCTGGTAAGCGTGAATACCTGAGTTCAATCCCTAAGACCCACAAGGTGGAAGTAGATAACAGACTACACAAGCTTTTCCTTAACATATATGCACACAAAAACATTAATTAAAATATATAACAAAATACATATTTTGTTCAATTAATGTGCAATAATGTACAATTAAAATTAAGCTCTAAAATTATTTAAAAATAAGTTCAAACAGATCTCCTCTGATGATCTTTTCTAAATGACTACAACTTAGGTCTTTGTGGTATTTGGCTAGTTGATAAGCTAGATCTCATGGGTCTAGACTTGGTGGCTTAGCATGACAAAGCTAATCTGGCAGAAGTCAGATGGTCAGGACCTTTGTGTTTTTTCCATCTATTGAAGAAGCAGTCAGAAACCCACCTAGGAGAGGGAACATAGACACCCACTCCCAGGTCTTGAGGGAAGGATGGGGACTTCACCTTGAAAGGATGGCTGGAGGAAGTAAGGTTTAACCCTTTCATGCATCCCCACCATGTGTTAGTCTTAAGAGTTTTAGACATGTATATGGTGGGTTAGAACTCCAAGACTTAGCTGGTAGAAGTCACAGGGGCAGGTCTTTCTGTATCCAGAGCACATTTCTGCATTGATGAAGGAGTCACACACCCACTCAGACTCAAGGAGGTAGGGCATAGGCCTCAATCCTTGAAGAAATGAGTATCAAATGAACTGAAACCATCTTTTCAAATGATTGCATCTTCTTTAGATACACATGTTGTATCTCTATTCAATAAAATACCAATTGAACAACTGTGCCATATGTTTCCTTTATGGTTCGAGACATTAGAGGGTCTAAACTCCCTCTCTTTGGGTCTGGGTGGGCATATGATTGCTCAGTAGATGGTGTTTGCTTGGACACAGAAGGACCCGCTCACCTGACTTCTTCCAGTTTCCTTTTGGCTTTTGAATCAGCACACACGTCTTTAACTACACAAAAGTGTATCGTTCAGTACCCATAGACAAGCCCACAAGTTTGACAAAACGCAACAACACAGTATTAAGCAGCTTTCCTCCACCCACTGCACCAGTTTCATATCCTCTGAAAGCAAATAAGCCCTGGGAATATCCAAGAATGGCACACGTCCTGTGTTGTTTCTCAAAGACACTGGAATGCCCTCAGATTAGTGTTCTTTAAAATACTGACTTAAACAATGTCTAAAACCAAGTGGGGGAAAAGATATTGTCTTCTATATTCTAGAATCATATGGAGACATAGGTAAGTTACCCATGCTATTGTAAGCAATTAATCTCATTAAATCAAAAAAAAACCCATACACATAAAAGGGGAACTCATTGGAAAGAGGGAGGGGTCAACATGAGTAGAAGGACAAGAAGTAAAGGAGGTGAATATGATCAAAATAATTGTATACATGCACGGAAATACCATAATGAAATATTATTATTGTATTAAATGTGCCAATAAAAACTTTAAAAAATAGCATAGCCAGGACAATTTGCCAAGCTGACTTCAGTAACTGGAAAAGTGCCCATAGACTGTGTGGACGGAAGTGTAATCATGGGTTAGAGACTCGTGCATATAAATGTCCCTGAGTTAATATGGAGGCAAACACAGGTCTTTACTTCAAAAAACATTAATTATAAACTATCCAGAATCTTTTATAGGCTTTTCTTTTTTCTGAACATCTTAATTAAAAGTTAAAATGATTGACAGTGTTAGCTTCCTTGACAACAAAAGGGGCATCTACAGATGTCTGGGGAATGTGTGTTGGCTTGCAACCTTGTAGAGGGCAGGACAGCCCATAAAAACAGTAAGATATTAACTATTTATTATAGGGCTGAGAAAAGAGCCAAGGTAAAGACTCTTTCTCTTGGGGAACTGCAGTGGAAGTTACAGGAGAAAAGAGAAATAACATCAAAATGATAGGAAATTGGAGACAGGAAAGTTTAGTTTGGGTCAATTGCTATGCTGTCACTTGACAGAAGCCATTTGTTGTGAACCTCACAGAGGGGTGTCTATGAAGCTGATCTAAGATCTGCATGTGTTCCTGGAAAGGTATACGGTTGTGAATACTTAGCTTATTAAGGTGTTCTTCGTAAGCAGGATGATATACACATCCTGTTCACAACTCATATCCATGTGGATTGGGAACAGTATCCCCCACCAAAGAATCTTATACAACATGTAGAGACCTAAAGAGTCTGGTCTTGATTTCAGAACAGGGTGGGCCTACAGAAAACTGTCTCAGTTTTAAAGAGACCTCTGGAGTCTGTCCTGTCCTGGTGGGGATGGGCACAGCAGATGAAAGAAGAAGGTAGGACCACACTGTGGGAAGGCAGTATTGACAGACATCATGGAGTCCTCTGTTGTCGAACACTCAACAATCTCTCCAACCCCTAGCTGTTGTGGGTGTTTGTTGCTATTGTTCTTTTTCCTTTCAAGACAAGTTTGTATAGCCCAGGCTAGCCTTCATTCTATAGAATAATTAGGTTGCAGTTGTTCAGACATGCCCAGCTCATGCAGTGCTAAGATCAAACTCCAGGAGAACCAACCTTAAATTTCCATAGGTGGGCAAAAAGAAGTCATGTGAAGTTATCCCCAGCACTCTAAAGAAGAGACAGGGCCAGCGAAACAGGGATTCAGACTTTGTTCTCATTGGCCAGTGATGTGGCATGTGACCTTAAGCAGACCATTTGACCTCTTCTCATCTTGCCCGAAGTGGGTCCAGTTGCTGCACAGTTCCCCTCCCACCCAGCTGGTGTGGAAATCTAGTGAGCTCATGTTGTGAGCATGCTCTGGAGTTGCAAAAGCAGCACACCCTTGTGGAGTCTGTGGGCTATTATTTGAATGTTTGTAGCTCTAGGTGAGTGGGGCCCATTATTTCTGTGATTAGTGCTAATTACTGTACTAAACCACACCACAGGAAGGAATCTTCTTCCACTGGCTTCTTCGGCAGTATCTGTTGTGTAATATTTTAGAAAATATCACTGTAACTACAGTGTAATGCTATTTCACCATACACAATTTGTTCTATTTTATAAGAGAAAATTTGGAAAGATGATGCTTTGAACATTGGGTGAAGCTCTTCCCCTGCTATGAAAGCATTTTGTTTCATGATGAAGACCTTTCCAAAATAGGGTTCTTATCAGGAAAAGTGGCATCGAGCTTGGCACAGCCTTGGTGATAACTCCCATGGGAAATGAAGAGGAGATATGGCCTATGTTTCTAAGCAGAGGAACCTAAGAAGTACTGCACATGGAAGAGAACTCCCTCCCGCATACAGGGTGCAGAGCCTTTGCCAGAGGCCTAGAGTCACCAAGAGTCCTGGGATCACATAAAGCTCTAGATCCAGAAGAGAGCTGGAGAGCTGGAGATGGAGCTTGGTCCTTGAAGTTCTCGCTGCACAAACATGAAAACCCATTTTCAATCTATACACAATATCTCAGAACTAGACAGACAGAAAAAGTGGGGTCCCTGGTCATTAGTTGCCCAGCCTACTGGAATTATTAGATGATTCCAGTGGCACCCAAGTGCCTTGGAGAGTCCCTGTCTCAAAGGGCAGATGACTGTCCTCAAGAATATTTGAGGTTGACTTTTGGCCTACGTGCATGCAGCTCACATGCATGTGCATGCACACACACATGCACACACGATGCGTAGTAAATGATGTCTTTTGTCAGTTCGTAGAACTTGTAAATCTTCAAGTTGAGGGTCTTCACCTCCATTGCCAGACAGAAAATAATTAAGCATTATTGGCCCCGATTCATGCCCATCATCCATTTCCTCACCCCATCTTCCTCTCTTTCCTAAATTTCCTTTGCTCTATCATTTGACAACATATAATCTGAACAAAAAATATAATATGAGTAAAACCAGATACAATACAAAAAGAGCCAAGTACCATTCGCACCTGAAAAACGCACAGGCAGAGTGTGAAAACTAGTGTCTCGACACACCACTGCAGAGTGTGAAGACTAGTGTCCCGACACACCGCTGCTGAGTGTGAAGACTAACTAGTGTCCTGACACACCACTGCTGAGTGGCTTTCCCACAGTCACAGCCTAAAATGCAGAATATCAAGCAAACAGGAGGCTCTGAGGCCGTCAGAGCAGCTGGGGTCCTCACCAGCAAGGCAATGAGAGCACAAAACCAGGGGAGGAGGACACACGTGCTTTACATCAGTCTTGCTGGTGTGTGTCTCAGGGTTCCCACTTGATCTCTTGCGATGTGACCTGAGGTCTCAGTGACCTTAGCAGCAACCTGAAGGTTTGTATCGTTGGCACTTACACAAAGGGCCTCACACATCAGCAGCACAGAGATAGCACCCAGCTAGGGACACCCACCCCGAGAGTACGCCCATCATTCATAGACATCTGAAAACTGCATGACTGTGGGCTGACTCCTGGTGGCCTGCATGGTCTTGCCCCAGTCACCTCATGAATCACACGGCTGCATAGCACCATATTGTACTGACTGGATACCAGGGCCTCCTTTCCAGGACATCACCCCTAGGGACTCTAGGAGTCACATAGACCAATGGTGACGCACCGCCTGAAACCTATCTGCCTTGACGATTACAGAGTCATAGCTGGGGGAGAATGTTTCTTGCTTTTCAAAACGTCACCAACAAGGTGAGTAGACTCTGAGTCTCCGAGCGTCCAGGAACCTCGTGAAGTGTTTAATGAGCATGTGGAAGCTTCCCACCAAGCTTTCCTTCGGTGGTTCTCGGTGAATCATCCCTGGAGTCCCACATTTAGTTCAAAATAAAAGACTTAACACGAGTGTTGACAGTTCTAACATCTACGCTGGCCAGCGTGGTTAGAAGCAAGCATCCCACCATGCTACTGCTGTGACTTTCGTATTCGTTCCTTGTAAAGCAGCTTGATGACGTGTATCCAAAGTCTTACTAATGTTGATGGTTTAGGTTTAGTCTGCTGAAATTACTTATAAAATTTACTTTAATAACAGAGGTGCATGAAGAGTTATTTTGTATGCTTGTTGAGCAATCCTTCATAATCGCAAAACTTTGGGAGCGGTCTAATTCATTGTACAATCTCATCATATTGTGAGATCTTTCTAAGGATATTCTGGTGAAACTGAAACTGGAATTTACTTGCAATCACTACACAAGACCTTGTAGAGAAACATAACAAAATAACAATGTAGTTAGGATATATTCATGGTTGAAGAACAAATCAAAACACATTTTATAGACTCTTACTTTGTAAAAAATAATTTAAAAGTAAGTTTACTTTTATCATTTTCATTTTGTGTGTGTATGCCCATAAATGCAGGTATCAATGGAGACGAGAAGACAACAGATCCTTCAGAGCTGGAGTTACAGATGGTTGTGAACCTCTGAACATAGATGCTGGGACCAAAACTCAGATCTTCTGCAAAAGCTATGTCCACTCTTAACTGCTAAGCCATCTCTCTAGTACCTATTTGGATCTACATAGGAAGGTGAAAAAGACAAGATCTCCTGAGTAAACTGGGAGCATAGGAGTCATGGGAGAAGATAGAAGGGGAGAGGGGAAAAAGGAAGGGGAAAGGAGAAAAATACATAGCTCAATAAAAACGATAAGAAAAAGGAAAAAAAAAGAAATTGCTCATATGTATGCCCTAAAAAATAGATACTTAAAAATGAGGTGGATATGTTTAATACAACGTGTCAGCAATGATCATCTCCCAGGTATGAGGTTTCTAATGATTCATGTGCTAGCACTCTTAATTTTTTTAATAATCATTTTTCATGTTTAGTGAGACATTTAGAACAAGAAATGTAAAAGGCAAAGCCTGTAAATCTCTGGAGGGTCAGGGCAAACGGGAATGCGCTCTATGCCAGTTTGTCTCTGGATAAAGTACTTACTTATTTTGAACCTCGTAGTTTATTCCATCCATAAAAGGTAGACGGTAGGGTTCTGGGGGGTCTCTAGTAGATAACGTGTGAATGAGGACTTAGTAAATGAATCTCATACTGACCACCATAGCGTTCATGGGATGCTATTCCCACCTACCTCCTAGGAATGGGAAGTGAGCGAACATTATAGTTCTGTCTGGTTCTGTCCCAGCCAAGCAAGAAAACACTAAACGCCACTTCACCTCAAGCTGGTTTTCTCCAACTACAGAGCGTAAGAATCACCCGCCTCCAGCCTAGGTGCTTTAATAAAAGAATGCTTAGGGATGGTCACTTTGGGAAATCACGAAACAGACACAGCAAGAACCCAGCAGTAACCTCTCTACCAGCCGTTTCAGACCACACTCTGCAGAGCTAAAAATGCTCCCAGGCTTCCCGGAGAGCTGGACAGGCTTGGTATTGCATCGGGAAAGCTGTGAAGGATGAGGGCTATGTTCTTTTAAAAAGTGAGGAAAGCTTCCACACTTGTTAAACAGAGGCAAGCTCAGTGCATAGATGAATGTCGAATTCATGCCAGTCTGCCCAAGGTGGGCCACCTGGAGGTGTGATGTGTTACCTTTAAGTTGACCTCTGAGTGGGATAAAAGAAAAATGTTGTGACCTGGGGGACAACAGGTGTAACCTTTCCTAGAATCTTCCTCACACCAAGACCCACTTGTTCTGACAAAGGGACAATATCTAAATGAGAGGTCAAGACAGGAACTCTGACAAGATCTTTTAAAGGGCATGCCTTTCTCTTTAGCATGAGCAAGGGCAGGATCTAGAGTCATTCAGGTGACAAACCTATGAACTTGTCTGAAAGCAATCGCTTAGGTTAGGTTAACTGAGATGAGAAAACTCATCCTAAATGTGTGTGGCTCAGTTTTACAGGCTGGGACCTTATATTGCTCACAAAGAAGAAGTGAGCTGAGCACCGACATTTGTCTTTCTCCATTTCTTAATTGTACACACAACGTGACCATTCCTGTTGCCTCATCTTCCAACCATGATCCACACACAGTAAACTCCCCTCTGCTTTATTGTCAGGTATTCTACCACAGCAAGCAGAAAAGTAACTGATACAGTGAGCAAATGGGTATTATTGCTCCATCTTGAAAAGAAACTAAGGCAAAAATAATAATAGATGATTCGCTCATAAGTGGTAGCCTGGGATTTGATTTCAGGATTCTGATATCAGTCCCCTAATTTGGCACACCGGGTTGCTTTGCAAATTACCTTTCTTTGGCACGATGTAACATCAACTTCTAGCCTAAACACATACATGTGCACGCGCGCACGCGCACACACACACACACTTGAAAACAATAGAATAAATCTAAACAATGCAGGAGGAAGCTTTTGTAGTTGTTGATAAAAGATGAGCATTACAAAGAACGGAACACACAAGGCTCAAGGAGGTGGGTTTTTGGTTTGGGGATGTAGCCCAATGTAGCCAAGGCAATCGGCAGATGGAAACAAAGACTGGACTAAGAAGAGGTGATAGTAGTTCACTCTGGTAGACCTTCTCCAGTATCCTATAGGCACTGAGATGAGCAACATCTTCTACAGTAGAGGCAGGAATCAAAATTCCAGAATGGTTAAGCAGCTTATCAGAGATTTGGGTCCCCAGCTGGCTTCAATCTTTTTATTATATTCATGTTCCATCACCAGAGACAGCTTTGGAATGCTGGACCTCAGGTCTCCCCAGATGCACTTGAGTAAGAAATTGGTTTGAACAAGATTCTAGGTGCTTTGAATTTGGGAAGTACTGCTCTGAAGTATGCAGGCCTTCTGTGATGCAAAGCTCTCGCTCGCTGTCAAACATCCGCATAAATGATCTTCTATGTCTAAGAGACACAGGGAGCTGGAAGATAGCTCTGTTGGCAAAGTGTTCACCATGCAAGCATGAGGACCTGGGTTTGTATCCTCAGGACCCATGCAAAAATCCACTAAAGTGCAGTCTCAGTACTGCAAAGGTTAAGATAGGAGGATCTCTGAAGGTAGCTGGCCAGCCAGTCTTGCTGACTCAGTGAGTTCAGGTTCAGTGAAAGACTCTGCCTCAAAAAATATGGTGGTATGGGCTAAGGAGATGACTTGGTAGACAAAGTGTTTGCTTTGTTCAGATGCTCATCATCAATACCAAAGTCAGGTGGACATGGACACCTGCTTATAACCCTAGCATTGGAAAAGCAGATATGGGGCATTCCCTGGAGCAAGCTGAATAACTAGACTAGCCAAATTGGCAAGCTCCGGTTTCAGTGAAAAGCCCTGCCTCAGAAAATAAGGCAATTAAGATACCTGATGTCAACCTCTGTCCTTTACCCACATGTGCAGCCCCATGCACATGTATGTCCACGTACATGCATTCATGCATAACCACACACACAAATATACACAAAGTAAAATCTTAGTGCGGAATACAATTGAAGAAGACATATATACTAAACCAAGCTCTGGGCTTCACATGTATATGTGTACATGTGCACATATACCCAAGCATGCATATCACATAAATATAAATACAAGCATTCACCATGCATACACAAAAGAGACACATAGGTGCTACAAGTGGGTCTCAATTGGACGTAACCATGGAAACATCATATGTTGTGTGACACTGTTCCTGGGGAGATGTGAACAAATATCTGTCACCCCAGATAGAAAACCCATGACAGACTAAAGTCAGGATACCCCCAAAGTCCAATGAATTTCCCTTGCATTACTTACAGGATCTGTCTAAGGAATTATCTCCAGGAGCATAAATGACTCAAAGATGGCTGCATTATCAAAGCTCACCCCAGCAGCGGGGGGCCGCTCACAAAGCTGGGAACCTGGAGCACACTATGTAGCCTTAGGAAAGCTAGACAGGCTAGAAGGTGTCTTATCCAGGCATCTCAGCTGGTTTGAGGCTGGTCTCTGCTTCTTTCAGGGGCTGGTCTGGTCTGAGAGTGTCTCTCAGGATTCCTTACTACTTATATTTGCTTGGGGATGGGGGAACCTAATGAATCTAATCAGATTCAGGGACTTCCTGAAGCTTTTGAATTGCTTACTTCCCGAGCTTAACAAGATTCCCTGCAGGGTGGATTGCTTTACCTCTCTTTAGAACATCTTGTGTCTAAAGAAGATTCCCTCCAAAGTAAAATGTTTTACCTAAGAGGAAAGCGCTACACAACACCCTCCACCACAGGCCCCGTTGCTACCAAAGAAATAATTATCAGCTCCCATGCAGGTGGAGCAAAGCCCCACACGGCCCCACTTGTGGTACAATGCATGTGATTAATCACTGCTACCAGAGACACCTCATCCATCATCACCTCAAAACATCCAGGAGAAAGGGGTCAGGGTCGGGGAGCACTGGGCACCAAGAAGGATCGAGACTCTGGGTCAGCGATAAGATGCTTGAGGAGACCTGGCCTGGAGGGGGTGGCGCTAAAGAGCATCAGGCATTCACCCTGGCCACACCGGTCGGTAATTAAGTGACTCTTCTTCCGGCCGACAGTCGTGCGTGCTCCCCAGGCATCTGTTAGTCCTTCGGAAACCACTCCTGACAAAGTGAGCTTTGCCCTTGGTGCGCAGATAATGAGACCGCGCTTGACAGGTGTGGCACGATTAGAAAATTTCTCCATGAAGCTCATTCGGGTAGCCACTCCGTGGTAAACAGACTCATTAGAACTTGCAGGTCCCGGGAGGCAAAGCGTGTTTGACATTATTAATTGGCTTTTCTGTATAAGGAGTCAAATAGATGAAAAGGTTTATCAAGCTGAAATAATTAATTTTGCCTGAATTCGCTGACAGTTCATTTCTCCTCTAAAAGACCATTTTAAGGTTCCCCCTTCTTCTTCTTCTCTGTCTTTCTCTTTCTCTCTCCCTTTTTTTTTGAATTTCAAAGTTCAAAAGACATAATAGTGGCAAAAGTGAAGCTTTTTAGTAAATTATAATTAAAGGGAATTTAATTAACTTAGACCTGGGGAAGGGGGAAAAAGGAATTGCTATCTGTGTCTATACAGCAGTCTAGATGGTTGAACAGAACATGACTTAATAATGCATTAATTTTAATCTAATCAAAGTATAATAAAAGAGGTAATTATATGTTTAAAAATTACCAGACTCCAATAGCGAGTTAAAAAAAAAAAAGAGAAAGAAACACTTGCTATTTCCTCAGCTTCTCTTAGCAAAGTTATAATTGTTGTTCTCAGAGTGCTTATTTCAAGGAGAGGAGGGGCCACGGGCAGGAGGTTAATTGAATAAATCATTGTGAAGACTCTTGTTGAAACCAGGACGAACTACAAAGTTTGCATTTCCTGACTGTCAAAGATCCTGCTTCCGCCTTTCTCTCTGTCTTTCTGTGTCTCTAAAAATAGCAACTGATTCCCAATGTTCCTTTATCCTTGTTCCTGAATGTTCCCACGCCTTCTCTTTGTCACACAGAGCACAAGCCCAGGCTGCGTGAGACTACAGGCAGCTCTCACCTCCCAAACTTCGCCACTTTCTTCTTCAGCAAGGCATTTGTGGCTCCTGTGAGACCTTCTTGCCAGATACAGTAGGCTTCTCTCCTCTTTGAAGATGGGGGGGGGGATTATTAAAGAACACCAAAGTGCCATTAAAAACATTTCCTCATAGGCCCATTTCGTTGAATGAAGACTGGAGGCTTCAGAGATGGCTTGGTGGGCAAAAGCACTTGGCAAACGAGTGTGAGGTTTAAGTCCACAGAATCCACGCTGCAAGACAGGAGGTAGAGACAGGAAAATATCAGGGAATTTGCTGTCCAGATGGTGTGGAAAAATACAGAGGCTCTGTCTCAGGTGAGGGAAAAAGTGAGGACTGGCATCTGTGGCTGTTCTTCAACCACTGCACTCACAAACCCACATTCACTTGCCAGAATGTGCAGACGGGGACACACACACACACACACAGAGAGAGAGAGAGAGAGAGAGAGAGAGAGAGGCAAACTGAGCCTTCTTTGGCCTTTACTATTGTATAAAGGGCATGGATATGCTGTGGTGATGGGCAATCTTGTTATATAGACCATGCTATTAGTATCAAGTAGCCTAGAAGATGTCTTTGGTCTTCAAGGAAGTTCCTTGTAGGTTCCAAATCTCTCTGGCCACTGGTGAGTCTGTTGGGCAGTAAGGTGTCTCAGTTAGGGTTTCTTTGGCTGTAATAACATCATGACCAAAAGCGACTTGTAGAAGAGAGAATTAATCTCATGTTAAAACACCCAGGTCACACTCCATCACTGAGGGAAATCAGGGCAGGAACTCAAGGCAGGAATCTGGAGGCAGAGGCAGAAGCCATGGAGGGATGTTGTTTACTGCCTTGCTCCCCGTGGCTTGCTAAGCCTGCTCTCTTATACACACTAGGACCACGTGCCTCGGGTGGCACTGTACACAATGGGCCCTCACCCATCAATCATTAATCAAGAAGCTTCTCTACAGAAAATCTGATGGAGACATTTTCTCAACTGAGGTTTCTCTTCCCAGATGACTCTAGCTTGTGTCAGGGTAGATAGGTAGATGGATGGATAGATAGATAGATAGATAGATAGATAGATAGATAGATAGATAGAT
>JABTXL010021306.1:8812430-8838865 GCA_025134845.1 Neodon shergylaensis
GATAGATAGATAGATAGATAGATAGATAGATAGATAGATAGATAGATAGATAGATAGACAGACAGATGATACACACATACATACATCTCTCTCTCTGCATTTGTGGGTGCATGTACACACATGCATACAAGTATCTATTTCTATTCCAAAATGCCAAAGAAACAATCAGTGGGAACGGTTAAGGAGTCTGGTTTTTCCAAATATATTATTTTTGGCAGGATCTCACATATTCTTGGCTTTAATTACAGACAGCCTTGAATTTCTGACCCTCTTGCCTTCATCTGCTGAGTGCTGGGATTACCGTTCACTACCACAACCTGTTTGTACAGTGCTGAGGGTTGAACCTAGAAATCTGTGTCCAGGAGGCAAGCTCTCGACAGACGGGGCTGCATCCACAGCCTCTTTTCCATCCTTAACAGGAAGGAAGAGCTTGATTTCCTGAGATTCAGCATCATTGCTTGTTCAAGAAAACTCAACCTGCAAAACCTTAGGCTCTTGTTGCATTACTTTCGAATGAAGGAGAGGCAAGGCATGGATCTCGACAGCCTTCAGGCGTGGTGAGGTACTTAAAGCTGACTGTTGATTTGATCGTATTTAGAATCATCTAGAAGACAAACAAACCTCTGTACAAATCTGTAAGGAACTTTCTAGATTGGGATAGTTAGGTGGAATGATCCTCCTAAACGTGAGTAGAACTGCTCTGTAGAGTCTAGAGAATGGTCCACAATAGCCATGCTTTCAGTTTTGAACAAAATATATATATAATATATATACATATATATATTAATGCATATATATGAAAAAATAAAAATAGGGGTTATCAAATAGAGAGAAACAAGTTAGAGAGCAAAAAAATAATTAAGCCCTTACAAAATCCAGCAGAGGTACGTGCAGAGGCCTGATTGGGAGGGCAAACAAAGGTTATCAGTAAGTCAAAGCTTGCAAACATCCAACAGAAAGCAACCAGGGAAACCTGGTTCAGAAAGTCAGCTGATGAGAGCGTCTCAGGCAGACATAGTATTCTCTCGAGCAAGACTTTGAGAAAAAATGGACAAATGGCAACAGATAGAGAACGCCATCAAATCACTGAGTGATGGCAATCTTCCCACTGAAACCAGCTGGGGAAGTTGAGGCAGTCAGCAGGAGTTCCAGTTAAGCTTTCTTTATGTTCCTTTGGCTCCCTACCACAGAACTTCGGCTTCTCTCTCCAATCACCGGCATTTTTACACCATGTGGTAAACACTAGTGACTTCCGCTGGAAATGGTTGCTCTCCTAGCTGGTCTGAAAGACATTGTTTTCAATAATCTTACCTGTTTGCTATTTTCTTTTCTACTTGTTACAGAGTTGGGGAGCCACAGCACCCCAGAGGTTTTAGAGGAGACAGGAAGGCTTTCCCTGTTCCCAGTGTCACTTGCAACAAGCTTGAGCAGCAATCATCAGTTCCCCTTTGAATAAAAAGGAACAAGTGAGCTGGGTGCTGCCTTCAGCTCTCTGCTTCCGGACTGTGGAGGGAATGTGAGCAACTGCCTCACGCTCCTACGGCCAAGTCTTTCTGCCGTGATGAACTGACTCCTGAGCAGTAAGCCAAAGAAATTTTTACCCCCTTAAGTTGCCTTTGTCAAGTGTTTTGTCTCAGCAACCATAAAAGTGATGACCACACACATGGCACCACGCTCCTCAGACTAGTGAAATGAACTCTGCATGCAGGATGAGAACCAAGGCTCAGAAATGGCAAGGAAGTCACCCAAGGTCACACGCATAGGCTTTGGAGCTGAAGTGCCAAACCTCTAAACACATGTCATTTGCACCAGAAAAGAGAAATTCAGAAAAGTAACAGATATCAAATTCCCAAACCATAAATACTTGTAACATTTACCAGAGAGTTAACATTTGGGGCAAGAAATGTCAGAACCCAAAAAGCAAATATCTCCTTCCTTGCTCAGAGGGATGCTCGAAAAGATGTATTTGAAAATAAAAATAAAAAAATTCCGGGGAAACTTGAGAGCTTCAGTGGAACACAGCCCAAACTCATTGTTCCTCATCTTTCCCACCGCTGCCTCCCTGTATTAGTTCCTTGATTAACTTTATATTAATGTCCAGGGGCCATCCTGATTCAATGAAGGGCACAGCCCGACTAGGGCAGAGTGGAGAGGAGGTTCTCCGTGCTGAGAGACTCGGGCCCGGAGCTGTCATCATCAACAGCGTTTTTTCTTCTGAAGTCAATACGTTGCTCCCTCTCAAACATGCTTAAAGAAAACACACATTGATTTATTCGCAATTCTGAGCTACTTATCACACACTAATGACCGCTGTGTGGAAAAACACTGGCTGAAAAAAAAAAGCCGCTGTGCCGTGCATAGTCACTCTGCCCGGGGAACAAGTAAGTCCCTCTGTCTGCGGCCCCACCACCACCTCTGTAATTCACCAAGACTCAGCCACTTAGAAGGGGATGTGTGCCAGAGTGGTCATTTCCAAAGACTCTAGAGAAAGCTCACATCTATCCCCCAGCCCCTTTCATTCATTAACCCCCCAGGGGCCACGACTAATTAGATCAGCTTGCTCATTTTGAGCTGATAATTGATTTAAATAGGTTGCTCATTTGAAATAGAAGAAAAGCCTGCTAAACATTTGGTGGTTGGGTCTTTTTTTCTTCTTCTTTCCCTGCAACTTTCAATTGCTTGTGCAATGTAGCATAAAATGTCGAGGTCCCCTTTTCTTTTCTCTCTCTTTCTTTTTAAAGGGGCCATAAAATTAATTACAATAAGGAGGCAACCGGCAGGGGCAGGGGTTAACTGATGGCTCTAATGAGCAGCCCAGCTTTGGGAAAGCTGGGCGATGCTCATGCTGTTTGCTAGCTGCAAGGGGCTGTGGCTTCAAGAAACTCTGCAACAGCCTTCCTACTGATTCAGTCTGCATGGCAACCAAAGTAGCTTCCCTGAGCTTCCAACAAAGGGCTCCTGCCTTTCCAATGGTGGGGACATTCCAGAATTGTCCTCTTACCGTTAAGTGAAAGAGCTTTCTTAAGAAGCCATTTCATGATACCCCCACCCCATGCTGCCCTCACTTTCATACTTTTGTGGGGATTGGAACATTAAGGAAGCAATTTGACCCTGAAGAGCTCTCTTTTTTTCAAAGGGTCTTTCATGGCTGGTCCTGTACCAGATGGGTTGATTTCAAGTGTGGATCCCAAAGTTTAGACTGGCTCTTTTTTTTTTTTTTTTGAAAGTAAATGGTCCCAGGAGTTTATGCAGCTTTGTGAACTGTATCCATTTGGTCACAATGAAAAGATCTTTTGTCTGCAGCCTGGAGGGCAAGGGATGGCATTTGTGACTTGCTCTGCAAAACATTCTTGCAGGGGTTTCCTGCGCCCATAGATGGGAGCTAGGGGAAGTTGCACCGTCATTAAAGGTAAGCACAATTAATGGAGATTGAGAAAGCACCTTCTCCAAGCATATGCTGTGTTTCAGCCTCCCAGGTGTATCCCACGAAACAAAATGTGCCAGGGGAGCAGGTGGGAGATTAAGTGTGATGAATAAATCCGGGTATTCGGTTGCAGGTAGTCCTTCCTGATGCAGTGTGCGTCACTCACCCTCTCGTAAGCTTGGTTTCCTTACCTGCCAAAGGAAGACACGGAGGTCTGTTTGGGGGTTGATGGGAAGAGTTAGATCGCATAGCAGCCCGGCATGGTGAGAAGGGTGTTGCAGATCTGCTCACCTCTCTGTTCTCTCCACTGGTTCTCATAGGTTCTTGCTCAGAGCAAGTAGCTTTAATGCACAGCCAGGAAATACAAAGTACAGGAAGATGGCCCAGTCTGTAAGTGATTGGACAAGCATGTGTTTGAGTTCCCAGTCCTCAAGTAAAATGCTGGGCAAGCAAGGATAGGAGGATCGCTGGACCTCCTTGGCAGCTAGACTTGCCAAACGGGGGCGGGGGGGGGGGCAGGTCAGGTGAACACTGTTCCTGCAACACAGGAGTCTCTCTCCTCTCTCTCCCCCTCTCTCTCTACTCTCTTTCTCCTCTCTCTATCTCTCTCTCACACACACACACACACACATCAAATAAATAAAATGCAATGAAATTCTTTTTAAAGATCAGGAGGAGAGTCATTCTTTCTTGAGGATGTGGCCGCTGTTAGGGTTCCCATGCTCCAGGGGATGCTCCCCGCCCACGCCCATATGGGCAGCACTAATAGGACTTAGCTATCAAAAAGAGAGTGAGAGAGAGAAGATATGAGATTGGAAGGGTGTTAAGGGGGTTGGAGGGGAAAATGTGGGGTGGATATGATCATATTGCGTATCTGTGTGAAATTCTCAAGAATAAAGAAAACTTAAGATCAAAAAAAATGTTTTGAATGCATTTGTACTGAACATGTATAGACTTTTTCTTGTTCCCTAAAGAACAGTGTAGCAGTGTTCACTGGCATTTCCTGCAGTAGGTGGATAACTGACCTCGGAATGACTGGAAGACTGTGTGCATGTTCTGTGTGGTGGCTACTCCCCTTTTCACACAAGGTCTTGAGCATCCACAGATGGGGACAGGAGCTCACAAACAAAAAAGGGAGAAGACAGCCTATGACACAAAAACACGTTTTCCAAATCAACAAATTGCCTTTTGTACTGTTTTTTATTTAAAATTGTAAAGAACTTCATGTGTTATGTTTACAGCATTTCCATCCCTCTCTCCTTTTGTAAGGTTTTTTGTTTCTTTGTTTGTTTTCACGTGTGTGTGTGTGTACACATGCATGCAGGTACCCATGGAAGTCAGAAGAGGGCATTGCATCCCTGGAAGTGGAGCTATGGGGGCTACAAGCTGCCAGCACAGGGACTAGGAACTGAACTCAGGTCCTCAGCAGAGCAACAAGCACTTTTAACTGCTGAGCCGTCTCTCCAGCCCTCCATTCTGGTTTTGTCATCTGCCCACAGCTAGGCCACTAGGAAGAAGGTCGCCTGTGCTCTCCACTCAGGACCAGCTCCAAGAGCATAGAAAACCTGCATTGACACAGATCCCAGGCCCAGACAGACTGACCGCTGCTGTCTACAACTGCTCACTCTTTATAACAAAGGGGCCAGCGGTTTGTTTCCTGTGGCACCAGGCCTTACAAATTTGCCTCTCCCACTCTGATTTTCCCACCCCTCCCCAGCACGCTGATACTGCGAGGCTGTTCTTTAGATGCTGAGGAGCAACTCGGGCGAGGTCATGCCCATGCTGGTGGCACAATGCGTTTGTATTTACAAATCGTATTCTCGTGTTCACAATAAATTCCAGCTGTTGCGCTGTAGCCCTCTCGAGCCCAGTGGGCCCAGGCCAGTTCACCGTGAAAACCTGTGAAAGACTGCATGCTAGTGGGCGAAGGTCAGAATCGCAGCTCAGACTGCCCATGCCAGGTCTCTGCAGAATGCAGGCCTTTCACAGGGATGTCAAAGGTCCCGCCCAGGAGGTGACAAGAGGCTCTGTTCATTCAGCATTCGTGGGACACATCATTCTCACCATTAATGACATATGAGTTTAGTCACAGGTAATCTTTTTCAAACCAACCAGTTGTGAAATATATTGAGAAAACACTGCCAATTTCCAATCCTGGGGACTGAACACGGAAGGTAAATAATAATGAATATTTATGGGACACCTGATTGCCGAAATGAGTTCCCTAAGGTATGAATAATTGAAAGTGCATATGCTAATTAATTGGGAAAAACCGGTAGGTAACTCCTTTTTTATTTGCATTAGCCTCATTTTGTTTCATTTCTTACAAGTATTACAGTTCTCAGTTATTTCCTATGCTTCAGTGAGGTTGAGTGTCATTGAGAGAATTCTTAATAGACACCGTGATTCTTAATTTCCGTGAATGCAGAAGTGACAGTGGAGTTTGCAGAGATCATCCTTAGCCTGTAGTTCCTCAGCTTTGCCTAGCATTAGAAGCTACGATTCACTGGTGCTTCCTGTCACCAGTCTACGCAGGTGTGTGAGAGTGGGTGGGTAGACTCTGTGTGTGGTGTGGGTGTGTGTGTGTATGCATGTATGTGTATGCGTGTCTGTGCATGTACACATGTGTATAAGCCAAAGGTCAATGGTGGATGTCTTCCTCTTCCATTCTTTCCATTATGTTTTGAGGCAAGGTCTGTCTCTGAACTTGGAGTTCATTGACTGAAGATTCTGGCTGACCAGCAAGCTCCAGTCATCCTCTAGTCCCTGTCTGCTTCCCAGTGGGAGGGTTACAGTCATGAGCCATAACTCCTGGTCTTTTAGGTAGGGGCTGGGGATCCAAGCTCGGGTCCTGATGCTTGTGTGGCAAGCATATAACTTATTGAGCCGTCCCTGCAGCCCCAAACATCTTTCATATGCATCTGCTGTGTTTAATTCTCAGCAGCCTTGTGAGAAAGAGATCATCAGACTACGGCTCTTTTATAGGATGGGATCCGGACCATAGGCTCAGAAGCGACCCGGCTGTGTGGCTGTGAGCACTGTGCATAGATTCATGCTTTCCTGCTTTAAAGACGTCTTTCCAAGAATGAGAGAGATGGCTCCGTGGTTAAGAGACTTGCTGCTCTTGCAGAGGACCTGAGTTCAGTTCCCAGCACTGATATCAGACAGTTATCAGGCAGTTCCCAACCATCTCTAAGCCCAGCTCCAGGGATCCAACTCTGTATTCTGGCATTTATTACAAAATGAATCATTTTGTTGTTGTTGGGTTTTTTTTTTAAGTTGTCTTTTGGAATAAGACTGCAGTCTTTTACCTCAGGCATAATGTCTAAAAATGTCATCTTTTTCTAATCTTGTTCAAAATGGTCAACCTGAACTTCAAAAGGTTTCTGCAGAGCTGGAAGATGGCTTAGTGGGAAAGGAGCTTGCTTTGTGAGCATGGGTGCCTGAGTTTAGTCCCCAGAACCCATGTCAAAAATGTACAGCATGTCAGCATGCCTTTGTAACCCCAGTGCTGGGGGAACACAGACAGGCACACCCTTGGACTCCATGCCCAGTCATACTACCTTCCTATGGAGTGTTCCAGGCTAGCGAGAGACCCCGTCTCAACTTTTATTAAGTAGGATTGAGCACCTGAGGAACAAAACCCACTAACATAAAGAAGCTTGCCACTATGAAAACACTAACATTTCTCTCAAAATTTGAAGTTTCAGACTGCATGTGTGGTGTGGGACAATTGTATTTTGTCAATTATATTGTAAATAAACGCTGATTGGTCAGTAGCCAGACAGGAAGGATAGGCGGGACAACCAGACAGGAAGTAGAGGTGGGTCAATGAGAACAGGAGTATTCTGAGAAGGAAGCTTTTTCTGCAGTCCTGACCTGACCAGAGAAGAAGCAGGATGTGACTGCCCCTCTGAAAAAGGTACCGAGCCATGTGGCTAGCATAGACAAGAATAATGGGCTAATATAAGTTATAAGAGTTAATAAGAAGCCTGAGCTAATGGGCCAAACAGTTTATAATTAATGTAGACCTCTGTGTGATTTCTTTGGGGCTAAATGGCTGTGGGATCTGGTGGGAGGATAGAAACCAGGCAGGACAGAAAACACTGACAACAGAGATGTAGCTTAGCAGTTAAGAGCATTTGCCCTCAAGTTGTATTCCTGGCATCCATGTTGGATGACTCACAACACCTGTAACTCCCGCTCTTAGGGGTGCAATGTCCTCTTTCGGTTTTCACAGACACTGAACTTGTGTAGGATACACATACACAGAGAGAGAGAGAGACATACACACAGATAAATAAATATTTTTAAATTGAATTTTGATCTCCCATCGATGTCTAAAAATATCTGAATTGTGCTCAAGCTGGGTTTTAATTTCCCTGCTTAGCACTCTGTACCAGTTAATACTCTTAAGTATTTTCCAGAGCTCTGGTGGGCTGAATTCATCTGAAGGAAGAATAAGGGTGTTTCAGAATACTGTCTGAGTAGTGCTTGCTTCTCAAGCACATGCACTAGTTCACCTCCCACATGGACACAGGATCTGCTGACTCATTAGATTCCATCCTCAGAGTGGTTGGAGGGAGGACAGAGCAGTGTGCAGTGTCACCCTTACTAAGCCAGTTCCAGCATCCTCATGTTATAGATGAGCAAGCTGACCATCAGGGTGCTGGAAGAGACAATAGTGATTTACATGTGGGATCTGACCACAGAGGGCCACCCTGGCTGTCAGGCCTAAATACCCACATGCTCTGAGGGAGCCCTGTGTTTGCACTGCGCTGTGGCTTAGGAGAAAAGACTGCCCCATGTAGCAACAAAAATATCAAACTGTAGACAGCAACAACAATATAGGTCTGGAGTGTGTGTGTGTGTATGTGTGTGCCCATGTGTAAGTATGTATTGTCATGTATATGTGTGTATGAATGTATGTTCCTGTGGATAAATGTTCAGCTCATGGATTAGATAGACTAGCTGGTCAATGAGCCTGGGATCCTTCAGCACTGGGATTCCAGATGTGAGCTGCTTTATCTGGCCTTTGCTGTGGGTTTTGGGGAACTCTGGCCATACTTGCAGGTTATTTCAGATACAGAGTGCAGCAATGTTGCTGACCCTTCTCCCCAAATTGAGTGACTTCAAACAGCATTGCTCCTTTTTGTTAGATTCTGCAGTTTTATCCGGGCTCAGGAAAGAGTTAATACCTGGTGTTGGATGGTGTCGGATGATATGTGGTACTGCGTATGCAACTGTTCTTAGCTGAGGTCCAGCTAGGTTCTGTGCCTCTGGCTGACCTATCACCACTTGGTGGCTAATCCAAAACTCTTCCCACGGCAGCAGAATGAGAGGTTGAGAGCAGAAGCTGTAACATATTCTACCCCCTTTGCATGGAAGCCAGTCAAACTTTGAAACCTTTGTCCCAGCATGGTTTGTGCTGCTAGGATAAGCACCATGACCAAAGTAATGGGAGGTGAGGGTTCATTGCATCTTGTAGGTTCGAGTCCATCATCTAGGAAAGCCATTACAGGAATCTGGAGGGAGGGAGGGAGGGAGGGAGGGAGGGAGGGAGGGAGGGAGGGATGCAGAGGGTGCAGAGGAGTGCTGCTTACTGACCTGCTTTTTTTTTTTGCCTGTCTTAGTTTGCTTTCTTATACCACACAGGACCGCCTGCCCTGGGCTGGCACCACCGTAGCAGGCAGAGCCCTCCCACATAATCATCAATCAGGAGAGTGCCCCCAGATACATGCCCATACATGTCAGGGTGATGGAGGCAATTCCTCACAGTCTCTATTATTTCAAGTGTGGGGGTTTAAGTAAAAATGGCCCCCATTAGTTCATATATTTATTAATATTAATAGTCACTTAGGGAGTGACTATTTGAAATGACAGGAGGTTTGGCCTCGCTGAGGGAAGAATGTCACTGGGGGTGAGCTTTGAGGTTTCCAAAGCCCAAGCCAAGCCCAGTGGCCCTCTCTTCTGACTGCCTGTGGATCTGGCTGTACCACTCTTGGCTACCTCTCAAGCACCGTGTCTGCCTGTGAGCTCCCCACCATGATAATCAACCCACCTCTGAAACTATAAGCCAGTCCCAATTAAACACTTGCTTTTATAAGAGTTGCTGTAGTTGTAGTATGTCTTCACAGCAAGAGAACATTGACTAAGACTCTAGGTAAATCTAGTTTGTCAAGCAGACAAAACTAACTAGCATTGCATTCTCTCTGCCCAAGGTCCTAGACCAAAGAGAAGGGAGATGCACCGCAGGGGAGCAATGTGTAGCTAAGAGGGAGATTTCTCATTGGCTTTCTGTGAAGATCACACTTTATGCTTATAGGAATATCAAACTATATGCTTGGGCAACAAACTCTAAGGTTGCAGCATGAATTTCATTCCTGATCTGAATCTAATCTTCACTGTACACGCGAGATGCAATTCTTTAGCTCTAAAGAACAAATTAAGTTTAAGTGACAAACCCAGCCTTTTCAGGTTCTCGCCTCCATTAGCTGAAATGATTCTTGTATCAGGTGATTTCTAGATTGACTGATGACTTTGTATCCTAGAAATAATCGCTGGGAGACCAATTTGTTTATTACATGCAAATCACCTAGGTGAGGCTATTAAAGATGAGGTTGGGCTGATAGCAAGTGTAATTTGAGGCAAACCGAGAAGGATTAAGGTGCCTTGTGATAGATTGGGGCAGGAAGTTGAAAGTCAGCAATGAGACAGACCCGTGTGTTCATCAGGAGACTTTGAGCCAAGAGTTATTAAATACAAACACAGAATTGATTAATAAGTTGACCATGAACAGAGCACTCTAACTCCAGATGGAAAACTGGGCGAAGTCCTCTAGGGGCTGAGACAGCTGAGATACTGTTTGCCCATTGGAGACGGTGGAAATGTAAGGTGATGGAAATGAGCAGAGTCCTACCAGGGACTGGGGACCACCCGTGGCGACAACTGGCAATGGCTTTGTTGAAACTGATTCAAGAGTGTGTGCGAGCAGGGGTGTGCATTTGTGCATGCATGTGCATGTGCATGCGCACATGTGTGTAATTTTTTTTTAGTATTTCTTTTTTCCAAGAGTGGTTGTGAGCTGCTTAACTTTGGTTTAGGGACCCAAACTCTAGTCCTTGGCAAAGGCAGCAAGTGCTCCTAATGGCCAAAGCATTTGTCCAATCCCACCATCCATTTTGAGAGACAGGATATCATGAATCCCAGGCTGGCCTCAAACTCATGCAGTCCAGAAGAACCCTGAACTTCCAATCCTCCTGCCTCCACCTCCTGAGGATTGTAGAGTAGCCACAAGCAGCGGTGTGCCTGGGCTCACGCAGTACCGGGAGGAAGCACGGGACTTTATTATACTAGAGAAGCACTCTACTGACCAAGCCCTGCACCAGGTAGTGCTTGAGTGCTGTTGAAGCAGACATGTAGGACATCACGGTAACAAGGGACATGTTTCAGCCTGTGGTCCCTGAAATGAAGGGTATGGGGTACTATTTAGAAGAGAATTTCAGGACTCCTTACTAATGAAGGTCCATTTGTATCTAATTACACCCTGGCTGAATATCAGAGCTGACCTCTAGGTCATTTGCTCTCCAGTCTAAACAAGAATTTCTCCGAATCCTAGCTTTAAGGAAGCACCGAGGATGCGCTTGGTCTGCAGCGCTACTACTGTACCCTTTGCATGGCCCCTGTCCGCAGGTCTGTTCTCACGTCTCACCAAATAGTTGGCTATGGAAAACTACGAACTTGCTTAGGGGGCAAGTGCCTTCATGTACAAGTTATAGTCACAACCTTGCCTTCTGGCTTTCTCATAGCAATGCATTCATTGGAAGAAGTTATTTATTAAAGCTATGTGCAACTCCCCCCCACGGCGACTCTTGCACAGTGATATTATTGCCACCATAACTAACTATATTATTCACTCTTCCCATTGCTGTGGCAAACTAGCTTACAAAATACTAAGGAATGGAGGGCTTATTTTGGCTCCCACTTTGAGACACAGGGCCAGCGTGGTGACAAGAATGGAAGGGAGCTGGTCACATGGCAACCACAGTCAGGAAGCAGCGAGCGATAGATGTTAATGCTTAGATTCCTTTCTCCTCTTTACACAGTTATATTCTTAATATGTGTATGTCTGTGTATCTGTGTGTGGGCATGTGCCCATGGTTCAGGGGCTCACAGAGGCCAGGAGTGTCAGATGCACTCAGAGCTGAAGTTACCGGCAGCTGTGAATTGTTCAACACGGGTTCTGGAAACTGAACTCTGGTCCCCTGCAAGAACAAAACACGCTCTTAATCACTGAGCCATCTTTCTAGGCTGCTTTCTCCTTTTTACTCATTCTGGGACCCCAGCCCATTGGGTGGTACTGCCAACAGTTAGGGCGGGTCTTCTCCCTTTAATTATCCCGCTCTAGAATCTTCACACACACACACACACACACACACACACACACACACACACATACACACACATGTCAAAGATGTGTCTCTTGGGTGACGCTAGGCCCTGTCAAGTTGGTGAGCAATATAAACCATCACAATTCCACCCCTCACTTACTTTGCACCCTAAACTATCACTTTTAAGACATAATTTTCCAATTCTTCTCACCCATAGTTTTGTGGCCATCTCGTAATATAAAATATATTCAATCCAACTTCGAAGATCTCCTGGGATTTAATACAGAACTATTTAAATACTAACATGTAAATCAGAACCTTTTAGAGGGTCCTTTATCACATTCAGTGGAAACAAAGTCTCACTCCTGTTGTATGAAAGGCCAGCCTCAATCTATAAGGCAGAATATCATTTGGTGCTATTAAGGGGGGTAGGCTAGACCTTGGTCTCCTGAATGTTGGGGTCACAAGCATGCCCTGTCATGCACTGGCCAAACATGGATGTTTAACTTAATTTTAACTTAAATTTAACTTTAACGTTAATTTTTAACATGTGTAATTAACATATGTTAATTATACACATGTTTCATTACATTTTTATATATGCATATCATGGATTTTGATCACTTTGACCCTGTTTAGGTCTCCTGTCTCCTTCTCTGATAGTTTCCCCCATACTCTTCTCAAGTTGTCTCCTTTCTACTTTCATGTCTTCCTGTGTGTTTGTGCATGTGTGTGTGTGTGTGATTGTGTGTGCGCATGTGTGTGATTGTGTATGTGTGTTCCAATGAGTTTAATCAGCTAATTGCATGGGTAAGAGATTATTTACTGAAATATAGGCAGTTTCCCAGCTAATACAACACTGAGGAAAATCAAACATAGGTTTATTAAGGATAATGCAGTGCTGCAAAGTCAGGCAGCAGCTGCTAGCACTCCCCTTCCACCCAGCACTCTCGCTTCCTCGGAAGGAGGGAAGGACTGGATGAGACAATGAGTCTAAAGCACTGATTCTCGGAGGCAGCCTGGAAAAGCGGCACAAATGCCGCTTCCTGTTATTTGATGTCCACGCTTTACTGTGCGTGTCACTGGAATCTGGAAACTGATAACCCCATCGGCACGGGCAGAACTGAGTGCTGAAATGGACTTTAAAGAAGGGGGCACTGGAGAGACGGTTCAAAAGATGAATGCTGGCTATGGATAAAAACATAAGGGATTGAGTTCGGATCCTCATTACCCATAACACCGTGAGCACAGTAACCTGCCTGTCATTCCTGTAGTCAGAAGGTAGAGACAGGATCCCTAGAGCAAGCTGCCTAGCTCTACTACCCGAATTAGAGAAATCCCAGTTCTAGTGAGAGATCCCGACTCAATGAATACAGTGGGGAGAACTCAAGGGAGCTACCAGGCATCAACTCGAAACCTCCAAATCCATGCACACATGCAAACATGCACACCCACCACACACGTACACATAATAAAAAGTGCCAGGCTGGGGGTGTAGTTCAGTTGCATGAGGAGTGCTCACCAACCATGTGTGAGCCCCTGGGTTCAGTACCCAGCACCACATGAACTGGATGTGGTATGCACACCGGCCATTGCAGCATTAAGGAAGTAGAAGCAAAAGAATCAGAGTTGAGGGTCAATTTGGGATGCATAGTAAGTTGGAAGCCAGACTGGCCTACGAAAATGTCTCTCAAAAACAAAACCACCACCCACCCCCCTCCTGCAAAAAATACAAATCATGCCAACATTTCCACCTAATTAAGAGTTGGTTTTCTTCATCCTTTTAGCTTCTTTAGATGACAAGACTCTTTTTCAAAAGTACCTCTGGAGTGTGGGCCCTGCCGCTCTGCCCAGCCCAACTCTCCTGCAGAGCCGCAGGCAGGAACGGACTGGCCAATAACAATCTGTCAGCTTGGGAAGTGGGGCTTCATCGCCCTCCTGCGCAGCCCTGCTTGACACGCTCCCACCCCGCACTCACAACTGTCAAGCAGGCTTCTCTGGAATAGAGAACCCAATTTCACCTTTCAGAGTAAGGCATCAACATTCCGGGCAGCTAGCTGGAGGTAGGGAGCCGGCTCGGCTTGGAGCTGGACTTCGCAGGGCATCAGTTGAAGGGGCTCTTCCGGCCTCAGCTGGCAGCCTTTGTCTTTCCTTTCTCCTTTTGCCCCAAGGCTTGACACTTCACTAAGTTCAGTCTATAGCTGTGGCAGTCTTGTTTCTAGACAAATAGAGCAACGTGGACTCCTGGACTAATTAGACCATCACAACCTCACTTTCTGGAGCTTGGCACGGGGACCACTGCCAGGCTGGTCTTCTTCGGCTCTGACGTTCTCTTAGCCTGCTGCGTCTCTTCGGCTGGTGTCTTCTTTCATGACTCATGCGTGTCATTCCTTGGTTTTCTTAGCCCAATTCCTGGCACATACGCCAAAGTTTAATTTGAAATCAGTGTTGTTGGTGTAGAGAAAGGAAGATGAAATGATGGTTGTCAATCATTGGGAAATTTGGTCTTGAAGCTGGAGCCCAGGAAAAGAGGAAAGTGCAGAACAGCCATGAATCAAAGCAAAGCATGCTAAAAATATATACTACATTCAGCAGCTTGTGGTATTTAAAACAGAATACCATTAACTTAGGCACTTGGAACACTCCCTTACAAATGTCACAAGTTAAATGATTTAAAATTACATTTTGTTTTCTCCATAGATACTATATTCTGCTGTTGTAAATAATATGTAAGTACCATGATAGTGTTATCTGTATTGGTTAATTTTAATGTCTATAAAATGTATTAAGTTTTATTTACTTTGTGTGTATGGGTGTACATGTGCCATAACAAGCTGGTAGTGGTAAGAGAACAACTTGCCATTCTCTCCTTCTATTTTATGGCACTCGGAACTGAACTCGGGTCCTCTGGCATGTCAGCAGGTGCCTATGCCTGCAGAGTCACCTCCACAGCTCCAGCATGGAGTGTGCATGATAATAACTATGATCAAAATACTTAACACATAATGGGAATCCTATGTAAAAGGAAAAAAATGAAGGAAAGCAAAACACTGAAAAAAGAAAAAGAAATTTCTAAGACAAGTTGAAGATAATGAGTAAAGAAATAAAAATATAATTGTATTTATAATGCAAGCTCCAAAATATTTTAATTAATTAATTAACTCATATTATGTATATGGGTGTTTTGCTTTCATGTAGGTGTATGTACCATGTGCCAGAATTGCCTGAGGGAGCCAGAATTGTCTGGAACTAGGAGTTACAGATGACTATGAGCTACCATGCGGTGCTGGGAATCGAACCTGGGACCTCTGGAAGGGCAGCTAGTGCTTTAAACCGATGAGCCTTCTCTCCAGCTCCCCGTTCCGAAATCCTGATAACATCATATGACAGCCTTAATTGTTAACTAGACACAGCCTAGAATCCCCTAAATAAAGGGTGCCAATAAGGGATTGTCTACTTTGGCTTGGCCTGTGGACGTGTGTGTGTGTGTGTGTGTGTGTGTGTGTGTGTGTGTGTGTTGGAGGTGGTGGTGGGCTCTTAATTAGGTTTAGTGATTTGAGAAGACCCAACCCACTGTGGGCAGCACCATTCCCCAGGAAGGAGGTCTGTGTGGGAGTAGAGAAACAGAGCTGAGCACAAGCAAGCCACTGAACATGCGTGCATCCATTTCTTTGTGCTCTTGAATGTGGAGGTGATGTGATTATCTGTCTGAAGTCCCTGCCTTAACTCCCCCACAATAATAACCTGAAATTGTAAGCTGAAATGAAATAACTTCTTTTTTCCCTGAGCTGCTCTTCATCTCAGCATATTTTATCACAGCAACCAAAATGAAACTCAGACACAGAAAATAACAGGGAAGGTATTGGACAATGGAGAATGGAGCAGGAGACGAGAAACACGGCAAGACAGAGATTTGGGTTTCTCTATAAATAATGATTAAATCATAAAAGATGCCTAAAGCAAATAAAACCTAAGGTAGAGGTTTCTGAATATTTGTAAAAATTGTAAATATCATCGATAAAACCAAAACAATCATGTGTGCTGCAACAACCTCAAGGGCATCCTAGGAAGGATGGAGAGTTTATTAGGGATAGGTAAGTACATTTCGTGTTCCAGATGAAGATATCTGTGAACTAAGACGGCTGGGATATTCTTTAAGATTTGAGTGACAATCAGTGGAAAAAGACAACTCCTAAGAAGTGAGTGTAGGGAAAAGAGGAGAAATGTTTTTTCAATTGCTTTATTTTGTATGATCTTTTAAATGATTTTCCTTTTTTAAAGAATTGGTGTTAGTGAAGTTGGACTCTCCTTTGGGTCATAGGTCACAAATAATGACCCAGAGACTTATTAATTACAAAAGCTTGGTTAATTATGAATGCCTGGTTCCTAGTTGGTGGTGCTATTTGGAGAGACTTAGGGAGTAGTTTTGCTGAAGAAAGTATATCACTGAGGGCAGGCTTTGAGGTCTCAGAAGCTATGTGCATTCCCAGTTGGTTCTCTCTGACTTTTTTTGGTTCGAGATGTGAGTTCTCATCTGCTGTCCCAGCTGCCTGCTGCCTCCATTGATTCATCATCATGGACCTTAGTCCCCTGGAATCATAAGCCTCAAATAAACCTGTCCTTCCATGAATTGCTTTGGTCATGGTGTTTTATCACAACAATAGAAAAGTGACTAATACACCAGCCTTAATTATTCTTTTCTTAGATATGATACATTACACATTATAAAATTGTGGTAACAAGGCAAATGTGTTTGCCAAGAGGTAATTTTGTGAATATTGCAGGTTCATACAAGGGTTAAATTGCCTAGAATGCCTTTCCTCTGCATACTTAAAAGTCAATACATATTTAAACTAAAATTGTGATATCAACGCAGTAATAAAAAAGCTAGTAACATCCTGATTGCTTAAGACCAGGACCCCAAGGAGCTACAGTGGAAGAGCAAGAGATGATACCAGGATTTACAAAGTTATGCAACTCTGTAATGAAGTTCTGGAGCAGACAAGAAATTGTGACCCCAATGGTGGGGTGAGATACCACTTACATACACGTAGTAAAGTTTCTCCCCCTCTGAATATAACATGATCATCATCTTGGGGCAAAAACTACCTTGTCCAGCAATCATAGCAACTGACTGATCGGAATAATATAGAGGTAACCTTATCTACATTAGTGGTGATGGCTATTAATACTCTCCAGTAGGAGGAGGAGGAAGAGGAAGGCCACAGGACCTTCACCTGTCATTCTACCCTTTGCTCCCTCATGTCCTCCCACAGATGCGAGTGATCTTGTAAGATGTAGAGGAAGTAGAAGGCCAATGAAAGGGGGACTCTATGGCATATCCTCTGTGAGGTTGTTATCTGTGATGGAGTGAGACTTTGGGGTAACACAGGTATTTGGAGTTAACTTACACTCCTGTAAGTAGCCCCTTACTCAGACCATGTGAAAAATGAAATAACTTAAACTCATTGGTCTCACCAAACTGGACACTGGTAGAGCTGCTATGCTGCTCTGGCCTGCTGTAGGTGCTATACCGGACTGAACAGACATATGCTCATATCTCCCCAGGAGAAGCTAGTACCGGTCGGTACATAGCATACAGCAGAGTCATGTGTTAGCGCTCTTACAGACACCTCCATACCAGCCACCTTTTATGCCTCTCTTCCTGCAGTCGTCCATGTGCAGAAATTTATAGCAGGTATTGAATGTCCTCTACATCTGACAGCTCTCAAGCCTTGCAGTCTCGTCCCCTGCTAGCCCCGTTGTCAGCTGGAGACAAAAACTAAAGCAAAGCAGCTGTATCGAGAACTCTAGGCAATAAGAAGCACAAGCAAGGCCTCCCTTTGTATTCTCTAAGGCCCAGATGGTGGTTTTGAAATAACCCTCCCCGCTAAGAGGAACCACAGTCTCTCGGAGAAATGACCCGCTACAGGTTTAGGGCCAATAATGCAAAAAATGAGCCAAGCACATTCTGTTGTATGTTATTTCTTTTCTCTCATAAGGAGAACCTTGGTTCCAGGAATAATATATTTTTCCTTCCTATAATATACATGAAATGGTTTCCAAAATTATAATACAAGTATTACTTTTACCACCAGAATTCTGCTTCTTTTTAGAATATGTGTGTGTGTGTGTGTGTGTTTAGTCACCGACTGTGATCAAGAGTCACTTGGGATGTTGATTCTCTTTAGTGTCATTCTATAATTAAATTGATTCTTCCCACTTATGGGAAATTTCCAGATGTCCATGTATGCTTTTCTTTAACTTAAGATATTTACAAAATTCAAAATCTAAAGTTTTACAGAAAGGTAGACTAGTTTCCATTCTTCCCCCTCTGTCCTCCTCTAACACCTTGTTGGGAGGGCCCTTTGTGTCTTACCCGTCAGCCTTTGATGCTGCTGGGTAGCCTGCTACCCTTCTGGAGTACTCCATATTTACTTAGCAGAACACCATTGAGATCAAGTCTCTATCAACGCAGAAAGATCTCGAGAGACATAGTCAAAATCTTTCTAACAATACTGTTCTCATGAGAACAATCATAATAAAATAGACCATTTTAATGCTTTATTTTATTTCTTTTAATTATGTGTTTCTGTATTGTCTACCTGTGGGTTTGTATACACACACTCGTGTGCCCATGGAGGCCAGCAGAGGACATTGGATCCCCTGAAGCAGTAGTCACAGGTGATTGTAAGCAGCCCAACTTGAGTACTGGAAACTAAACTCAGGTTCAAATCAAACTTGGACCTCTGGAAAAGCAGCAAGGGTTCTTGATTTCTGCATCATCACTCCAGTTCCTAAAACAAAACTTTTAAGGTACACCTTAAGGACAGACAGTTTTCTTCCTTGGAGTCTTTTTTTTTCTAAGTAAACAAAAAGAACCATCCAAGTTGGCCCATCTATTATATCCATTATAAGACAATGTCATTACATCTGCCAGACCCCTACTGGGAACATGGTTCTCCTTCACTTGCCCTACAAAAGAGGCATGACCGTATTTAGCCCAAAGCGTTTTTCCTCCACAAGAAATGAGCCTTTCCCTCTATTGCATGACACTTTCTGGAATGACACTAGCAAACCATCTACTTAGCCCAGATGCAGAGCTGAAGCCACACAAAATGGGGATATCGTCAAAGTCCAAATTGGTGAGCCAATGACTTTGTTTGGGTGGGATAAAGGTAGCAGCACCACTGAAAGCCTACCCCAGCATGGTTGGTGACTGAACCCTGGGAAATCTGGAACCCTGGAGATCTCTTAGAGTCTGCTGGATGAGCCATAGATCTCATTTCTTCACCAGGTCTTATCGCTCATGCCGCCATTGGAAGAGGTAGCCTATTTCACTTAGTAAGTTTCAGAGACTTCCTGAGACTCATTAGCTGTTTACTTCCTGCATATTAATACTTTGGGGGTTAGCTGTTTACTTCCTGCATAATAATGCTTTGGGGGTTATTTGATCACACTTGAACCCCAAGTTTGCATTTGCGTTTATTAAATAAAATTAACCTTGGGTCAGGAGGCTGAGTTAGCAAAAAGTTGACAGACAGTAACAATAGACCATTGACGGGCATCTGGGAGAGAGAGATGCACCAGGAGTATGGAGGGATTTGGGGTGGCACGGCTTTTTGTTTGGCAGAGTGGAAGGACACTCTCTTTGGGAGATGCCAGGAAGAGAGAAGGTTAGCTAGTACTCACCCTCTCTGAGTTAGCAGGTTTTCACCCCAGTCTTTGAATCTCGAGTCCTATTTATAAATAGAATGACAGAGATTTTGTTAAAGCTAGCTTTAGCGGCAACAGCAGAGCCGGTACCTGCGGCAACAGAATTCTTGCCAGGCTGTGGCCTGAGTGGCCGGTCCGGTGGCAGAGAAGCAAGCCAGTGGCAGTGGAGTCGCAGTTGCCGGCTGAAGGAGCAGCAGATAGAGGTGCAGTGCGGTCATTGTGTTGAAGTTCAACCAACACTAATGAGCCTCCCTTTAGAAATTTCTGAGTCCTTACGAGTTTCTCTCTGGGATGGGATGTTTCAAGTTGAAGAAATTTCCTCTACAGTATCATGGCTGATATATAATAAATAGTGGTAGTCCATATATATGGAGAACTGCAGGGTATCACAGGAAGAAGATGGATTTACAGGGCAGTGAGTCCTCAGTTCGGATCTAGCTCAGCCATTATTGTCTATGTTAGTTATCACTATGTAACGAATTGCAACCAGACACAGTCGGCAGATTAAAAAGACAACATTTATTGGTGCGGGAGAATTGTCTGTATTCTGTTATAAATAAACGCTGATTGGCCAGGCAGAAAATATAGGCGGGAAAACCAGACAGGAAGTAGAAATGACGTAATGAGAACAGAATTCTGGGAAGGAGGAAGTTGATTCCTCCCACTCCTGCCCAGACCACCAAAGCAGCAGGATGTGATCTGCCCCACTGAGAAAAGGTACTGAGCCACATGGCTAACATAGATCAGAAAAATGGGTTAATCAAGATGTGAGAGTTAGCCAGTGAGAGGCTAGAGCTAATGGGCCAATCAGCTTATAATTTATGGAGACCTATGTGTGATTTTCTTTGGGACTAACCAGTTGTGGGGTATTGGGCAGGACAAAAACCCCAACAACAAGCAGGCCCCCGTTCGTGTTACAATTTATTACCAAAAACTTCATGTAGGTAAAGAATCTGGCCCAGGCTCTCTCACAGGCTGCCAACAAGTATCTGTGCACATCTGTGCTATAGGTCAGAAGTTCACCTGGAAAACATACTTCCAAATTCATCCACATGGTTGCTTGCACCTTATTGGAATGAGACTTCGTGCCTCAAGTGTTATGAGCTGGACGCCTCTGCTGCTTCTTAGCCCTGGGAGCTGCTCTGTAGAACACGTACAGCCTGGCATCTGGTTTCATCCAAGTGAGCAAACCCAAAGGCAAGAGAAAGGAAGAGGGGTGACATCACAGCTTTTGATACCCTGACTGTGGAGAAGCACCCCTTGCATTTGCGAAGTCTAGCCTAGACTCAAGTGCTCTGGTGGCAGAGGAATTCGAGACACGCGGGAGAAACTGCTGACCACTGTAACTTACTTCTTAACTTTAAACCAGTCTCTTTCTTCATGGGAAATAATAATAACAACAGCGCAGCATTGCTGTGAGGAAATAAGGCACTAAAGTAATATGTGCCAATCCCCAGTCACTTGAAAGATGAGCTCAGTCCACAGCCGTCTTTGGGAGTGAATTTGTCAGTGCTGTCTGGCCAACAGCAGCTACCTCCAGGCTGGAGAGAGGGCTCAGCCAGTCAGGAGACTTGCTGCTCTTGCAGGTGACCTCTGTTCGGTTCCCAACAGTCAGGCATTCCCAACCACCTCTAATTTCAGCTCCCGGGAAGACAGCGCCCTCTTCTGGCTTCTGCAAGCACTTTCGTGCATATAGTCACACAAATCAAAATACAATGTAAAGTTTTTGAATTCTTTTAAAAGGAACAACTTCCTCCTACCTCTCTGAGCTGTCTTTATGCTTTTCTGCCCCAAGTCCCCTGAACTTAAATCTGCCCATGCCTTTCAATATTTCATTAACAACATGTCTCCTGTGACCAGTATGAGAGCAATTACTGAGATAAAGTGTGTTTTGATAGCTTAGACTCGCCAGTTCAGTGTGATAAAAATCAATCAATTTTTCTCGTGATTTTCTTTCTTTAATCCATTGTCATCAGTGAAAAGGAAACTGGATTTGCTGGCATTGAAGGAGATACTGATTTACAAACTAAAATGTTCTTTATTTTTCTTATAAACTGAGGTGCAAAAATGATCCATTATAAATCTGATAAAGAGCTCCCAGCTTTGAAAGGTCTGCTGTTATATTTCAAGACTGAAATATCTCAAGAGATGGCTGCAAGTGTTGAAATTTCTTTCTCTTTCTTTTCCCCTCCCCCACTTTCATTCATTTCTTTCATTCTTAACATGGCAATAAATTTTCCTGTCAAGTTGGGATATTTTACTGTTGTTAATGTCAGTAGTAACTCTTAAGAAATATATCTTTAGGGCTGGGGAGATGGCTCAGTTGGTAAAGTGCTTGCCTTGCAAATATGAGGCCCGCAGTTTAATCCCCAGAACTCACATATAAAAAAGCCAGGCATGGTGGCACACTTATAATCTCACCACTGGGAAGCACAGACCAGAGGGTCCCTGAGGTGCCTGGGCCAGCCATTCTAACCCGCTTGGTGAGTTCCAGAGCATCAAGAGGTCAGCAGATGACTCGGTGAATAAACACATGGGGTGTGCAAGTTTGCGGGCCTGTGTTCGAATCCCCAGCATCCATGTGAAAAGCTGGGCGTGGCCATACATGCCCATGACTGCTGAACTGGAAAGTGGTATTGAGACAGGAAGATCATAAGGCTTAATGGCTGCCAGTTTAGCTCTAGGTTCAGTGAGAGACCCTGTCTCTCGGGAATAAAGTAGAGAGTGCTAGGTTCGGGCAACACTGTTCTCTGCTAGCCTCTACACATGTGTATCTGTAACACACGAGGCAGACAGCGCCTAGGACAGGATAGCCACGGTTGACCTCTGACCTCCCACATGCACCTGCACGAGCACATACTGTGCACAGAGAAACACACAGCACTAGGAACAACAACTAAGACAAAACACATACCCAGACAAAGGAAGAATAAAATCAGGCTATCAGTCAGCTTGGAAACGACTCCTTGGGGACAGCGAAGAGAAGTGGATAGCGCCAGATGTGGAACCCACATGAAAGACAAGGAAGGGAAAAAATAAAGAGCACAAGAAGGAAAGATGAGTCAGCTCCGACACCAGCCTGGCCGGAGCTCAGAAGCTGGGCCGCTTGGGCCACTCTCTCTGGCTTCGTAGCTTCATGGGAGCCTCCTGGAAACACTTACAGAGACCCTGGAACAGACGCCTCCCACCTGCGGCTACGGGAAGATTTATCATTTAGATACCTCTGGATGGGGGGACAGCCTTGGAAGGAAACATCTTTGAATAGCAGCGAGTTGCAAAATTATTTCATTTTGTTCTTTGTCTTTGCAACCAGTTGACTTGAAGCTTCCAGAACTCTGTGTTTTAACATCTCCATCACGGCTGCTAGAAAAAAATCCCTGCTGTTCTCCGTAGTGATACCGAGAATTTCTTTCGTTTTTGTAGCTATGAATGGACACAAAAAGATGTCAATCATGCCAGGACTGAAAAGTTCATTTCTCACTTTCCATTGTCAGGTCATGTCTTTGTAGGGCCCATTGTCTGCGCTGCATTCGCACGCATCCGCCTTCGTGTGCAGAAAATCTGCTTTATATTAAGTTTCCACAGAGTCACCCAGGTCATACCTAGCATTTAGGAATTGTGCTATCATTATCCACTATTAAGTCTGTGATGATGTCATAATACTGATGTCAGACATGATGACGTGTGGAGTTGTGGAGTAGAGATCCCTCTGTTTGGCTGGGGAGAAAGCTCAGTGGTTTAAGCACATGTCACACAAGCCTGAGTACCTGAGTTTGGCTCCCCATGAGCCAATTAAAGTCAGATGCAGAAGTCCATGTCTGAAATCCCCGTGTCCTGTGCCAAAATGAGTGAGCGGCAGAGACCAGAGAACTCCTGGATGCTTGTTAGAGGGCTAGCCTGGTATATACAGCTGCAAGAGCAAGAGACCTTGTCTCAAATATAGTAGCCAAAGGCAGTAGTCAACGTCCAAGGTTGACCTCTGTTCTCCACAAAAACACTGTGGCATATGCACAGCCATACTCAGACCCATGTAGACGAGTGCACACATACATATTTTCAAAAGAGAAATCTCAGTGTCTCTTCCATCTGCATTTGAGCATTGAATGACACGGGCACTAGGAGCTCTCCATCAGCCAGGGAGGAGTGGGTCTTGACAATGGAGATGCCATCTTGAGACTTGAGGGGGATTTTCCGGGTCACCTAGGCAGTCAGTAAAGCGATAATAGGATTCAAATGAGAGTCGTTCTTTTGTCCCGTCTAAAGACTCCATTTCCTTCAGTTCACAGTGCGTCCCATCCTCGGGGTACTCCTCCATGCTGTGGTGGCTCATTTGAAGTGGTTGCACCACAGCTGGAGGTATGGATGGATACAATAAAGGCGCTTGAGGAGGGGAGAGAGGGGAAGCCATCTCTGCACATGCCGGCCCCAGATTGCAGACTCCAGCCCCTCAGCCTCTTGCCTGGCTGCTGCAGTTTTCCCTCTGGGCTCAGAGGACAATGGAAGGACAGTGGCGTTCACTCTTGTGAGGTAGGCCATTGTCCTTTACTTTAAACCAAGCATATCCCATGATGCACAGCACTTACCACGAGACAGAAAGGCCAGGACTGGCAGACGGCTCAGCAAGTAAAGGTGTTGGCCACCACGCCTGACAACCTGAGCTCAATCCCTAGGGTCCCCACAATGGGAAAAGAGAGCCCACTCCTGCAGGTCACCCTCCGACCGCCACATGACACTGTGGCCTTCACACACACACACACACTTAATGTAATTCCTATTTGACAGCAAACAGTTAAGGCCAATGCTATGACTGTTCCCACTGTGTGTAGTTCAATGTTACAGAGTGAATGAGGGCCGTGGGACAGCTCAGCAGGTAAAGTGACCGCTGCCAAGACTGGTGACTGGAGCCCAGGCCCCAGGACACACATGTGCCCTCCTCAAACATTAAAGTACTGAAGTTTTAAAAAATTTAGGGAGGTGAAAGATAGGGATGAATGCCCGCTAGGAGCTTCACTCTGTGATCAGTGGCAGGTCTGAAGTCAGAGCAGAAATTGTGTTTCATTTCCTCTTCTATTTTGTTTTGTGAGCATTGTGCATGCGTGCTCATGTGTCTGCAGATACATGAGGAAGGGAGGAATTCATGGACGTCTGCACATCCATGTGCACGTGGAGGCCAGAGGACAACCCCAGATGGCTTTCCTTAGGGGATCTCTCACTGACCTGAGACCATTAATTCAAGTGGGCTGGCTGGTCAGTGAGCTCGAGCGAGCCTCCTGTCTCTGCCTCTTCCACGCAAGGATCACAAGTATTCTTCCCCATGCCCAGTAGTTTTCATATTGGTTCTTGGGGATCAAACAGCAGGCTCTACTGTTAGCAAGGCAGGCACTTTACCAACTGGCTTTCCCCCTCCTTCACAATCTTGTTTGTTTTCTCCTCATGTGTATGTGTGTGTTTGTGTGTGTGTGTGGTGTGTGTGCGTGTCTGTGTGTGTGTGGTGTGTGTGCATGTTTGTGTGTGTGTGGTGTGTGTGCGTATTTGTGTGTGTGTGGTGTGTGTGCATGTTTGTGTGTGTGTGGTGTGTGTGCATGTTTGTGTGTGTGTGGTGTGTGTGCGTGTGCATGTTTGTGTGTGTGTGGTGTGTGTGCATGTTTGTGTGTGTGTGGTGTGTGTGCGTGTTTGTGTGTGTGGTGTGTGTGCGTGTTTGTGTGTATGTATGTGTGTATGTATGTATGTGTATATGTATGTATGTGTGTGGTGTGTGTATCTGTATGTATGTGTGTAGGTCATGTGTATGTGTGTGTGGTGTGTGTATCTGTATGTATGTTGTGTAGGTATGTGTGTATGTGTGCATGGTATGTGTGTATTGTGTGATGTGTGTGTGTATGAGAGAGAGTACATATGAGTATGTGTGTCGGGAGAACTCAGAAGTGGGCATCAGAATCCTCTAGTCCTGGAGCTATAGGAAGCTGTGAGCCACCCGACTTGGGTGCTGGGAACTGAACTCAAGCCCTCTGGAAGACGGGGAAGCATTCTGAACCTCTCAGCCATCTTTCCAGTCCTCACGACTGAGCCATGTCCTCAGCCCCTAACCTGCTTAATGATTGAAATGTTGGTGAGAGCGAACCAATTCAGAGGGAAAGAGTAAAAACGGGAATTTTAAAGAATTAAGAATAAATTGCTTATATCGTCAGGTGCTGGTCGTCCATGGTAATGAGTAGTTGTAAAAAAAGCCATTCTGGCAAGAGAATAGCAATGAACAAAACACTTAATAAGGCCCTCAACACAATGATGGAAAGCTATGGTATTTGGAACTCTGTGTCACTGCCACAAGAATAGAAACAGACAAAGAAAGGTGCTTGCAGCCAACCTGAATTCAATCTCTGGGACCAACATGGTGGAAGGAGAGAAGAGACTTCTACAGGTTGTCCTCTGACCTCCATACATTCTCCATAGCGCACACACACACACATTTAAATAGATAGATGATAGATAGATGATAGATATAGATGTGTGTGTATTATGTATATATATATGTATATGTGTGTGTGTGTGTGTGATTTAAAGAGTAAATTTAAAAAGCACTGGCAGTTAGGGGAAGGTGGAGACAGGACCCAATCAGTAAAGTGCCTGAGTCAAAAGTCTGGGGGAAGACCTGAGTTAGAATCTCCAGTACCCAGGGCAAAAATCATGTCTGGTAGCACATATCTGAACCCCTGGCACTGGGCAGAGCTAGGAGCAGGTGGACTCACAGGGCTTGCCAATCTAGCCAATGGGGGAGTTTTGGGTTCAATGAAGATCTGAATTCGGGAAACTTGAACTCAGGTCCACACACTTGCTCAGCAAACACTTTACCAGGTGAGCCATCTTCCCAGCTCCACAAACACTGTTTACAGCTATATGTAACTCAT
>JABTXL010021306.1:8838875-8849754 GCA_025134845.1 Neodon shergylaensis
TATGTAACTCATGTATCTGTGTGATCGCTTGCTTCTACAATGAGTTATACACCCAACTTGCTTTCTCTGAGTTTGCTTTTTTGGTGGCTTGGCTGAAGGACATTGATATTAACCCTCATGAAACTGCCCATCCTTTCCCAATAGCTGTCCTACTCAGGGAATCCCCTCATTTGGAAATTATAACAGGGACTGGACTCAGAAGCAGGCTCTGGGCATGTCAAAACTGAAAACTAGGTGGGCCAGAAAAACACGGAAGAGACTCAAGATGCAGCTCAGGCAGTAAAGAGGGTGCCTGGCAATCGAGACACTCCTGGTTTGGCCTCCAGCGTGAGTAAGAGCAGGCATGGTGGCACTCACCTATAATTCCAGCACTGGGGAAGTGGAGGCAGTCGGAACAGAAAAGTTGTAATTCCTCTTCAGTTACTGTGACGATCACTTGGAATTGTCATCTTGGCAGGATCTCGACTCACCTGGGAAGACAGTCTCAGTGAGGGACTGTCTCCATCAGGCTGGCTCATAGGCACATCGAGTGGCGAAAGGGACGTCTCCATTAGCAGTCATGAAAAGATCTAGCCTAAAAGTGTGGAGCACCATTCCCTGGTTTGGGGCCCTGAAGAGAGATTTTAAAAAAATCAAACTGAGCAATAAGAGTACACATGCTCATTTTTTTCTCCTCTTGATTGTGGAGAACTTCAAAGTTCTGCTGCCTGACTTTCCCCACAGTGATGAACTTTAACCTGGAATTCTGAGTAGAAGCTAGAACATTATAATTTGAGGGACAGTGGGTTACATGACACTGTCTCAAATTAAAAAGAAACAAAGAATAGATCGGTATAGCACACCAGTGCTCGGCAGAGCTAGGTCAAGATCCACAGCTGTTTTCAAAAATATTTTTTGCTATTTATTATTATTATTATTATTATTATTATTATTATTATTATTATGTGTGTGTGTGTGTGTGTGTGTGTACATCCATGTGCGCATGAATGCCTGTGTCCGTGGAGTGAGGAACAGTGTTCAGATCCTTCGGAGCTGGAGTTACAGACAATTGTAAGCTGCTCGATGTGAGTTCTGAGATCCGAACTCTGCTCCTTTGCAAGATCAGAACACGGACTTAACAGCTCTTAATCCCTGAGCCACCTCTCCAACCCCAAGACCCACAGTTATTGAGCCAAATGGTTTACAAGACAGAAGGACTTGAGAGAATGTTCAATACCTCGGTTAATAAAAATGAGACACAGAAGAAGTAACTGGATTGGCTCTGGACAAGCTCGGGTGGAGGGATAAAGAACAACAGCGGCTGTGAAGCAGTTCCAGCAGCCAGCAGAGCAGGGGATGGATGCCCCTAGCGCAAGAAAGCCCAGGAGGGGAGGAGAAAATAAAACTAGAAAGGAAAAGGCCATCATGCCCATCACCAGTGCTCCTGGAAGGCCCGAGCTAGTTCTCGGTCACTGCTGCGGTGCACGGACACCAGGCACCTGGCGCCGACAGGGGACACTCCTGTGTGCGCCTCCTGCTGTTTCTGCCTCCGGGGTGGAGGATTCCACAGTCTGAATGTGTTTGCTCTCCGCACAGGGGCTGTGTCCGTTCTTGGGGGCAGAGACTGAGCAGGAGAGACAGCCTGCGGCACTCAGTGCATGTCACTTTCCTCTTAAAAACCGCATTTTCATGAGTGTAAATGAATCAGAAACACATGGGGGAGACTTCTCCGCCTGGTGTGAACAGTTCAGGCCCAGGTCCCCAAGCAGTGTGCTCTGCAAGAGATCGCCTGGGAGGCAAAGATTAGCGACAACATTCCAGGATGCGCAGGGAGGGAGGATGGCACAGGTGTAGACCCCGTCTTCACCCCGCCCTGCAGCAAGGCCTCCATCTGGATCTCCCCAGGTGAGCAAGGGGCTCTCCCACTCCTCACCTGTGCTCATGCTCGTGCAATGACAGGTTGAGTCTGTGCCTGCATACACTGTGTGAGCACCAAGGTCCCCATGTATTTCCTCTGTCCCCCAAGGACAAGGTAAACTAAGAGAGCAAGCGGCACAAAGACCATAAACAGACAATGTGGGTTTTTACTGACATGATGACATCTTCCTAGAGGCAAGGTAACTTATTAAATTTCGCTAGAAATACTAGCATTAGATTGTTGAACACTTGCAGCAAAACAGAGCCACACGCTTGGGACATCCAAGCTGCCTTTGTTGTGGAGAGCGTCAGTTAAGCTCCTGTTAAAGATATGAGAGGAGGCAGCAGCCTCCTAGTGTTGATGCTGACCTTGCAATCAGCGCCTGTGTTTGGGGGCAGGGCAAGCAGCCCAGCCTGGACTAAATTGTATTCTGGAATTTGGGGGCAGAGACAAGTGTATTCCCTAGGGCTACCTGTCCATCCAGACCAATGAGAAAAGCAAAAATATGGAATACAATTGCTACTATAGCAAGCATCCTTAGCTTGGAAAAAGCCCAGTACATGATGGTCACATTGAGAATGGAAAGTTTCTCAGTTACACTTTAAAACCAAATGCGCTGATTACTTTTTTTGTAAAGTTGATCCCAAACTAGGGTCATCTAAGAGGAAAATGCCTCCCTCGGATTGGCCTGTTGACAAGTCTAGGAGCATTGTTTTGGTTAATGGTTTATGTAGGAGTCCCCACAACTGTTGGTTGTGCCACAGTCGGGCAGGTTTTCCTGGAAGGCACAAAAAAAGTAGTCGGGAAGAAAACCTGCCCGACTGTGGCACAACCAACAGTTGTGGGGACTCCTACATAAACCATTAACCAAAACAATGCTCCTAGACTTGTCAACAGGCCAACCCGAGGGAGGCATTTTCCTCTTAGATGACCCTAGCTTGCTCTGCTATAAGAATAGTAAAAATGGGTAGAGGCAAAGATTTCAAGTTTAATCCAATAATTAAACAAACGTTTCTTGATGAATCCATCCATCATAAAAATGGTCAAGGCAAGAAGATCATGCCAAGTCTACGAGGAGTAAGCCCTCATAGTCATAATCTTTGAAAGTTTGACGTTTTCATCTCCACAGTCATACCCAATAAAATCGTGAGTAACACATACACTGTTAAAAAAAAAAAGTAGTCGGATGTGAGCCTGGACAGCAAGCCAGTAAGCATTGTTCCTCCATGGTGTCTGCTTAAGTTCCTGCCCCGACTTCCCTCAGTGATGCATTATGACATGGAAGAATAAGAAAATCAACCCTTTCTCCCCCAAGTTCCTTTTGGTCATGGTGTTTATCATAGCAACAGAAACCTAATTAGCACATGAGTCCTGAATCTTCTCAACTCTGAGCTGAATTATCAAAACATTTCTTGAGCTGAGACATAGAAACCCATATCACAGGCCTTATCAGTGTCTCATTCCCTGTCCGTGACTCCTGACTCAGCTACCATGTTAGCCAGTTTTGGGTCATCAAGACAGAACACTAGAAATAACAAGCTAATAAGGAAGAAAGATATGTCACCATTTTGGAGGCCTTCCTCCATGGTCACTTGGGCCTATTGGAACTGTGGCACCCAGGAAGTAGAAGAGATAGGAAGGGGACTAGATCCTAATATCTACCTTGGAGCCCAATGAACTAACTCGTTCTCACTAGAGCTCAACTTGTCTTGTGAATGTGTGTGGTATATGTGTTTGTGTGCATGTATGTGCAGGTGCACTTGACTACGAAGGTGCCTGTGGGGTCTAGAGGTCACCATCAGGATGTTTTCCCAACCCACTTCTCACCTCATTTTTTTTAGGCAGAGTCTGTCACTAAACCTAAGACTTGCTGGCCAGGAATCCACTACTCTTTGACCTCTGGAGCTCTGACATTATTTCTTGATGAACAGCAAGCCAATGATTTTTACTCCAGGGACTCAACACTACTCCACAGTCAGGTGGATCTCTTTTCAAAATTCTCCTTATCCATGTTTCATTCACTAAAGTAAAATAAATCAAAATTATTTGTTCTACACCCCCTTCAATGGTTCAATCCACTGATAAGCTGAAATTGGTTCATCTTTTTCCAAGCATGCACAATTATGACCTAGCTCTGTGCATTCCTGAACCCTTTCTCCATCTCTGTCTTCTGGGAGCTCTGTGTATTCCTGAACTCTTTCTCCATCTCTATCTTCTATCTTCTGGGAACTCTGTGCATTTCTGAACTCTTTCTCCATCTCTATCTTCTTCTGGGAGCTCTGTGTATTCCTGAACTCTTTCTCCATCTCTATCTTCTATCTTCTGGGAACTCTTTGCATTTCTGAACTCTTTCTCCATCTCTATCTTCTATCTTCTGGGAGCTCTGTGCATCCTGAACTCATTTTTTGCCTCTTTCTTCTTTGGATGTTCTCAAATTCTAGCCTTCTTTCAAGACCTCAAACTCCTATAGACTCATTATGATGGTTAATCTTGACTTTTAACTTGCCCAGGATGTAGAATATATGTTTCAAGGGAGTTTCTAGACTGAGTTAACTGATGTGGGAAGACGGACCCTAATTTGAGAAGTGCTGTTACAAGGACTGTGTCCATGGACAGAAGAAGAGTAAGAAGAAGAAGGAGGAGGAAGAGGAGGAAGAGGAGGAGGGGAAGGGGAAGAAGAAGAAGAAGAAGAAGAAGAAGAAAAAGAAGAAGAAGAAGAAGAAGAAGAAGAAGAAGAAGAGAAGGAGGAGAAGAAGCTCAGTGCCAGCATTCATCTCTCTGTGCTTCCTGACTGTGGATGCAATGTGACTGACTAGCTGCCTCCCAATCCTGTTGCCATGAACTCCCCACCATGACAAACTATACCCTCAGTCTGGGAGCTAGAATATACCCTTCCTTCCTCAGTTGCCTTTCTCAGGTATTTTGTTACAGTAACAAGAAAGTAATCCCCAAAATGCTCCTTCCTACAATGGTTGTGGTGGTTTGAATAGGTGTGTTCCCCATGGACTTATGTGTTTACTACTAGTAGGAGGTATGGCCTTGTGGGAGTAGGTGTGTTACCATGGGGGTGGGCTTTGAGGTTTCATATGCTACATCCAGTGTGGCAGACAGTTTACTTCCTGTTACATGCAGATCAAGATGTAGAACTCTCAGCTCCCTCTGCAGCACCATGTCTTCCTGCACACCGCCAGGTCCCACCGTGTTGATATGGATTAAATGTCTGAAACTGTAAGCCAGCCATGATTAAATGGTTTCCTTTATAAAAGTTTCTATGGTCATGGCATCTCTTCACAGCAACAGAAGCCCTGAGACACTGGTCCTCCCTTTTCTGATTCCTGAAATATACCTATTGCCCTACCAGGCTAGTGTGTGACAGCATCAGAGCTCACTATTGCCAACAACGTTTATGTGAAATCTAGCTTCCCACTCTAAGAATGTAAGCCCCGTGTGAGTAGGAACTGTGCTGTCTATATATACTCTAGTGAACAATTAGAATTTTGTCTTCAGAAAAATAGAAAGTGGGGCTGGAGTGGAACAGCAGTTCAGGCTGCATACTGCTTTTACAGAGGTCAGAAGTTTGGTTTCCAACAGTCACACTGGGTTCATAACAGCCTCAAACTTCAGCTCCAGGACATTAGATACCTTCTTCTGGCTACTGCAGGAACAAGCGCTGCCTGTGTACATGTATGTGCATGCACACGCGCGCACACACACACACACCAAAATAAAATAGTTTCTTTAATAGAAAAAATAAACAGTAGGAAGCTGGTTTGCAATCTGATTTTATTGATTTTAAAAAGATATTATTTGCTGCTGGGCAGCCTCTTGGCCTTCTAGAGTACACAAACCCTTTTGTTCCTGGCATCTCTGGTGACCAAGCATGGAAAACGAGAAGGGTCAAAGGAACACATGTGCCCTTAAAGAAACACAGTTAGGTGCACCCTTAGAAAATTATGTGTCTTCTCATTTTCCTCTTCTGCCAGGTCATACTATGAAATTGCTAAGGCCAAGGAGGGCACTAGAGGGCTGAAGGTTGAGCGTGGATCCTGGAAGCCTCCAAGATGGGTCTGTGGGGCAGAGTGGATTGCTGAAGTGTGACTTCTTTTTCTTAGAACAGTGTTTCTCAACCTGTGAGTCATGAACATTCGGGGGCAAATGACCCTTCACAGGGATTACCTAAGACCATCAAAAACACAGATGCTTACATTATGATTCATCAAAGTAGGAACATTATAGCTAAAAGCAGCAACAAAAATAAATTTTATGGCTGGGAATCACTACAACATGAAGAACTGTATTAAAGGGTCGAAGCAGTAGGAAGGTTGAGGTCCACTCCCTTAGAGTATAATGTGTTCATCAACATGGAGTTGAAACTACCTTGACCCAGTAGCCCTGGCAATAATTGAGCAGACCAATGCCTAAGGTACTAATACCTAAGCAGCAAGACCTAAGGTACTAGAGTCATTGCACTCTTAGCAGTCAGCTGCTACTTCTCCCTACCCCCTGCCCACAATTGACTTTGAGAGATGCTAGAACAAACAGAAAATAGAAGACTGACTGGGAAACGGAGACAAGGGTGCAACTTTTGTGATGTTGTCATCCAGGATGGGGTGTGATTTTACTGCAGTAAAGCTGCTTCATGTTCCCCCATCCTCCTGTGCATAACCCTTCATGTGTGCTCTGCAAGTAAGCCAAATAAACTCATTGACTCAGTGTTCTGGCTTCACGTCTGTTCCGGTGATGAAATATTCTGGTGAGAAGTGGCATAGGGGAGAAAGGGTTCCCTTCAGCTCCCAATTCCAGGTCACGGTCTGTCCCTAAGGGAACGTCAAGTAGGAACCCAAACACCTAGTCCCATCAGCTCCATGGGCAAGAGCACAGAGATAATATATGTGCTCCTGCTTGGTTTTTGCTTCTTTTCAGCTAGCTCTCTTTACTCTTTCTTACATTGTTGAAGGAGCTGCAGGCTGCATTCCTGCCACCTGGCTCCTGGCTGCCTGGCTAGCTTATGCCCCGAAATAACAACACACAAATTGTATTCTTTTAAACACTGCTTGGCCCATTATATCTAGCCTCTTCTTGGCTAATTCTCACACCTGGACTAGCCCATTTCTAATAATGTGGGTAGCACCCCAAGGTGAGCTTACCAGGAAGATTCTAGCCTATGTCCATCCTGGGTCGGAGCTTCATTGTGTCTGCCCTGGAGAGGAGCAGGGGCATGGTGTCTGTCTGAGGCGTCTTACCTCACTTCCTCTTCCTCCCAGCATTCTGTTCTGTTTACTCCACCCACCTATGTTCTAACCTATCAGGGCCAAGCAGTTTCTTTATTAATTAACCAATGACCTTCCTCCATCATTACATGTCAGGGTCTACCTATGAAATGGTCCTGTTCATGGTGGGATGAGCCTTCCCACATCACTTAACAAGCATGACAATCGCCCAGAGACACGGCCACAGGCCAACCTAAGCTAGACATTTTCTCACTCATTAAGATGCTATTCCCAAGTGAGTTTAGGTTATATGAAGTTAGCAGCTAAAACTAACCAGCACAACCAAGCTAGACTTGGGTGGAATGTTTTCTTTGTGTTTGTGCCCTAGCTAGGTTGCATAGACATTTGTTTACAGAAAAAGATGATACAATAAGAAGATGGTGGTAAATTAAAATAAATAGAATATGCTATAGTCTTAAATTGGAATGTTATTTAGTCACAATAAGAAATAGAGTATACATGCTGCAATGTGGATGAGCCTTGAAAACACAATGCTAAGAGAGAGAAGCCAACACAAACTAGTATGTATTGCAGGGCTGGGAAAATGGCTTGATGGGTAAGCATTGCTGTCAAGCATGAGGACCTGAGTTCTAAAAACCCACACATAGCGAGACATGTTAGCACACATTTAGAACCCCATTACTCCTTTGGGGAGATGGATAGTGGACACAGGAGAACCTTTAGATCTCATAGGCCTGTCAGCTCTGTGAATGCAGCAGAAACAAGAAGACCCTGTCTCAAAATAGGTGGAAGATAAAATCTGATAACTGAGGCTGTCCTCTGATCTCTACATGTGTGCTTTGGCATGCACACTCATATACATGCATCATATACCATACACACAATCACACACAGAGAAGTTTTTAAAGGTCACATATGGCAAAATTTCATTACTATAAAATGTATGGAATGTGGAAGAAAATGTGTGCTTTACATGGATGAGGGTGCAGTTTTCTGGGGAAGGGGTGTGATGGAATGAGATAGAGATGGTTATACAACCTGTATAATATCTAAAAAAATACTGTCTTTAATTCTTTTACACTTGTGTGTGTGTGCGTGTGTATGTGTGTGTGCATGCATGCATGTGTGTGTATGTGTATGCATGCATATGTGTGTGTGCATGCATATGTGTATGTGTGTGCATATGTGTGTGTGAGAGAGAGAGAGAGTGCACACCCAGTTGTCAGGTGTCAAAGGACAACCCACAAGAATCCATTCTCTACTTTCACCTTGTGGGTTCCGAGAACCCAGCTTAGGTTGTCAGATATGGTGGAAAGCACACTTACCAATTGCATCATCTTGCCCGTCCCCCAATTGTACACTTTTAAAAAGTAGTTTTTTTGATAAATAAATGAATTCCAAATTTTTCCTTTAAGGATGTAGCATAAACATTTGAATTAGATACTGATGCTGAGAAAATTCTGCTGTGACTGGCTTTAGTGTTCTCGGAAAGAGCAAGAGAGAAGACGGTTCAATGAAAGATGAGGCCCGGAGCATTTATTTGCTTTTGCTTTTGTTTATTTTGTGTGTGTGTGTGTGTGTGTGTGTTTGTGTGTATGTGTGTGGGTACCTATGGTGGTGTTGAACATAAATATGTATTCATAGATGGGTACATGTGTGTGCATGTATGCAGTGACCAGAGGTTAAATTTCGGTGTCTTCTTCAGTTACTCTTCACCCTGATTTAGTTTGTTTATTTTATTAGTGTGTATCTGTGTAAGTTATATTTATGTATGAGGTGTTTGTACACACTGATGTGTGGGTCACATGTCTGTGAATTTACATGCTGAGGCACCTGAATGTCCTGGTCTCTCAATTTCTGCCTGAGTTCTTTGAGACAGGGCCTCTCATCAAGTGTGGGGCTGGACATGCAGCCAGCAATTCTCAGTGATCCGGCTATCTTTGACCAAGTCCCATTCTCACCCCGGTGCTGGGATTCCAGGAAAATGTACATCCACATCTGGATTTAAACTCATACCCTCATGCTTGCACACCAAGTGCCTTTATCCAAGTAGGCTAGGCCGGCCAGCCAGCTAGCCTAGGAGCCACCCGTCTCAGCCTTGCAGGAGCCACAAGCACTTGTTACCACACCAAGCTTTTGTTTGAGCGGGTTCTGGGGAAAGAAATTCAGTCTTTATTTCTGCTTGAGCATCTTCTCAGTCCAGACCCTTCGTGTTCAATCCACTGATTGTGCTGAGTGACCTTGGGCTAGTTATTTCGGCTCTATCCTACCCAGCTTCAGCAGAGGTTAGTCCACAGGGAGCCAGCACATTCTGCAGATGACACCAGATAGAAGCAGACACAAGTGTTGCACAGGGCTTCCTGGCACATTGTAGATGGTCGATAAGCCAGAAGCCTCTTCCTCTTTATTTCCTATTAAAACTCATTTTTGCAGTAATTCTCGGAATGCAGTTGGAGCTGGCCAAGAGTGGAGCTTCCATCACTGGAACTAATGAGAACACAGCAGGGATGCAGGTTGGGTCCATCGTGTGGGGGATGCCTCAGAGAGTCCCTGATGTAGACGAGATAGGAAAGGAAGAGTTGCCAGAGGAGGAAATGCAGAGACCAGAGCAGCAAGGAATTGCATGGAAGTGCATGAAACAGGTCTCAGCAGCCAGGCTGCAGGGTGAGTGAAGAGGCAGGGACCAAACAAAACAAGCAAGGTCTAGATCTGGAGCTGAGACAGGTGGGCCAGAGTAAAAGGTGAAAAAAGTAACAGTGTTAAGGCCCAAAGCAAGGTCTAGTGTATGAGTTCCTCTGTTGCTTTCACTGGTTAATCAATAAAGAAACTGCCTTAGTCTTTTGATAGGGCAGAATTTAGGTAGGTAGGGAAAACAACTGAATGCTGGGAGAAAGAAAGCAGAGTGAGAGAGAGCCACCATGAAGCCACCAGAGTCAGACATGTTGAATCTTTCCCGGTAAGCCACTGCCACGTGGCGATATACAGATTAATAGAAATGGGTTAAATCAAGATGTGAGAGTTAGCCAATAAGAAGCTAGAGCTGATGGCCAAGCAGTGATTTAATTAATACAATTACTGTGTGATTATTTCAGGGCTAAGTTAGCCGGGCAGTGGGGACAAACAAGCGGGCCCTCCCTACAACACAAGGCCCATCTGTTTGTTTAAAATAGGCTAAAGTTTAGTGACTGAACTGTGGCTGGGGTGATGTAGTAAAGTGCCTACACAAGCAAAGGATGTGATTTTAGATCCCAGAACCTACACCAAAGCTGCCTTGTAGTGGAATTTGTAACCCCAGGGCTTGGGGGTGACAAAGTCAGGTGGATCCATAGAGCCAGTCTACATACACCAGAGACCCTGTTTCAGTATATTAGATGGATAACGCTGGAGATGATCAATGGGTAGTGGTTGCTATGCAAGCATAAGGACCTGAGTTCAAATCCTTAGAACTCAAGTAAAGCCAAATACTGTGCATCTATAATTCAGCAGTCCTACAGTAAGATGGGAGGGAGAGACGAGAGAATCCTCAGCAACTCACCAGGTCACTAGGCTGGCCTGTGCAGAGGGAAGACAAGCAAACAAAGAGACTGTTTCAAAATGGGAGGTGAAGACCTACACTTGAGATTGTCCTCTGAAGTCCACATACACATAGTGGCATATACATGCCTACACTCACACACACTATAGGATAGATAGATAGATAGATAGATAGATAGATAGATAGATAGATAGATAGATAGATAGATAGATAGAT
>JABTXL010021306.1:8858670-8918357 GCA_025134845.1 Neodon shergylaensis
AGGAAGGAAGGAAGGAAGGAAGGAAGGAAGGAAGGAAGGAAGGAAGGAAGGAAGGAAGGAAGGAAGGACAGGCCAACCTAATAAGGAATAGTTTTATGAAGAGTGAAGTTTGTCACCTGTGTGAGCATAGGGTTCCCATATCAAGATGATTGATTTGGGCATATGCCAGTTAATACACTTTTACTATTTCTAAATTTGTGAGACAAAATTTCTACTTAGACCTTCATCCCACCTTCTTTCTCTGATGGCATTCCCATAGCAGAATTGTAAAAAGAAGTGGCAAATCTGCAGAACCTTCAATTCAGATCTCCCAGCAAGCATTTATCATTTTATTGGACTGGTCAGCATACGTTACAAGGTCAGCCCACACCTGAGTCCCTCTGTTTTTTTTTTTTGTTTTTTTTTTTTTGTTTTTTTTGGGGGGGGCAGGGGTGTCATTCAGCTTTCCATTATTACAACCAGCACCTGAGATAAAGCAACTTCTAAAGAACAAAATGTTTATTTTATCTCGTCATTTTGGAGAGTTTAGCCATGATCCAGGAACCTGAAAGTTTTATAGGAGAAGTTTTCTAGCATTCCAGGCCTGGGGCAGGCAGTCTACACCACTGTGGAACATGCTGATGGAACAAAGGTGCTGACCTCATCTCCAGGAAACAGAAAAGAGAGAATGAGACTGAGGTGGCCTTTCAACACACTCTGCAAAGGCACACCCCAGTTAGAGACTACTCGCTGCATCCCACCTCTCCGTTTCCGCCGCCTCCCAGTGCCAAGGTAGGGAGTAAGCCCCTGGTCCTTTGGGGAAAGACTCCAAACTCCAGTGGTGAAGAGGTAGAAATTCTTCTTTGTCAGGAACCCATACACAGAAAAAGGAGGATTTGTGTCTTTGTTTGTGGCAGGGTCTCATGTGACCTATGTTGGCCTCAAACCCACTGTTTAGCTGAGGATGAGCTGCAGCTCCTCTGGCCTGACTCCCAAGCCCTGAGCTGTCATACCTGTCTCACTGTACTGCTGAGATGAAACCCAAGGCTCCCTGCTGCTAGGCAGGTACTCTATCAACTGAGTCACAACCACCCACTGCCTTTCATTTTAAGTTCCACAAATACTTCTTTCAAAATTGCTGGGGAAGAACGAACAAGCTGACTCCTGAGTCATTGATGACACCCTTCAACACACCCAGACCTTAAATCCTGGCTGGTCAGTTGTCAATTGGAAAGGCTAAGGAAACTGACTATGTCTGAATGAGTGGTCTGCTTGAGGCATGAGGAGGCTAACAGGCAAACAGAAACCTTTGAAGGACTGGAGAGATAGCTCAGCTGGTAAGGGTACTTGCTGTTTTTGCAGAGGATTGAAGTTCTGTTCCCATCGCCCAAGCTGAGAAGTTCACAACTGCCTGTAATCCCAGTTCCCAAGGAACCAATGGGCACCAGCACACATCCACAGACATAAATAAAAAATAAAAGCAGTCTTTAAAAAAATCCTATCCATTTTAAGTGAACTTATTTATTGCCATGGTAACACTGAGTGACCAAGGTCAATTTTCTGATTGGCTTAACCCCGGGGTGTGACCTATGAAGCACCCAGAATTTTCCCTCATTCACTTTTTGTGTCTTTGTGGCCTGCAGAATTTGTGCTAAATGTTGTTGAGGAAGCTTGAGCTCAACAGACAGGTAGATTTGACTTCCAAATGCATCTCATATTAGCAGTCTACCTTGAGAAGAATCTGTTCCCCTGAGTTTCTGTTCAATGGACAAATATAAGAAGTGCTGCAAGAATTAGGAGAAATGCAGACTGAGGAGATGGCAAGGTGTCAAAGGGCCTGCCGTGAAAGTGTGAAGACAAGAGTTCAGATTCCTAGAACCAGTGTAAATGGTGAGGAGGTGTAGCAACCTACCTCCGATTCTAGATTTGGGCAGCAGAGACAGGGAATTCCCAGACTAGCTGTCTATCTAGATTAGTCTTACTGGTAGCTCTGGAATTGATTGAGAGACCCTACTTCAATTAAAATGGTGGAAGTATAATGGAAGGTGACTCCCAATAACAGCCAAGGGCTTCCAGACATGCATGTGCACACATATGTACTTGCATGTAAACAATCGTGCACATATGTGCACACCACGCACACATGGAATAGAAAGACAAATAAGAGTAAGTAAAATTGAGTGTGAAGCTCCTTAATTGTTGACATCCAATGAGCATTCAGTAAGTGCTGGCTGCTGCTGTGGGTTTTAATAGATTGTGACTGGAGACTTCGAAAGGGTCTGGCTTGACCTTGAATTTGAAGGATGAGTAGAAAGGGGGAACAATCTTATAGAATATCAGACAGAGACACACAACACTTTGTATCATTTACTTAAAAATAGCCAGACACTTGGCCAGGTACTTTCCTCTTTAGATCCAGCCTCTCTTTCCAAGAGTTCAGGAAATGAAGTAGGGGAACGGTCTTAGACAGATGTGCAAGGACTTTAAACATCTGTACAGGAGCAACCAGGTATTTTCAGACTAGACAGCAACAGGAGAAGTGGACAACATGGAAACCAGAAAGCACGTCAGGAAGACTGGTTGGGTAACAGGGTGAATGAACTAGAGAGGGGCAACAAGGAGGGGAGCCCAGGGATTGGGAGCTTGTGCCTGCCTTCCACACTCAGTGACTTGAAATCTCAACCGCCAACTCTTTCATTTTGAGGTGCTTAATGAATAAATATTAATGATACAAAATGGGTCTCATTATGACATTCGCATACATGCTAATAATGCATTTGATCATATTCACCCCCATCACTGCTTTCTCTCCCTTCTCCTCCCACTGACCCTATTTCTACCTAGCCCCCCTCCCCTTTACTTTCCAGGTTTTCTGTGTAATTAGGGTTGCTCAGAGGCGTATGGGCAAGGGATTATTTACAGGAACATGGACAATTTACCCGTGGCTACTCCTCTGAAGATACTGTCTGTCCTATACACTCCACTCTTACCCGTCTAGCTACCATTAACTGCCTGTAAATCCCCAGGGAGTGGTTAGGCCTTGTAAGCCTACCTCCGCAAGTCCACCGGGAACGTCCATGTACTCAGTCCTGTGCAGTGAAGCACAAATTTGAACACCCCTCCTACGGGCTGTTCTTTGCATCCCCTTGAAGATGAGCCCACCTTGGTGACTATGCCCTAAAGTAGGCAGGATCCTCAGGGCTAGGACAGAACAAGCAATTTCTAGCTGGTCCTTTCTCTATTCGGCTCACCATTTAGAATTCAGCTCCAAGCTGTGAGGAAGCCAAGTTGCCCCATAGAAAGGCCGTCCTAGCTGGCAGCCAGCATCAGTCTCAGACATGTGACTAAGGCAGTCCCCAGAGGACCTCAGCAACAGTCTTCACGTCCCCCACAGCCGAGGGCGCGTGAAGCCAGATGAGCTCTCCTCAGTAAGTTTTGCCTAAACTGCTGTTTGCGAGTAAAATAAATACTGTTGCTATTTTTAATCACTGACTTTGGGGTGTTTTGTTACACAGCGGTGGTTAACTCGAAGCAGCTGTTCTAGAAGCTGGGTAGGCATCACCCACACTGTTTACTCTTACGCTTTTTCAGGAGGCATGATCCAAAAATCAAAATATTTGTGGATAGGAACGTTCCCTATCCCATCACCCTCTCCATTTCCTTAGTGGCATTTATCATGATTTGCTATTGTAGTCTTTATTTGCTCCTGTATTGATTTATTTGGTGTGTGTTTGTTTTATTTCTTCCCCCTCCCATTAGGCTAGGAGTCCCTTATTCCCGCTGATCTTGTTTGTCTTGCTCAGTGCTATATCTCTTTACCTTTCCTAGAGCCTGGCATGTCATGAACACACTGTAAACATTTGTGGGGTAATGAACAAGCAGATAAACACCATGAAAGTTGGACGTGTCCAATTTCATTACACAGAAACCACATTCAGAAGGCTTGGGCCCAAGTTTTAAGAAAGAGAAAAAAAATACAATTTAAGTCTGCAAATGGAGGGGATGATATGCCTTTCTTGGTTATCTGTTGCATGTGTATATAAATGTGTGGTGTGCATGGGTGTACATGTGTTTGAATGTGCATATGAATAAGTGTACATGTATGTGTACAGGAATATATGCACATCATGTGGAGCCCTGCTTATGTTTGATGTCTTCCTCAATCACTTTCCACTTTATATGAGGCAAAGTCTCTCATCTAAACCAGAGTATCCTTTCAGTTAGCCTAGCTAGCCAACTTTCCCTGGGGAACCTTATCTTTGCCTCCCATTTGCTGGGATTACAGGTAGACCATTACACCTACCCAACATTAATCCTGAAGGTATCGATTTCAATCCTGACAACCGTGTGGTGAATGCTTTTGCCACTGAGCCATCTCCTCAGTCTCTCCCCCCACCCCGTGTGTGTGTGTGTGTGTGTGCGTTTTAATGCATTGGCCCTAAGCAGACCATGCCCCTGGGTTACTACATCCACTTTAGCTGGGCTCACAGAAACGGGATCATCTTTGGATACCTACTCTGACAAGCATTGTTGTACTTCATCTCCTCAGAGTCTCAGTAGCTTCACAGGCAGGTGCTCCCATTCCCCATAAAGGGACCAGCACACAGGCTTGCATGGCTATATCTCTCTCGTCAGAGTTTTAAAGTAAAACAACCAAGCTACAACTTTGGGTGTGGCTGAGCTTGCAGGAGGCAAAGATACCCTCCTTCAAGTAGATTAAGAAAGCATGTGGACAATCTCTTTGTGTAAGACCAGCCAACTTGGTCCAATCAATAAGTTTCAGGAGAGTGAAAGCACCTGTTTCTCTCTCTCTCTCTCTCTCTCTCTCTCTCTCTCTCTCTCTCTCTCACACACACACACACACACACACACACGATGTGGGATTCCCCTCTGTATGCTGTGAATACAATTGGTTAATTATTTAATAAAGAAACTGCTTTGGACCTATAGCAGGGCAGAACTTAGGTAGGTGGGAAAAACTAAACTGAATGCTAGGAGAAAGGAGGTGGAGTTAGAGAGAAGTCATGGAGCCACCGCCAGAGACAGACACGCTGAAACTTTGCTGGTAGGCCATGACCTTATGGTGATGCACACATTAATGGAGATGGGTTAAATTAAGATGTAAGAGTTAGCCAATAAAAAACTACAGATAATGGGCCAAGCAATGATTTAAATAATATAGTTTCTGTGGGATTATTTTGGGGTTAAGCTGCCGGAACCAACAAGCAGCCTTCCTACTACACACACACACACACACACACACACACACACACACACACATACTTACTCCCAGCCCAAAAGGAACAGAAATTTCTCATCATTCCAAACTCTGAAATGTTCAAGATCATGGTAAGGAAGTTTAAAATCTTAGGAAGAAGTTTCTACTTAACTGTGTGTCTCCACATCTCAGAACAGACCTTGAAGTTCTGGGATGTCTTACAAAGGCTGGAACTCCACTCAGAAAAATTTCATTCTCATGATCCTCCCTCCTCCACATCCTTCAGCAAATCCTGCAGGCCTGTGCCACCACAAATGGCAGAATCTACTCTCTCTCTCTCTTTCTGTCTCTCTGTCTCTGTCTCTCTCTCTCTTTTAGTTTATCAAGACAGGGTTTCTCTGTAGCTTTGGAGCTAGCTCTTGTAGACCAGGCTGGCTTCGAACTCATAGAGATCCACCTGCCTCTGCCTTCTGAGTTCTGGGATAAAAGGCGTGCGCCACACCTACTGACCAGAATCCACCACTCTCTTGACTCAGTCACTTCCTAAACAGTTCATCTTTTAATATAATCATATTTGTAATTGTTTCAATGTAGGAGTTGTAGTACAGACGGAAATCAAATTGTAGTTGCCACTCCTGCAGTTACTTAGTAAACTCTCTCCCCTCTATATATACATGTGCATGAGTATGTGTGTGTGTGTGTATGTAGTATATGTTATATACAGATGTGTGTGTGTGTAGTATATGTTATATACAGATAAGTGTGTGTGTGTGTGCATAATTGCAGCCATGTGGAAGCCAGAGGATGACTCTTGGATGTTGGTTCTCTCCTTCCACCACATATGTCTTCAGGATTGAACTCAAGTTGTCAGACTTGGTGGCAAGCACCTTTACGCACTGAGCCGTCTTACCTGCCCATCTACAATCTCATCTGGAGCACATACTATATGAAACCATGGGAAGGGAAAGGGGTGGTTTACCTGGGAGTCTGGTTCATGCCTCTACCGGCTGAGAATCAACAGTGCCAACAATGAACAACATTTGGTTAAGGTCTTTCCCCTCTCCCAATTATAAGTTTAGAACTTTTTCAAAATTTCATTGGAAACTCCTTAAGCAGCCCTAGTGAGTCCTGGTTTTATCATACCGGATTGATGTCTCACCAGGCACTTCTGGAGCCACCCTTGTGGAGGCTGAAAAGTGGGAGCCTGTTTCCACACCCACCAAAGGTCAGAGAGTTGGAACTTACCTTTATTCCTTCAAAGTTATTGTGTTTCTACCTCAAACAAAGGTTCAACCTAGGTGTAGAACAGAGAGTTCTGTTCTCCCAAGGTTATTGTCAAGAGCTGTGGCTAATAGCCCGACCTTGTATTTCAAGAATAGAGAAGTAGATCTGTTCCTGCCTCAAACAAAAGTCTAAGGATTCACCCAAGTACCAGTTCCCTTAAGAAGATAACTTTGGATTCCACCCAGGGAGTGGTTTGCCTACAGAATGTTTTGGTCTAGGGTGTGGGCGTGACTTGTTCTGTTCTAGCAACAGAATATTTAACTATGGATGTAGTCTGCAACCTTCAACTGGTCTGTTTATTTCCTTGTATCATGTTAACGCGGTTTTTTTTTGTCTTATTTCTACCTTTTGGGGTCAAGGGTATTTTAAGCGATTGGAAATTAAAGTGGGTGATTTCAGTATTCATTGGAAACTCCTTCCTGGTTCTATTCTATGTTTCTCTGTCTTATTAATTTTCTGTCTTTCTATTGTTTACTATAATTCTAAATTCCAGTGCCCCTCCCCTGGCAAGAGGTATTTTGTCTAGGCTGGTCCCTGATACACCCTACTCTCTCACTTTCAAAAACATAGAAAAGGCAAACAAAACAAAACAAAAAACCTGGTGTTTCTTAGCAAGCCTTTTGAGATGTGACCTCAAAGTCACCCCAGTGTGGCTAATGCTAAGGCACTTGACTGTGATTTGAGACCCTGACCCCAGAGGACAGGGGAGGATGTTGTCCACCCTTCCATTTCCTAGGCCACCCACAGGAGAAGGGCCCTGAGGTTCCACCAGCGTCCAAGAGAGTTGCTGGAATTCCCTAGTGACACGGAAGAACTGAAGCAAAACTGTTGGAACTAAGGAATCTAAGTACGAAGTGAGATCACCCCTTCATTAGATCACCCCTTTATTAGGTCTTGTTCAGAATCAATACAAGCCCCAGGGCCCAGGATGCTTCCCAGTGAAAGGGAATAAATACATGCTTTCCCTCCTAAAAGGAAATCAGACCCCTTAAGTAAAACAGATGTTAGCACTGAGCTCCCAGCCCCTCGGGCTTCCACTCTCCCCAGCTCAGCCTCAACAGCACAGAAAAAGACGGGGGTCCCAGAAATCCAAGACTCAAGTCTAGTTGGAGAATTGTGAGCCTTGCAATGTCTCCTTCCTTAGCCCGCTGAAGTTTTCCTCTGTTTACCAGGAAGAGAGTAGGGGAGAGAGACTGAGGGGAGGAGGCAGCCTGCCTGTGCGCGGAGCATTTGGAGATACAGGGGCGACGTGAATGGAGAAGATTTTCATTTCCTGTGTTATGCGGCACAAATAATATCAGTATGAAAAACCTGGCAGGGAGATGGGAGATAGCAGTTTTTACATTGATAAGTATTTGTTCATTTCCTAACAACAAAAAGAAATATAAATCTCTCCAGAAATTAAATAGCCTGGCTTGTTGAAGCACTTTTTTTGTGGGGCTGCGGCGTGCGGGGCTGGCTCCCTTTCTGGGTCCCCGCGCAGATAACCGAGGCCAGGCTATCATCGGGGATCACGCGGACTGTGGGGGCCCGGCTCGCAGGGCCCAAGTCTCCTACTTTTTTTTTTTCCTGTCACTTATTTTTCTCGGCGGGCCCGATTTGCATTTTAATGGAAGTAGTTTATAGACTTCTCTGCTGCCTTTGCCGAGCCACAAGTGGCATCATTAAGTGAGCTAAGCCGGATTAATGCCGATAGTAAAGTCAGATAATACAATAACAGCAGCCTCCATTCCATTTGCATTAGGTGAGGAACGCGGGGCTGCCTGGTGCCTAGCGATAATTTGTAAGCGCGATATGTTGTACTTGAGAGGATAAGATTAAATTTAGTGGGTTTAACTGTCATCCCGGTAAGTCAATTACTTCATCTTTTCAGCCTTTGAATTTCTTTTATAAATAAAATAAATGGAATATTGAGCTGCTCCCGCAGCCATTTCGAGCTCCCATGAAGAATTACACAGACTGAGCCAAAAATAAATAAATAAATAAAAAGGTTTCGGATTGAGCTCCATAAACAAAATATAAACTCCATTCAGGTGCCGACGTGGCGGCAGCTCCGAAATATTGTCCGTCTCTCATATCACAAGCATGACGGATTCCATTGTGACTTCAGTTTTTCCATAATAGGAAATATTTATGTCGTGCCTGGGTCTTTTCTGTCCCTATCCTCCCATTGTAGGAGGCAAACACAGGCAGACACAGCCATGGGCTTCTGACCCCGCCTTCCCTCCCTTCTTCACTTGCCCCAATGCTAAATATTTGGCGATCTGGAGGATAGGAAGGAAGCCCCATGACCCTGGGGCTTGCATCCAATTTCCAGGGCACCTCAGATAAACGGCAACAACTTCCTTCTGATCTTCCTTTTCCGGACCATGGACCAGGGCCCTGGAGATGGAATTCCCGGTAAAGAGTTGAGCTAGGGGAATCTTGATAGGTTCTTACAGCTGAGATACTGGAATGGGGGAAGGGACTGGTGACAGCAAACAGAAAAGGAGACATTGACAGGAGGAAGAAAGAGAGGAACCAGGAAGGAAGGGCGGTCTGTAGAAAAGGACAGGAAAGAAAGGGAGACAGGAAGAAAGGGAGGGAGAGGGACAGAAAGGCGGGGAAAGTACAGGGAGATAGAAAGAGACAGAGACAGAAAGAAAGGAAAGGAGAAAGGGGGAGAGAGGAAAGAAAATAGAAAGGAAGAAAGAAAACAGAGAAGAATTGAGCAATCAAAGCCCCCTGGAAGGCACCAATCAGTAATGGCCATCTTTAAGAAATGAAGATCATTGGCCTCCTAGTACACTGACAGACATGCTCACTAAATAAACAAATAAAAATAACAAAGGCAATTTGTATGAATGCATTAATAACTAGGTAGACAATGAAAAATACAGGCAAAAGGTAGAAATTGTGTAGAACCTCTACTCACTGGAGACTAAAGAAATGTAGCCCCTGTTGGCCTTCAATCTGTGTAGCTAAGGATTGACCTCGGACTTCTGATCCTCCTGCCTCCACCCTCCACAGTATTGTTAAAACTGATGACAATACTGTTCGTATCTAAAGCATTGTCTACGTCAGTGACGTAGACACACGTGTGCTCAGGTGTAGGCATGGATGTGGAGGGCGGAGGAGGACGCCAGAGGTCTTCCTCTAGCCCTAATGTTGTGAGACAGGATTTCCCACTGAGCACGAAGCTCACCATTTAGTCAGGCTTTCTGTCCAGTGAGCTCCCCCAGATCCTCTTGCCCTTCCCCCAAATGCTGGAGTTACAGACACTTGTGGCCATGCCTAACTTTCACGTGCCGGCTGGGGCTTTGAACACAGATCTTTTCACTCAAATAAGGCTTTGGGCCAAATAAATGTCTGCTACATTTGGAAGCATTTTGATATACGATGTATCCCTTCGCCAATGCTGATTCCTTCAGAGGCTTTGTACAGCGGCCACGATTGGGAAGCTAGGCCGGTAAACAGAAATCGTGAGGAGGGTCTGTGTGTGCGCACAGGCCTGTGCATTTCTCTGACTTCATTCCGAAGCCAACGATATAAATGACTTTTAGATTGTCGCTTGTCTTGTATTATCCACGCCTCTGCCCTTCACTAGTGCAGATAATCGAGAGCTCACTGTACTGTGATTAATTATATGTCCAGGGCCGAGAGCCAACAGTCACCGAGAGCAAAGGGTTTCAGGCACTTAAGAAGGTGGGAGGATTCTGTTTGCTTGTTCATCTCTTTAGTCTTTTCTGACCTTGGCTACGTATCTAATCAGGGCCAGGCTCTCTAACTTATCCCTGCATCCTTCCTTGTAACTCACTGAACGTGTCCTACCTAAACACTGAGGACTGTTATTATGCCCATTTCAGAGTGGGGCAAACTGAGGCCAGAGAGGTACACGATATTCACAAAGAGTAATGATTCATTTGAGGTGTTCTTCCAGGTATTATTCCCTCCTAAGGTAAAACAAGCAAGCAAGCTTTTGTGTTACTCGTTTGAGGCCTAAATTTTGCTCACTTACTCTCTAATGCTGCCCTTCACGTTCTCCTGTCTCTTAGTAGTCTCCCCATTTCTACGCTACGTCTAGGTGTGGTTTAAAAGCCAGCACACATTGCTTCTGTTTTCTTTTTCAAATAATACACATCTAGTTTCTTTTCAGAAGGTTTTCCTTAAGTGACCTTTAATTACCTACTTCTGTGTCTCAATGTTGTGTTCACAAGTTTTTACACGCACACACACACACAGACACAGTCCCAGAGTGAAACAGACTTAGGTAGAATCCTCCACTTCAGAGCTCAGTTCCACGAGCAGTTCACCCCCAGTTATTTTGTTGCCCCACTTAGTCTCGTGAGCCCCTCTGAAGAGCTGGCATTTCCATTTTCCATTTTCATCCTTAGGAACACTCTTCTAATAATAATATTTCCCAGTGCCGACACTATTTTGAGGTTTAATTCCGTGATAGGTGGAAGTGTTCATGGGCGTCCCAAGCCTGCGTGTTCTAGTAGATATCAGTGTCCCGTTTTCTCTAAAATTAGCAATGTCACGCAAGCTTTCAGAGGCTGTAATTACAACAGCAACAGACCAGAAAAGCTCCCGATACCCGCCTGTCTCCTGTGGCCCTGCAGTCAGACAAGCTCCTGATACCCGCCCTGTCTCCTGTGGCCCTGCGATCAGAAAAGCTGATATCCATCCTGTCTCTTGTGGCCCTGCGGATCAGAAAAGCTCCTGATACCCATCCTGTCTCCGGTGGCCCTGCAATCAGACAAGCTCCCGATACGTGCCCTGTCTCCTGTGGCCCTATGTTCAGCCATCTGCAAACTCAAGTCTTCTCTTTTTTTTGTGCACATGTGTGTGTTGTGCGTGCAAGCATGTTTGCTGCTTATCTGTGTTCATGTGGAGTTCACAGGTTAAGTTTAGGTGCCTTCCTTGATCATTCTCTGCCTGATGAATTGAGGCACCGTCTCTCACTTTGAACCCAAAGCAAGACTGCAGGTTCCACTTTGCTATGGAGTTCCTCTGTTTCTGCCTCCCGTGTGCTAGGATAACAGGTGCACTGATATACCCACCAGGCACTTAGGCAAACTCTGGGGATGTGAATTCCAGTCCTCAAGCTTGCCCAGCAAGAACTCCACCCACTGAGCCACTGCTCCAGCCCCTCCTTCCCCTCTTTCACCTGTGCCTTGCCCAGTTATGACCTCTGCTTGAGTCCTAATCTCCTAGTTGCCCAATATAATCCCGGTTAGGCCCCCTTGATGTCTCATTGCCATCTCCTGCTGTATGTGTTAGTATCTAAACGAACATTGACTTCTCACCTTCTCTTTGAGATTACAAAACTCTGAGTCCACAGATACACTGGCCTCAACAAGGCCAGCCCGAGTCTTACAGGAGGCAAGAGAACAGTCAAGAAGTATCCTTCCCTCAGATACCTGCCCTGTTTCTCCTGCCTCAAACTTTGACCCATTAGCCAGCTCCTTGAGTTTAAAAACGAGTGGTTGAGGTTCTCGCCTCTCTGTCTTAGACAGAGCTTTAAAGATATACAACCTTTTTTTTTCCTCTTTGGGTACTTCTCTCTGGTTTCTACCTCCTCCTGGTAGGGAAGAATTTCCCAGTGAAGACCAAGGCCGCTTTCTCCTCCCTCAGTCCCAGCCCCTGTGAATCCTTTGCTGAGAGTCATACCCTGGGATGGCTTGGCTCTATGGCCTTTGACACCTATCCTAGTTTCGGTTTAGGGGTTTTCAAAAAGATTTAATTTTAATTTTAACTATGTGTAGGCGTGGGCAGGCCTGTACGTATGACTGTAGTACCCTAAGAAGCCAGATGAGGGAGTGAGAGTCCTTGGAGCAGCAGTTACAGGTGGTTGTGAGCCACCTTAGACATAGGTGCTGGAAATCGGATTTGGGTCCTTCGCAAGAGCAACAAACACTCTTAACTGTAGAGCCATGTCTCCGACCCCCTGTTTTTGTTTTTTGAGACAGGGTATCATTTTAGCCCAGGTTGGGCTAAAACTCACTATGTAACATATCTCAGCCTCCCAAGTGCTATGTATATACACACCTATCTGGACTTCCGTTTGGGTTTCCGATAAGAATTAAGCAGAAGTCAGGCAGCAGTGGTACACACCTTTAATCCCAGCACTCAGAAGGCAGAGAGGCAAGGTGGATCTCTGTGAGTTCAAGGGCAGCCTGGTCTACACAGCAAGCTCTAGTGCAGACAGAGCTGTTCCATAGAGAAACCCTATCTGAAAAAGCCAAACAAACAAACAAACAAAAAAAGAAGAATTGAACAGAAACCACTTGAACCACTTGTTGCATCTTGCTCAAAAATGTCCTCAGAATCTCTGTGTCTTTATTGAGTTCACAGGAGCTCAATAAAGATTTGTTGAATGAGTTAACAAACTAAGTCACAGTCCTTTGTGACCTGAAATATCATATGTAGTGAACAAAATCTGAATGAAATACATAAATGTAACTGAGGACAATACCTACCCCAGGGGGTTAAAAGGATAGTTATAAGGACTAATTGAAATTATTTGCTTATAAGAAGTTGTTCACACCTCTCCAAAGTGAGGTTCGCCTTCTAAAAGTGTGTGTAACCGTGGTGAGTTGACTATTTTAGTCCATTTTTCCTTATTGTATTTGAAGGCCATAGACTTGGTTATTCACAGATAGAAGTTTATTTGGCTCATTGTCTGGAGACTAGGAAGTCCCAGAGAATAGGGCTGTCATTTGAGGAGGCTCTTTAGCCTGCATTCTAGTATTGTGGAGGGAAGCACAAAGTGAGGTCAAGAAGACCTGCATTCACAGCATGACCACCCGTTCCATAGTACATAGTCCAGTGTTGTATAGCGGTTTACTCTTGACTCACACCTTCCTTTCGTTATGGAGCAGAACCTGTTGTTTTTTAAAAAATGCTGCAAGAACCCCGCGGCAGTAGGCAGCAGAAATGCTGTAGGTCCCAAATGGTGGTAGCCGGCCATGTGGTGGCAGGCAGCGGGCTCTGGGAGCAGCCAGTCCCAGGCAGAAAAGGCTGCTGGTCCCAGAGTGGTGGCCTGAGCGGTGGTGGCGGGCCGTGTGGCGGCAGACAGCAGGCCCTGGGAGCAGCCAGTCCCAGGAAGAGATGGCTGCTGGTCTCAGAGCAGTGGTGGCGGGCCATGTGGCAGCAGGCAGTGTGCCCCAGGCAGAGACGGCTGCTGGTCCCTGAGCAGTGGCTGGTCCCAGGCAGGGAGACACATGGCGGGCGGGCAGAAGACAGAAACATGGATAGACACGACATGCAGGGTGAGGTTGAATGTTTACTCAGGGGGTTATGGAGGAGGAAGGGTGAAGGGGGAGACAGAGAGAAAGAAAGAGAGAGAGAGAGAGAGAGGAAGAAGGAGGAGGAGGAGGAGGAGGAGAAAGAGACAGAGAAGGGGGAAGCAGAGAAGTGGGGAGAGAGGCAGAAGCGAAGCTGCCTCTCCGAGAGGAAGATGGAAAAGAGAGTGAGAGAGTGAGCTCAGGCCAGAAGCTGGAGATCAGCCTGCCTCTGCGGATGGGGGAGGGAGTGGAGTGGGCGAGGCTTGTCTCTTAAAGAGACAGAAAACCATAACAGAACCCATAGAGACTCATGCTATAAAGAAAGATGAGGTGATGTACCAGGCTCTGTAAACCCAGGATATCACAAGATACACGAGGACCCTCCCCAAGGTTATATATAAATGGCAGTGGTTTCTGGGGACAGTACACTGTCCAATGGAGAGCCACTGAAAGTTGTGCAAGGCCCTTGAGGGATGAAGCTTGTGTCAGCAGTAACCTAGGCTATTAAACTCTTCATCACCAGTGTTTCTCTGAGTAACACTCGCTGGCTCATCAAGCTAGACATATGTGGAGTCATTTCTTTGGTTTGTCATCAGTGTCTTATTTGTGGTGGATAGATATTGCTCGCATCTCTGCAGGAAAGGTCACAAGATGAATCTGTACATGCATGTCACCTTTGTTGTTCACTGTGCAAAATCCCTGCCTCTCCACACTGGGGTGTTGAGGATGGTTCTAGTTTCATGCTGTGCTTGTACAAAACACTCTGACCAAAGGGGAGGGAGAGAGAGAGAAAGAGAGAGAGAGAGAGAGAGAGAGAGAGAGAGAGAGAGAGAGAAATTCTAGGTCACAATCTATCACTGAGAAAAGTCAGGGTAGAAACTCAAAACAGAAATCTGGACACAAAAAGGATGAAGGAACATTTCTTGTTGGCGTGTGCTCTGTTCACTCATAGACTCATGCTTAGCTAACTTTCTTAAATAGCCCAAGACCACCTGCCTAGGCATGCTGCTGCCAAGAGTATAGAACTAGGCCCTCCTGCACCAATTAACAGTCAAGACAACCCCTCACAGACATAGCCATAGTCCAATAAGATCTAGGCAACTCTCAATCAAGGCTTTCCCCTCAGATGACTCTAGGCTGTGTGTTGTAGGAGAGAGGGCCTGCTTTTAGTCCCAACCACCTGGCTAGCTTACACCCGAAATACACCCAAAATAACCACACAGAAACTGTATTAATTAAATTACTGCCTGGCCCATTATCTTTAGCTTCTTACTGGTTAATCCTCACATCTTGATTTAACCCATTTCTAATAATCTGTGTTCACCACGAGGTCGTGGCTTACCGGAAAAGATTCAACATGTCTGACCTGGCAGTTCCATGGTGCTGTCTCTCTCTGCTTTCTTCCTCCCAGAATTCAGTTCTGTCTACTCCGCCTATTTAAGTGCTGCCCTATCAAAAGGCCAAGGCAGTTTCTTTATTCAACCAATGAAAGCAACACTTAGACAGAAGAACCTCCTACACCAGCTGTGTCAAGTTGGCAAACAGAAGGAGGACAAAGACCAAGTTCCCAAGCAATGGGATTTTGGAGATAGATTATTATATTATATTATATTATATTATATTATATACCATAGCATTGAGTAAAAGAAGGCTTTGGTCATTCTTATATCTCCCTAGCAAAGGAATGAAGCTCTAACTAATGTACTTGTTTATGTCGCACAGTGTTTGATAGTAGTCATACCTGTTAAAAAAGATCATTTATGTTTTCTTCCATTCAATTTTTAAAAAGACTGAAGAAAACATTGTCCAAACACCAAGTAATTAAAAACAAATCCATCTGGTGGTTTTAAATGTCAACAAAATCTTTTATGCCCCTCCCCTCAAGGGAAGACCAAACTATCTTCCCCTTGGGCATTCTGGACTTTTTTTTTTTTAGTAAGTGAACTGGAAGTTACTGTTTCCAGCCTGGAGGCCGGGTAATAAAAGGCTCAGTAGCTTATAGTAGCATTCATTCACTTTCAGAAGGTCACAGTTGTGTTCTATAGAAACCTCACCTCTAGGGAAACCTGGACTTCCAGGACACTTTTTGTTTGGAAATGGTTCCCTCCAGTCCAGGAGGGTCTTCTCATGCCTGTATTCCTGGCCAACATTTGGTCTGCAGTCTCAGAAAGGGCCAGGAGCCATAGTCGCTCAGCTAAATTGCTAATGACCACGACCTACGGACCCTGCAGCTTCATTGGTGTTTGTTTGAGCTGGCATGGTTTGGGATAACATAGAACCTTCAACTAAGCAATGAGTACAGCCCTGTGAACCTCTTGCCAGAGGCCTGTCCAGCACGCCCGGGCTCCTAAGACTTTTGTTTCCTCTGACAGGTTCAATCCTAGACTGTGTGGTCAGGATACAGGCAGTGAAGCATCCCTACACCCTACTCCTACAGTGACCCTCTTAGGCCAGTTTCCTCATTATGTGATTTGCAAGCTCACTTTTCCTTGCTTCAGTGGCTTCATAACTCTCGCCTCTGTGTTTCCATCATGATAAGTCCTTGCAAAGAGGAAAACACCCTCAGGTCAAACCAGACCCAGCCTTTTCCTTGTTTACTGGCCCTGTGGTTTAAGACACGAGCTGTGGCTGGAAGATCGGTTTTGTTCTCTGTTGATTCGCTCTCCTTCTTAGCTCTTTACTTAGTTTTGTTTAGTTCATAGATGGTTATAAAAATCTTAACTGTTTTACTGAAATGAAATTGGCATATAAGAAGCAATTGTTACATATGTAACATATACAGCATATACAACTGTCATATATAGCAACATGTATGATAATGAATATATACAATCTGATGTATTTGGAGACAGACATACACCCATTTATAGTGTATGAAACCACCATCATTATCAATGCTGTAAACTTCTTTACCACCTCCAAAAGTTTCCTCCTACCTGGAAGGATTCTTTTGAATTGAGAGGACTGGCAATATGAATTTTTAGTTTCTCTCCCATCCAATAAAAACAACACAAATATGGAGAGGTACTAGGGACCTGGAAAGATGGCTCAGTACATAACCTGCTTGCCACAGAGCCTGACAACTGGAGTATGATCCCAGGAAGCCATATGGAAGAAGGGGAAAACTCACTCCTGCAAGCTTTACTCTCAAACACCCACACAGGTGCTGTGGCACACATACAATTCTCCCCACCCTGTACACACACACACACACGTAGGTAAGTAAATAAATATAAGTAAACATTTTAAAAGTGAAGCTGGAGAGATGGCTCTGCAGTTAGGAGTACTTACTGCTCTGTTGGAGCGCCCATTTTGTTCCTAGAACACACATGGTGGCTCACAGTCATCTGTAACTCCAGTCCCAGAGGACCTGACACTTCTCTGGCCTCTGAGGGCAACAAGCACACACATGGTGCCCAGACATACATGTAGGAAAAACTCTCACTCACATAAAACAGTTAAAGATAATAGGCCTCAAAGATAGCAATAACAGAGAAAGAGCAATCAGGAAGATGAAGGAGAGCTAACGGAGTAGACACAGCCCAGCCAGAGTACCTACAGAGGAAGAGCTGACTAAAAGCAGCCTTGATTTTCCCTAAAAACTCTTGAGAACACCCAAGAACTATGAACATAAAACATTGCACAGGCCTGAAGTATGTGCTAAGGCTCTCCAGAGAAACAGATGGTTCACAGATAGATAGATAGATGATAGATAGATAGATGATAGATAGATAGATGATAGATGATAGATAGATGATAGATAGATAGATAGATAGATAGATAGATAGATAGATAGATAGAAAATGAGACAAACAGACAGATGATTGATAGATAGACAGATGATGGGTAGATAGGTACGTAGAGATATAGATAGATGATATATAGCAGATAAATACGTGATTATATAATAGGAGGAGAAAAAGAGGATAGATAATAGGTAGAGTAAGTGGGCAGATGGGTGAGGGAATTCTCTGTGGGAATTGGCTCACACATACGAAACATGGGAAGTCCTGCAGGACACAGAATAGAAAGCCACAGTATACAAGAACATGACAGGACTTGGTCCCGACTGCAGCACTAAGTGCAAACTTTCCCCTCCTCTATCTTTGGTTTCCTTGGTCCCTCAACAGACCCGATGCCTTCTGTACCTAAGAACTTATTCAGGGAGAAGGGAGTGGGATGGCTAGGTCTTTAAGGAAATTGACACATGGTATAGGAAATGGGTGTTTAAGAATGTTGCTGGAAGACTAAAGGAAAAAAACGAGACAGCAAACCAAGAAAATGAGATCATGAGGCAGTGCTAATTCTACAAAATTTAAAAATCTTGATAAAGTTGCAGGATGTGGTAGTGTGTGCCTTTAACTGAAAAATTTGGGGAGGTAGCGGTAGGCAGATCTCTGTGAGCTCCAGGCCAGCCAGGGCTACATAGTAAGACCCTGCTTAACACAAATAAATAAATAAAGTTTGAAAAAAGGAAGTCAAGAGGGCATGCTCCCCTTGTAGGGGACCTGAGCTCAGTTCCCAGCACTCAGTCCATCCATAACTCCAGCTTTAGGGCATCTGACACCCTCTTCTGGATTCCCAAGACACCGTGTTTAGACATGAATGTGAGTGAGTGTGTGCTTGCACGCATGCATTTGCATGCACACATACACACACACACACAAATACACAATGTTGCTATGGAAAAGTAGCCCAGGCTTTCCTCTTCTCACAAATGACTGCCTTCCACTTTTATTTAAACTTCATTTATAGGCCACATCCCTCTTGTTGGAGGCATGCACGGCTTTCCCTTGCTTGGGAGTTACTTCGAATGGTCAGATCTAGATTGGCGACCCTGGGTGAGTCTTAAGGACCAGATGTCTTGGGAGGTCCCTGGTGAAGATCCCATGAAGAGATCTCTCGGGCCAGGGTCTGCTTAAATTATCCTCTTTCCCCAGCGTGACTCGGAGCCATCGGTTTCTGTTCTTGGCTGAAGCACAAACCTTTCATTGAGACCTGATGGACTGTGTGAAAACAGGAGTGCGCAGGCCATTCATTCCCAACTCTGTCAGCCAGGAGAACAGCATGCCTCACAGAGGCCATTCAGAGGGAAGTCACGTGTTCGGCTCACCAAATAACACCAGACCTTCAGCCTCGACCCTTCTGCCATTAGTAGTTCCTCCTTCTTCAAAGCCCGTGGTGCGGTCATATTTCTCCATGCTCGGATATAATGAAGTCCTCATAGGCTGATATGGCTGTAGGATACCCAGACACAAAATCTAATTCTCCACAGGATCCCTCACCTTGCCGTTACAGTAGAAGAAGGACCCTCCAAGTCGCCAACGCAACTACGGACTTCAGCAGTACTCTGGGCACTGGTAGCACGCCACTGTGTCCTGTACTCTCAGAATGCTAAGCACTTTTACAGAAGTTTTGGGGGAAGGCATTGCTCAGAAATTCATGCAATACATATTCTTTCCAGATGTGAGGGTGAGCTGGCTCCAACATCTGCCACCCAATACATATTTGTAATACTTTATGGCACTTTCTGTTTACAAGGCTGGACTTCCCTGGATGGACAGCCCCTCATGGGCCAAGACTGTCTCAGGCCGAACAGATGGAAAGCAAGCCAAAGCCTGCAGAATAAATGGGCCATGCTCGCTAATTGATTTATTAAGTGTGGCAAGGGTCAAGGTTTCTGGAGAAAAATACTCAATGTGCATTCCTTCCTAGGGAATCCTGGGATTTGGAGGTAGGACTCTGAGGTCATCCTCCATTAGCTCACCCTTGGTCTTCTGGGAGAGATGATGAGAATTTGGAGACACTCCATTTGGATCCTAAGACTTTGGAGATTTGCTTAGCAGTGGAAAGAAACAATGGGAGAAGCGTAAGAACTGAGCACCAGCTGAATGAATACCAGGCATTGCATGGGACAATGCTGTCATTGTGAGATCTGTATTATTACTGCTGTTGACTAGAGGAAAGCAAGGCTGACAGGAGAACTTCTCCAGAGAAAAGGGGACAGAAGCGACCATTCTGGCCAGTGGCAAACTCATTCTCTCTCTCTCTCTCTCTCTCTCTCTCTCTCTCTCTCTCTCTCTGTGTGTGTGTGTGTGTGTGTGTGCTCTCTCTCTCTCTGTGTGTGTGTGTGTGTGTATTTGTGTGTGTACACAGGATACCACAGTACACCAGTGGCAATCAGAGTACAAACTCACTTTCCATGTCTGAAACAGTTTGCTGTTCAGCACTGTATATTCCATGATGGGACCTAAGAGCTTCCAAGGGTTCTCTTGTGTCCTTTCCCATCTCCCCAGAGGGACACTTGGATTGCAAATGCACGCCACTTCCCTTAGCTTCCCAAGTGTGCTAGGGTATGACATAGGTCCTCATGCTTTGGTAGCAACCTCTCTGTTCACTTAGTCATTTTTCAGTCTCTTCTTTCTGTGAATGGTGTTGGCAGTTGAATGACAGACAGGGATCTCACTATAGTGAAAAACAGGGAGAGGCTGAGACTGATGCAAACTTCAAAAGCCATATGCATGTCACACCTAGAGAAAATGGGGACAAGATAAGAAAGACTTTGATTTCCAGAGAGATATGATTGAGGCATCCTACATCCAAAGCAAACAGGAGGGCTGGGGAGATGGTACAGTGGGTAAAGTAGTTGGCTTCCAATTCTGAGGACTCTTTAGATTTTCAGAGTATAAAGCCAGGTGTGGTAGTGCATATTCCTAATTCAGTGTGCCTATGAGAGTGAACACAAGAGATTTGCTCGAAGCTCACAGGCTGTCTGTCTGGTGTATGCGACAGAGAAGACCCTGTTTCAAAAAAGTAGGTGAGGTCCAACACCTAATCTTGTCCTATGACCGTCACATGTATCACACACATATATACACCACACATGCACGCACACACTACACACAGATCACAGACAGACACACACACACATATACACACATACCACAAACACATACGTGTGCACAACTTGTCACAGCATCATCAAACACAGTTTCTCTTTCCTAGAATGCTGTTTCTTCAGCCTGAGCATCCCAAATAGATAAGATCTGAGCCTCTATAGGGGACTAAATGGATTTTTTTTTGGCCTGTCTTTTGGTTTTCATGATTTTAGCTAGAACACATATTTTCTCCTATTTATAATCAGAAATATTCCCAAAGATTCTCTAGGAAGACAGCCAAGAACCTTCCCAAACCTCCAAATTTGTGACTGGAAATTTTATCTAAGTTGCTGACTTTTTCTTGAATCACATTCCCTGAAGCCACAGATTTCCTATTCATAGCCCCACCAAACATTTACGGCTTTATTTTTTTAAACTCACACTTTATGTGGTTGTTTTCGATGAAAACGCTGGGTCGGCTTTGTCTCCACCCGTGGAGCGATAAGTCTTACTGCAACAGTATTTGTTCATCAGCTCTATAAATCAGACTGCAGTTCAAGTCTGCAGCTTAGGACAGGTACAAATCCTTCCATGCCACAGACTGTCTAGGCCATCCCCCGCCCCAGTCAGAACAGGTCTTGTAAACATGTGACATTTCCTGGGGAGCTACGAACAAATATCACTTCACCACAAGATAAGGGAAACCAGCAGCAGATGAAAGAAATGATTGTACCTACGGATGGCTTGGTGAGCCAGTCGGTTACTAGGATTGCTCACAGCAGCCTGGGTTGCATCACTAGAGCTCTCTGCATGACATGTAGACAGCTCCGCAGCTCAGAGTTTCTTCTCTCTTATAGTTCTTTGCTGCCTATATACGCATGAGGAAGGACAGACCTTTCTGAATCTTGTATGTTTCAGGGACTTCCTAGGACTTGTGAGTTTTGCTTCCTAAGCCCCAGCGACTCTTCAAGATGCAATGCTTCCATTTGATAGGACATCACTACACAGCAAATGGTCTAGGTCCATCCCACTGGCCCTTTTCACTTGATTGGTAAGTGCCATATTTGGAAATGCTATCTGACTGCCAATGCTTGAAATGTTTCCCAGAACATGAATATATAACCTTAGTGTCTCTAAAAAACGTGGACTATAACCAGCTATAGAAATGAGGTAGCCACTGCATGTCTGAATCAATCACTCCTCTGTGATCCATGGTTCTCACCAGTCTTCATTATCTTACAGCCAGTCTGTGTCTGTCATCTTCTTGACCCTCCCAACACTGGAAGACTTTTAAGATGTTTACCCTTGATCTGTGCTTATTTTATCTTTTATTTTCCACCTTCTGTTCTCAGACCAGTCCTGCGCTCTTTTGCTCTTTTCTTATCTCTTGTGTGTGTATGCACATATGCATGTGCATGTGTGTGTGCGCGCACACACACACAGTGAATGCATAGGCCAAAGATCACCACTAGGCATCCTCTTCTGGTATCACTTTTTTGAGACAGTCTCTCAATGACCCCCTCAATGCACATAGGCTGTCTGGACAGCGAGCCCCAGGGATCTTCCTGTGTCCACCTCCCCAGCAGAAGGACTGCATATCCTACAGAATGCATCATTACACCCGGACTTTCACATGGGTTCTGTAGATCATCTCAGGCCCTCGCGTTAGTGCTGCACACACATTAGAGACTAGGCCACCTCCCCCAGACCCTAATTGCATTTTTGACTTGAGATGACTGTCTTCAATACAGAATAGAACCATTATCTACAACTCCATTGCCAGGCTGAGATGCATCTGTTCTTGTATTTGTCTTCTTCCAGGAGATGCATATATGCCTGAGGAAAGGGCCCCTCCATTCCGAGTGCACAGGAGGGATAGACAGACTAAACAAATACGAATGCAAGATGGTCAAGCACATATTCATTTTAGAGACAGCAGACCACTTTTAGGCATAAGTATATCCCATGCAACTTTTAAAAATATTTGCACCAACACAGTATTAGTTACTATGTGGACAATTTAAATGTAGGTCTAAATTTAAAGTATGAGAAATATACTTAAAAGTTGTTCATTGATGATCTGAAACTTGGGATTGCTATCTCCAATCATGATGTGGAACTCTGCCTGGAACTCTACATGTCTTTATAACATTTTGTGAAATTTGTGAATATACAAATATGTGAATAATTGGCAGTTCAGTGGCTTAAAATGGTTGTGGTCAGTGGCTGGGTTTCATAATCTCTGCAGTAAAGAAGGGAGTGAGGGAAGGGATGGAGGGGAGATGAGAGGAATGGCAAGGAAAGAGGAGAAGAGGTGAGGAGGGGGGAGAAGAGGAGTCCTAGGCGTTTAGGCCAAAGATGATGCTCTTATGAGAATCTTCTTCGTTCCCAGGTCATCTGTGGCAAACGCATTTTGCCTGTGTTTGTGTTTCTTCACATCAAAGCACTGGGTTAAACAAGGTCTGATGCCCTGACTTGCTACTGCAGGGTTGCTGAGGTCTGAATGGGGAGTCGAGGCTGGAACAACGCACAGTAACTACATTTGGAACTGGGGCATTTCTTCCTGCCTCTCATCAGCTCTCCAGAGGCCGGCGGAACATGGCTGGTAGGCCTCTGTTTATTTATGGAGAAACTGAGAGGCTAAATGATTTATTCAAGATTACACAGCTTGGAACTGATAAAGGAGCACTTTGAACCTAGATTTTCTAGCTTCAAGGCCAAGGGCCTTCCACTGGATTGCATTACCCCCATAAATACGAATCACAGCTCCATTCGCTAAGCAGACCCCCTTCCCTAAGCCAGAGAGGATTCACATATGTAAACAGAGGTTCAGCCCACACGCCTGCCCAGTACCCACCCTTCCTGGCTATGGATGTCAGCCAACTCCAGCTCCTGCTGTGAAAGAGCTAGGATAAAGAGGGCATCCCTTTAAATATTTTGTCCAATGTAAAAGACAATCAATTTTACATTCAGTCAATATCAAATGCACTTATTTCAAGGAGCTGGCTCCACAGCAGACCAAAAAACTGTAGACAGTCTAAATTTGGGCTTTAAAATCTGTTTCCAAGTATTAATTTTGAGTGGAAACAATTTTGGTTGAATTCAGGGATTATAAATATTCCCCAAGAGTTTTGGGGCTCTTGGCCGCTGTCTCCAAGTCTCACTCTGGTTTCAACCTAGGGGGCTGTTAGATTAGAACTAGACAGCTTTGGCATGTAGCTGTTCCGAGCGCCTATAGCCATCTTTAAAACATGATCTAGAAATGTTGATATTATAAATGGCTGATTTTTTTTTTCCAAAATAAGGTTTGCCGAGTTGAAAGTGGACTTGGATGCCAGAAAGTCTTCAGAGAAAGATTCCCATTCAGGGAGATCCGGTTACCTAGCGCCTAGAAAAGTATGAAGAAATACCTTAGGGCAGCAATCCATACACTGTTGGTTCTAAAACAATGGACTCCATAGGGACATGGGATTTGTAACTCTTTGGATGAACTAACTTTACCCACCCATGCAGGAGCCATGGACAATTTTAGACAGGCAGGCAGCTGGAGGAAGTCCTGAGATATTAAGGGCCCCCAGTGTCACTTACTGTGGAACAGAAGGGAAGCTGTGCTCACCACTCTGGTGGGATATTTAAAGAGAAATGAAGGTGTGTTTTTAAGTCAGTTTTGACTTCTAAGGCAGGAGTTCAAATCTAAGCCAAATGTCATAAAAATATTATCACTGAAACCATGGTCGCTGAACTTCCTGTACAAGGACCCCAGGCTTGGAGGACCCTTGTGTGCATGTGAACTGACCAACATGTGGGAGAAAATGACCCACAGCTACAGTATGTAGCCTACAGCATCACGGTTATTGTGTGCTGTCTGAGGTTTAGTGGTCAGGATAAATAAGGTAGTACCTCTAAGGATAGAAATTCAAGAAACCAGATGGAGGGAGAGGGAGGAGCAACCCCCAGCAATATGTCCTGGCAATGGAGGCTATAATGGATGGAATTCTTGCCCATCTTTCCACCTAGAAGGGCAGCAATTGGCAGGAACATAGATACTATCATAAGGCTCCCAGTGCTGAGAACCAAAGTGCATACACGAGTCAGAGCGCAAGGGTCAGGAGCTGGCAGGAGGAGAGCTGCAGTGCAGTGAGCACAGTAACTTAACTGGGGCGTAACTTCCAGTGGTCTCCACAAATAGAGCTCAAAATGCTGCCTGCAGAGGCCCCAGCTGACCCCCAGGGGGCTCTCATGCCTAGACGGCCCCTTCAGTTATCCCTCCTGGAGGCACAGGATGCAGGCTTCTAGAAGCCCTACTGGCTGCCCACACTTGGATACAGGCACCCCAGGAGGGACAAACTATAACCCGAAGGGCTGCCTATGCTTCTTGTTGCTGGAGGAATGCTTTTCTCCACCTTAAACGGGAGTACAGTGTTGAGGCTACGCCTGGATCTAGTTCTGCAGACCACTGGAGATGTATGTGTCTGACTAGTTCTGGGACGTGTTGCAAGTGAATACTACCAGCAGATGTGGAACATTTAATCCCCAACTCAAGCCATCTGTGTATTCATGCAAGCACAGTCACACTCCAGCACTGTCTTCTAGGGGCCCTAAGTCACTGTTTTCTTAACTGCTTCATCTAAAGGTGAAAACAAGGAAATGTCTTATTACAGTTAGAATCAAAAGATTATTTCCTAGTACAGAAGAGGCCAACTAGTAAAGCAATGAGCTGAGATTCCCTTTTATGTCTGTTTCGTTTATTTTGAGACACACTTGGGTCACTCTTGTGTTGTTAGTGAGAGATTCTGTGATATGACCAGTTGAGAACAGGGCCCTTGTGGGCCCATGGATCAAAGTTGCCAATTATTAGTCTGAGCACACTCATTGAAGCAATTATGCTAAGCCTTCTCACACAGGCCTGTATATGATCTAAAGCTGCTCAGGAAAATCACAAGTTCAAGACCCACCTGGACAACTTAGCAAGACCCTGTGTCAACAAATTTTAAATGAAAGGGCTGGGAATATAGTTCAGCAGTGGAATGCTAACCAGTCTGGGATAGATAGATAGATAGATAGATAGATAGATAGATAGATAGATAGATGATGGATGGATGGATGGATAGATAGATAGATAGATAGATAGATGATTGATAGATAGATAGATAGATAGATAGATAGATAAGGAGAGAGAGTTGGTAGATGATTGATAGATTAACAGAAATAGCTAAAACACATTTTTAAAGTCTTGACAGTAGTTCTTAGCCCCTCCTCTCTAACTCATTTTCCCCATTTGCTCAGCCTTGCTTCATTATGTATTTATTACCTACTAGCATGTTAAACTACTTTCTGTTTTTCTCCTTTACAAATGACAGAGACTGTACACTGTTTGCTCACAGATAGATCCTAAAATTCCGGCACATTCCCTGCACACAGTAGGCGCTCTGGTGTCCATCACAGGAGAATATTCCCAGCACACAGTAGGCGCTCTGGTGTCCGTCACAGGAGACCATTCCCAGCACACAGTAGGCACTCTGGTGTCCGTCACAGGAGACCATTCCCTGTACACAGTAGGCGCTCTGGTGTCCATCACAGGAGACCATTCCCTGCACACAGTAGGCGCTCTGGTGTCCATCACAGGAAAACCACTGCAGTCCCTTGTGCTTCCTTCAGACAGAACTGCTCTTTCCCGCCTCATGCATTTGTTCTCATCCTATCTCACCAGAGGATAACTTCCGCTCATCTCATTTTTGCACCCATGCTCACCACAGAGCAATCTGGAAACCCCAATCCTAAGCCCATAATGTGTCATGAGACAGCCAGGTACAGCTCCAAGGGAACTGGGCAGTTCATCAAAGTCCTGTTCTCTCCGTTGCAATTGTCTTCATGCCCCAAGATTTGAGTACATACTCAGTCTTATCAGGGTTTGTGAAAGAGGCAGGCACCTCCCTTATCATCCAGAGGCAGCAAGGTCGATGCCTGCCATATATGCCACCTTCTAGGATTTTCTCCCCTACTGTCAAGCTCCACCTTTAACCTTGACAGTTACTTGACCTCATTGAGTGCAAGATGCTCTGAGATAGTCTCCCAAGAAAGAGTGCAGAGTCTTTCCAGGTAGACCAGAACAGTGAAAACTGTTCCTTCATGGAAGGTCTCCACCTGGCACAATCCTTCCTCACTTGAGCCAAAGAAAATTCAAACACACTCCAAGCCACCGGGTACTCAATGGAAAGAAAACCTAATGGCTTCCTCTTCAGTCTGAATGTGAAATGTGTTCCATAGGCTCATTGGAAGTGGTGGTGTCGCTTGGGAAAGTTGTGGAACATTTGGGAGGCAAAGCCTTGATGGAAGAAGTGCATCACTTGGGGGCAGGCCTTGAGGAATCCAGTCCTACTTCCTATTCACTCTGTGTTCCCTGACTATGGGTATAATATGACCAGCTGTCCCCTGGTTCCAGCTGCCACATCCTCCCTGCTGTGATAGAATGTAGCCCCTTGTACTGTAAGCTCGACTAAGCCTCCAAGTCCCAACTCATCAAGATTCCTTATAATTAAGGACTTGGCCTATAAGGATTTCACTTAGAAGTGCCCATGGAAATGTCAAAGCATTCATGGGTACTCAATCATAACACGACACTGTCACTACAAATGTGTTGGGCAGAGTCTGTAGCTATGGGCGAAAGGAAGATACCTGAGCTTCATTCCTTCACAAGTGGCAGCTTGGATACACCTGCCAACGTGAGGTGGTTTGAGTTCTATTTTTCAATTTTATTGTGGTGCGAGATCAATAAGCATTCAGTAAAATCGTACTTCAAATCTTTCATCTGGATCTCTTCTGATACTAGCCTTAGGCAGATGGCCAGGTTCTATAGTGGATTATTTGTATGGGATGGTGCTCTATAGTCAGATGTAGTCAAAGCATTTGACTCAATGGTAATTTCAATTTGCCTTGCTTCTGAGGATAGAACTCAGTTCTAAGTCGAGGAACAGCTGCAGCTTCTTTGAGAATACCGTGAATTAAACAGCCAGGGCACACTGTTCCTGTCTGCCTACCTTTCTCTTTCCCTTGCTCCCTTTCTTCTTTCTGCCTTTTATCATCTATATCTTTAAGAGAAAAATATAGTCTTTTAAGGGGAAAATATAATCTCTTATAGGTGTAACAGATGCTGGCCCGACCTGAGGTAACAGATCTGTGTGTTGAACTCAATGGGCTTGTGTGCATTCACTTAGACGTGACAATGTGCGCTATTTAATCGGAGAGGAAAGAGAACCCCTTCCCCATTCCAAGGCCCCTGAAGTAGTCTTTCAGGCATAACCAGAAGCAAAGCTGCCTGGAAGTTATTTCAAGGTATGAGTAAACAATTTGAGAACCTGTGAATACACTGGGGTTTACATTTTCCCCACAAAAGATCAACATTTGTCTAAGTCAACTAGCGTACCTGGTGTGGAGGCTTGCTTCTGGGAAAACCTTGACGTGGTGAACAGGGCCAAGAGGTGTGAGGTTGAAGCACATTATCGTTCACTGTCAAGACTAATGACTCTCATCAAGGTGGAGGAGACTGGTGTAAACACAGAAATGATTTTCCTTGGCAACTGGAGCACAAGAGAGACCTGCACTAATTGTTTAGGCTCTTGTTTTTCTGGACAATACTTCCCATTAGTTCTTGGCTGTGATGTCCTTATAGGAATAGAGGTTATTGTGCCCCCTCTGAAAAACGAAGCTCAGACAGCACGTCTATCCATAGCACACATATTTTCCAACATATTGAGTACAAATAAGGTGGGTGGGGAGAGATCTGTTTTTGTAAGCCTCTTGACTTAACAAAAATGCACAAATCGAAAGACATAAACAGGAGTAACTCTTTCACAGAAGATGGCTTAGAAATCTCTCCCAAATAAAATCATTGCTATCGGTCCAAACAAAAAATCCAGATAGGGGAAGGGGCCTTGGGTGCTATTAAAGGAACTCTTTTTATTTCTTTTTTTCAAAAAGATTAACCTTTTATTGTGTGTATATGGATGTGTCAGTGTGTGGAGGTTTGTTTGTTCCTGTGAGTGCAGTGAGCACAGAGGCTGAAAGGGGGTGCTGGATGCACTGAGGCTGGAATTACCCGGTGTCCTGAGTTTCCAGAAGTGGGCACTGGGAAGGGAGCTCCAGCTCTCTACAAGGTAGTGCAGCTTCTTAACTGCTGAGTCATCACTCCAATCAGAACTTGTGCTCTAAAACAGATAGAGGAGAAGGGGAAGAGGAAGGAGAGGAAGGAGAGGAAGGAGGAGAAGGAGAAGCAGGAAAAGGAGAAAGAAGTAGACAAAGAAGAAAAGAAGAAGAAAGCAGGGGAAATGACTTAGTCGATAAAGTGCTTGCTCTGAAAGAACAAGGGCCCGAGTTCCACCCCTAAAGCCCCCATAACAAACAAACAAACAAACAAAAACAAGACAGGAAGCTTGTGCTTATGAGACCAGCACTGCGGAGGCAGGAATGGGAATTCCTGGAGCTTCCTAGCTGAACTGGCGAACTCCAGGTTCAGTGAGAGAACCTGTTGCCAAAATTAAGGTGGAGAAAGATACTGAGGGGCAACCTCTGCCCTCCGCATGCATGCATACAGGCATGAACGAACATTTACATACACAGACACATAATAAATAAATAAATAAATAAATACATAAATAAATAAATAAATAAATAAATAAATAACAAAATTTCTATAAGAGAAAAGAGGCTGAAGAAAGCCAAGCTGATTTACTCCCAGCATTTGCCAGTGTGGGGCTGTTCAGATATTGAGCACAGTAAAATTGAGGGCATACTCATTGCTATTGGCATGAAGGTTCCATTCATAAGCACTGCTTGTTTTAATAGGTTTATTGCGTCGTTGTGGACATGTGCTATTGCCCTGGATGGATATGCTGTGAATATTTTTATAATTGTGGATAGCGCAAAAGTCATTTTCTGTTAGATTGCACAAATCCATTCCATTAGGAGACGGATACATTATTGTAACAGGATTAATGTGCCACACATAAACATAACCAGTCATATTCTGTTTGATAAATTATCTCATTTTAATCGGAATGTAAAGAGATTTTGGGATAGCGCCTCGTTTGATTTGCATAATTGTATTACAGACAGGCAAATTGCATTATATTCTTCATTAACAATAGATGGCTTGTGTAACTATTGTATTTTTGAAGGCACTGCTCTTACATGCATCCCGCCATTTGTCATTTGGTCGCATTACCCAGGAGTTCAGTCTGAAGAGAAGAGGCTGAAAAAAGATCCCTTGATTTTCGCTTAGTCCGGTTCACACTGCCTCATCCGATTGGGCCACGGTTGTGCTACTGTTTGCTTTAACAAATTGCGACCCAGTGGCAAAGAACTTCTTTTAAAAATCCTCTAATGTGAGGACAATTCAGCCCTTATAGATTTCCACAGCAGCAATGTGAGCGATGCTAATAAACTCCATGTATAAAAACGTGAATTAAAATTAAATTAGAACCATACGATTGATTTTATGTTTGACTCTGGTAGATGCCCTCTCAGAGGGAGCTTGCCTTTCCTCTCCGCAGCCCAGACAAAAGCTAACAAGTTGTATTTCCTCGCAGGAAGTGTGGTGTTTACAGTCACTCAGTGGTGATTATTACTGGCTCCCTGAAGCTCCCTAATGATGGCTGTCAGCAACCCCTTAAAAGCATTGTGCAGCCCCATTAGCATTTCAGTGGGTCTGAAATGCTCGCCTTTGTAGGCTGGGAAGAGACTCCCTTTCTGTGAAAGGTAACCTCTTCACTGGGGACCCCGTCAGCCTGCGGGAGGAGACTTAGGTCTAACATCTGGCCTGCATTGCCAGAATTGACAGTGGCTCAGTCAGACATCGTGCCTGCAATGAACATATGAATGAATAAACGAGTGGATAAACAGACAGAGAGATTCCATCAAAATTCCAGAGGCTTCTGGATGGAAAACTGAAAGAAAGGAAAGCATTCCTGCTTTAACAAACTCCTGGCTTCTGCTCTCTCCACTAGATGGAATGCAAGACCCTCTCGCCACCCCTATCATTTCCCTCACTTGCACTTGGCGCTTGAAAGCCTCCAAGACACCTTGATCTTTATTTCATTAGTGCTTCAGAACAGCCTCGTGACCCAGGCAGAAGTACAGAACTACACTAAAGAAGTAACAGCTGCCTGGAAGAGGCATGGGGGATTTGTGTGGGAGGGAGAATCACAAAAGCTGAGGGTGTGTGTGCGTGCGTGCGTGTGTGTGTGTATACATGTGAGAAAGTCAACAATTGGGTTCTTCTTCAGTTGTTTCCCTCTGAGTTTTGAGACAGAGTTAGTCAATAAACCCGGAGCTCACCAATTTTCTTAGACCCCTATGACCAGTGGTCTCAGGGCTTCTCCTGCCTCTCTCTCCCAAGTGTCAGGATTATAGACACCCAAACCACCCAGAACAACTTTCCACATGGGCTCCAGACAGGCAAAGGTCAAGTCTACATCCTGGCACAGCAAGCCCTTTACCTCCTGAATCTGACAGCTCCAAAACATGTCGTCGTCTTCTCCTCCTCCTCCTCCTCCTCCTCCTCCTCCTCCTCCTCCTCCTCCTTCTTCTTCTCCTTTTCCTCCTCCTCCTCCTTCTCTTTCTCCTTCTTTTCTTCTTCTCCATTGTTCTTGTCATCCTTCTGTCCTCACTGGGAGCTCAGTTCTGTGTTTAGGAACACCTTTTTTTCTCCTGCTGTATCTCAAAGTCCTATTCTTCCTGGGACTCCTGCCTGCTGGCTCGTCCTATATCTATCCTTAAAGACCAAAGTTACCTTCTTACTCCTTCCTCACTCCTTCCCTGGGTTCTGCCCTTGTAGAGGGAATTGCCCACCTAGCTCTCTGGACTGTTTGATGTTTCATGCATACGAGTATATTGATTCTAACTCAGAAGACGATTCTTCTCCAACTTAACAAACACCCATAATGTGGTAAGTTCAAAGGTGAGTTCAAGAGCTGGTACTAATCCTTGCAAGAATCCCATTGCTCTCCAGACCCCAGACTCTCAGGCTCAGAGGGCACCTGAGTCAATTTTCTCCAGATGTGTTTTCTGACCCAAGACCCTACAGCTTCCTGGGAGTTGGTGTCTGCATGTGTTTCTGCCCCTTTCCCTGTGTATCCCAGATATTTCCAGGGATCTTCTGATCTGAGGCAGTTCATTCAGGAGATGTCAGAATGCTGAGGGGGGAACCCTGTTACTTCACAAGTTCTGTGTGGTATATGGTATGTGATGTGTTTGCACCATCTTTGGGCCCTTTCACACGTCCTCAAGCCTGTTTGTGAAGTATTCGTGCCCGGACTTCCCTGGAGTTGTCCCATCTTGCCCACAGCTCTGAGCTCTTGGGCCAGGTGAGGGGTCTGCAGAGACTTCTGCCTGGATGAGTTAGTGTGGGGATCCAGAGAAACCATGGCCAGGCAGCTAGTGCGCTGTGAGCCCAGTCTTTAAGAGAGGAAGGGAGGAAAGGGGGGGGGCAAAGAAGAGAGGAAAGGAGGGGGAGGAAGTAGAAAGTGTACCACGGGGAGGAAAGAAAAGAGGAAGGGAAAGGAAAAGAAGGGGAAGGAGGGAGATAGGAGAAAGAGGAGGCAAGGAGAAGAAAGGAACAGAGAAGAGAGGAGGGGAAGGGAGAGGTGGAGAAAGCCAAGGCGAGGAAATTTCTCTCTCCTAACCAGTCACATAAGGAGACAGAAGGGAAAATGATTCCCCAACAGAAAGACAACAGGGCAGGGCTTGACTGCTAGTGTGCTAGAGAGAGCATAACCTCTCCGTGGACCATGATGAAGCCAGGGGGCATTTCTGTTGCCTCAGAGAATTTCTCAACCCTTTCTCTGAAATTTCAGGAAGCATCAGCATTCAAGGCAGGAGAAGATCACTACACCCATGATAGGATTCGTACCAGCTTCTGCTCTCAAGCTTACTTGGTAATGGGCACAAGGAGATGATCAGAGACAATGAGGGAAAGGCAGTGAAGGCCTCGTTCAGGACTAGACGTAGATACCCAGTGCACTCTCCTTCAGCTCAGCCGTAGTCACAGAATACAGGGGTATCCTGGGGGCATAATACAAAACCTGGTGATGAGATCATCCCTTTCCCCGCTAGTCTTGTGGTCAGGAAGGCTCAAGTGTCTACTTCTGTCTGTGAACTTTGATTAATAAAGGTGAATCAGTTTCTCAGACCTGACCATCCTCTGGGATTATGCACCAGGATGCCATTCAGCAGCTGTGGAGCTCAGTACCAACTCCAAGCAGCACGGATTTCAGCTGCTCCTCTTCTTAGTGGAAATCGCTCTGCTAGCCCCACCCCATCCCAGGACCCCTCACTGCCAGAGACCAAATACTCTAAACCACCCTCTGTAAGCCAGGTGCCATGCAGCTCTCAGACTACAACCTTAGACTATGAGCTCCAACCATTGCACTGACGGCTGCAAGCTGCTCTCCCTGTGACTGGCTTTGGGTAGCCTTTCAAGATTCATAGATACTCTTGTAAGTCCTTCACTTTTATCCAAACACAGGCATCTGCTCCACAATACCCTTTCTGTTGATGATGGGCCATAGTCAGTGAAGTGCTTGCTACAAAAGTAGGGAGAGATGATGCTGATGCTATTGACAATGACTTAGTGACGACTGCTGATGCTCAGCTAGATTTCTCCCTTAACACAGTCCAGGAGTACAGCCTATGGAATGGTGGTCTTCTCACCTCAGCTAACCCAACAGAAGAAATTCACAGACATTCCCAGAGGCTTGTCTACTAGATGAGTCTAGGTCCTGTAAAATGAACAATAAATATGAACCATCACAGATATTATCTAAGTTTCTGTGGTGGTAAAGGGTTCTCAGCAGCTGAGACTGGACATACGGCGGGGTAGGAGAACACAGAGGGTATAGAGGATGCAACAATCTGCGTGGGTTGAGAATTCCAATCCGAATTTCTTAATCTGTATAATATAAGAGAGAAAGGAAGAGAGGTGGATGGAGAGAGAGGAGAAAAAGGAGGGAGGAAAGGAAGAAAGGAAAGAAGAAAGGAAAAAATGAAGGAAGGAAGAAGATAGGAATGAAAAACAGTCAATTACAGAGTGAGAACAAACCAACCAAGTCTGGAAAATACCCTGACCTCCATGAGTGGTGGGGCCAGAGCTCTGACTTCTGAACTCCACCCCACCCACCTTCTGGTATTCAGGCTGAGCCCACAGTGAGGCAGTTCAGGTAGGAGGGGAGGAAAGAGAATCCCAAACGCCTTTTCTTTCCATCAGGGCCAAGCAAGAACCATGCAAATGAAATGCAATCTTTCCTTTATCATGCAAGGAGAATAATTAGGAGACAGTGAGGAATGACAACTAATACTGAACATCTTTTCTCCCTAATTAAAATTTAACGACTGTATTTCTTCCATTATTGCCCAGAGCTGCAGTGTGAAGTGTGTGTTAACAAGACTAGCTTTCCAACTGTACCCGCCACTGCTGCCTGTGCCTCGGCCCAGCCCTGTTGGTGCATACCAGGAACATTCTCACTAGGGTCTCATTTCGTCCATGGTTGCGTCCTCAGAGTCCACTGGCACTGGGAAAACTAAACACAAACAAGTAGTGGAAGTCAACTTTAGTTTTTTTTTCCCTTATATGGGTAAATACTATAATACCTGGACTCTGTGTAGAAAATGGGCAGGGCTTAGTGATAATTCAGATAGGGACAAGTGACTGTTGAGTGACCTTGGGCAAACTGCCTAGTGTCTACAACCATGAGTCAGTTTCATCTCTGAAACAGAAGAAAATATTACAACCACACTGTGGTGACATCAGACCTGGGCATGAGATGCTCAACTTGGGGTGGGGTGAGGGGCAAGAAAAGGTCGTAGATACCTGTCAACTGGAAATTTTTTTTACCACTCTCTCATCATTCTGATGTGTGTGTTGTGTGGGCTATGTGTGTTATGTGTGTGTGTGTGTGTGTGTGTGTACTTGCATGCAAGTGCGCACGCACACATGCAATTACATGTAAATATGAAGGGCAGAAGTCAACACCTGGTATGTTCCTTATTTCATCTCTGCCTTAAGTTTTGAGAGAGGGTCTTTCATTGAACCTGAAGCTTACTGATTCAAGTAGACTAGCTGTCAAGCACAGGGATTATGCAGGCAGCAACTGCCATGTCCAGCTATCTAACATGGGTTCTAGCAACTCAAACTTGAATCGTCACACTTGTGTGGTGACCACTGAACCTATTGAGACGTCTTCTCGGCTCCGTCATGATTTTTGATTCCTCTGCATTTTGAAGTTTTTCTTGTGCATAGAACCTAATCTTTGCACAAGGGATTCCCCTTACACCGCATTTCCCAGGTTTCATTATTCTTAGAGGGCAAAAATGGCTCATGAAAGGAACACAGAAGAGGCTGTGATTTGGGACAGAGTGGTAGAGTGGATAGTAAGCTACATCTCATTGGAGCAGAGTGTGACACGGTGGCTGTCAAGGGGACAGCTGAAGGTACAACCTCTTGATAGTGTCAGAGGGCAACGTTCCTTTAGCAAGCTGGTTCTCCTGAGAGCTGGCCTAGAATCAGCATCTTTGGGTCTCCTGGTAATCCTGACTTCTCTAGCTACATCAGTTCCTATAGCAAATTGTGCTATCTGCAACTTAAGACCCTGCTCCTTGCTGGGCAGTGGTGGCTCACACCTTTAATCCCAGTACTCAGGAGGCAGAGACAAGTGGATCTCTGTGAGTTCGAGGCCAGCCTGGTCTACAGAAATATATCCAGGACAGCTAGGGCTATTACACATAGAAATGCTGTCTTAAAAAAACAAAACAAAACAAAACAAGACCCTGTCTTCTTAGATAAAGTGTTGTGAGCACAGCATCTATATCTGTGTGGGAGACGTGTTAGTAAGACGGCCTAGTGATTATTATGCAGCTGGGGCAATGAGACCTGGGTCTGTAACCAGTGTCAGTTAATTTTTGTTTTGCTGGCACAAGATACCTGCCAGAATCAACTAAGGAAGTAAGGGCTGATTTTCACTCACAGTTTGAGGGGACAGTACATCATGGTGGGGAAATCACGGCGGCAGGGGTGTGAGGCAGCTGGTCACGTGGTGTCTGAACTCAGGAAGCACAGGCGGTGAATACTGGCGCTCAGCTCCCTTTCTCCTTAGGTTCTAGCCTTGGCTCTCTCACTAAGATTGCCACAGTACCCCAGGTCATACACTCTCCTGAAGCCACGGCGAGCTTCAGCGTATCAGTCACCTCCCTTTCTCTACCTACATGTTTCCTAGACCTTGCTTTGCCAAAGTCAGAAATCCTTGTCACGGTCCACCAGAACCTACACAATCCTCAACCTCCCACCGTCCTTCCTTTTGCCCCTCCCCCACTGGCCACTGTGTACTCCCAATCCACACAGTGCTCCTGGAAAGTCCTCTTGCCTTCAATGCCTGCTTCACAGTGAAGAAGATGTCCAGCCAGTAACTCTATCCTCCCAAGCCACCTCCTTGTCAGTGGTCAATTCTGTCGTGCTCTTTGAGGATGCCTCCATTGTCCTCTGACTAGGGAAGGGCTGCTGAAGTGCTCTGACCCCTTCTTTCATTGTATCCAGCCCCCAGCTTATGGGAAGTTCCCACTCAGAGTTGGTGTGCTGGATATTTCTGATCAGTGGCACTGCCCACTGCACATGTCATCCTTGCATGAGTTGGGATAGAGGTGGGGACGTGTGATGTGATCAGTGATACTTCTGTGCTAACGGGGCTCTGCCTACCATCCAAGGAGAAACAAAGGACACTGTGGCTCTCAGGAAGGGTTCTGATGGGCTCAGAAAATGAAAGGATCACAGGGGCTAGAATTCTGCCCATTCACTACACATGTTGTTGGCTGTTGGTGTTGAGAGAGAGAGAGAGAGAACTTGGGCTGGAGCAATGGAACAATGACTTAGGGGGTAAAGTCATAAAAAGCTGAGTTTGGTTCCCTAGAACCCATGGAAGTTCACGTCTGTAATACTAGAATTTCTATGGTGAGTTGGTAGTTAGAGATAGGATAGTCTTGGAAACTCACTGGTCAGTTAGCCTGATATAGACAGTGGTGAACCGAAGAGATCCTGTCTCAAGAAAGATATAAAGCAAGGTCTCTCTCTCTCTCTCTCTACACACACACACACACACACACACACACAATCAATCAGTCAATCCATCGATCAATTTTTATGATGTTAAAATGCTAAGATTTAGGTCTCTAAGCACACACTAGCTACTGAGGGAGCAGACAGAAATTGTACTCTCTTCATCCGTGCCCCAGCCCCGAGAACTTCATGACCCACTAGAAGCTTGACTGCATCACTGCATGACTGACAGAGGAAAAACGGCACTCCAAGGATACGAGCACAGATATGGTAAGAAGCTAGCCAATTCGCATACCAGGGTGTGCGTTAGAAACAGAAATGGACCTCCCCTCTACAAGCCCAGTATCCAACAGTCTCAAAATTCAGACCTGACGGTACCTGGAAATAAAAGAGCCAAGAGCAGACACGGTGTTTCCACACAGCCACCACGCGCACGTCAAAGTCTCATTTCTTTCTACTGCTGAGAGTCTTGTATCCACACAGTTTCCAGGGCGATCCTCAGAGAAAGGAACACAGTGCCCCCATTTTCCTCTCCATCATAAATAGCTGAGTGGCTTGATGGCTCAATTGAAAGCACTGGAGTGTGGGGACTATTTCCTCTCTCAATGCCTGTGTGTTCTTCAACGGATGTGTATATTTGCACTAGGCATACATACGTGGAGAATGAACCTCGCCGTATAGCTCAACGGAAACCAAATACACAGTGTGGTCATGCTTCCTGGAAGGGGGACTATACAAACCCTTCTTAGGATTATAAAATTTCAGAACTGGAAAAAACTGTAGAAATTATTCTGCTACTCCCCCCCCCCACCTTATTTTATGACTGGGGAAACTGAGGCTAAAACAGCCAAAAGAGACAGCCAAGAGATTTGCTCCTATCCAAACAGTTACTTGATACAAAGGCCAGACTGGTTTCCAAGCCACCACCCCAGAATCTTTCTGACTTCTTCAGCTTGGGACTTTGTTTTTCTATAGATTGGTGAAGTTAATAAGGAATAAGAGTCTTTAAATGGTGGCTGTGAGTGACCTCAAGGCTGGTCCGCAGAAGGGTCTATTCTGAATAGGCAGATGGACACCCAGCAGCCTCTTGTTTTGACTTTGGGCTCATAGCCAGATTTGTCTGCTTTTTGTCTGGTCCCTGTGTCCTGTGTCCAGCTGGAAACCCCCCTAGAAACTCTGATTATAAATACTATTTCTTCTGGCTCCCACAAGAGAACTCACAGAATCAACTAACCTGGACTCATAGGGGCTTACAGAGACCAAACGGACAACCAGGGAGCCTGCATGGGACTGACCTAGGCAATGAATATATGTTATAATTGTATAGCTTGGTCCTCTCGTGGGACTCCTAACAGTGGAAACAGAGACTGTCTCTTTGTCCTTTCCTAAACAGAAATGAAGGAAGGTTTGGATTGGTGGGGTGGGACCAGAGGCGGGCAGGGAAGATTGACTGGGGGTGGGGGGGAGAGGGAGCTGCACCTGGGATGTAAAACAAACAAAAAATAAATTTATTTAAAAGTACTGTTTCTTAAGTAATGCTATGTGCTTCAAAAACAAAAACAAGAAGAGATTTCAGACACTCGTGATTATCACAGTGCCGAGTGGTGTGTTTGCTCTAGGTCTGCAAGGAAGAGGACAAAGGCGCCAGGAGGTTAAGGAGCACAGGAGAGTGTGTTTCATTGGTAGAGTCTGCCTTATGGCGAGATGTCCTCAGCAGATGCCACCAGCAGCCCAGTACTCTGCCATCCCTCCCCAGGTGGCACGTGGGCTCTTTCTTGTTTGCTCTTCTCTTCCCAGATGTGGTGGGACGCTACCATCCATGAATGCATCCGCCCAGGTTGGCCACAAAGCCCAGTATATTCTATTGTGGGATGCTGACACTGGGAAGGGTCACATGAAGTCTTGTGTTCAGTCCCGGAAGTCATCTGCATATTAATGCTGACCCTTTCTTTATGCCTGTATGCCATCTAGATACAAAACAGTTTAGGACTCATTTTAATTTTATACCATAGAACACACACCACGTGGCTGGAGAGGGGATAACAAGTTGAGCATTTAAACACATATTATATACATAGTTCATGTATATAATATTTACAGTTTAGTCACATATATCTACCATGTATATGTATATATAATATGTATTATGTACATGAACATGGAATATATATTACATAGTATATTATAGTCTTATATGCATGTTCTATATGTAGTATATAAGCAATTATATATTTAGCCTGCATATATATATATATATATATTCTTTCTGTGTGTTGTGTATGTAGTGTATCCAACATGCATGCAAATTTATGCCAATATTGCTTGCTCAAAACTAATAGTCTACAATACATGAAGACTGGGGAACTGTTTGTTTTCTTCCTCCGGGGTATGCTTTAATCAAAGCAGAGCTTCATCTACTCTAGCACCATAGATTTCCTGTTCTCAAAATAGTCCCTATTCCTGTAGGCTCCAAAGGGCCCCAATTCTTTGAGTAAGACTAATAACCTACTCATTAGACCTTGTGTACTTCCAACCAAACAACCTTTTCTGGCTTCCTGGTTTCTGATGCATGGTAGTTGCATCTTCCTAGGCTAGGATTTTGACAGGCTTCCAGCATAGACCCTTGACTTGCAAACATATAAACTATGTATAGAACCAACTTTGTTTCCCACAGTCCTCTGCATCAACCTTGCTCTAGCACCTTTCCTTTTCAGCTGAGTACTACCCCAGTGACTCGGGAGGGGCCTGAAGAATTTGCCTTTTCTACATGAGTGTATGTGTGTGCGTATTGCATGCACACACATTACACACACACACACAGAGAGAGGGGGGGGAGAGAGCTAGAAGAACCCTCGACCACATTGACTCCTGTCTGACTTTCAAGGTGCTCAGCCTTCCTACTCACTCCAAGGAAAGGGAGAGGGAGGATAAGATTATTCAAAAGGTCAGCCGAGTTTCTGGAAATCTCTCAGATGTGCCCGCCACTGATGAAAGCATAGGTTGAGACACCTCAGCTGTGGTTTGGAAAAAGGGGTGAAGGGCCAGGTAGAAGGAAGTAGACAGACAGGAGCACTGCCTAACCACTTTCTCTTCTCAAAAGACTGTAGACACATCATTAATTTGTCCAGTGTGATCCATGATCACATGACTGGTGCTACCCATCTCCATGCAGAAGAAAGCTCAAGAACAGGAGTTCTGTGGGGCATAGTCAGGAAGCACAGATACTGTGGTATAGTCGGCCAAGAGACTAGAGCAATGGCTCAGTAGTTAAGAGCGCGCACTGCGCTTGCAGCGGACTAGAGTTCAGTTCCCAGAACCCACAAAGGTGGCTCAAACTGGCTATACCTGCAGCTACAGTGGATCCAGTACCCTCTTCTGGCCTCCACTGGGTACCTGTACATGTGTGAGTACACATGAACACACACACATGTATACACATACAGATATACACAGATGCATATAAATTAAAATGAAAAATAAATCTAAGACAAATGGTCATTCAAACAACCTCCGTGAATTGAGCACTACCCATTGTCTGAAATATAATACCCACCTCTTTTGGTATTTTTTTTTTTTAAGATATAGTCTTGTGTATTCCAAGCTGGCCTTGAATTCACTATGTAGCTTAAGATGATCATGAATTTCTGATCCTCTTGCTAGCTCCCAAGTGCTGAGGTTACAAGCATGCACCACTATGTCCATTTACAAAGTTCTGGGGATGGACCCTGGGTCCTTAATAGTGTAGCCAAGGACTCTGTTCTCTGAGCTCCATCTCCAGCCAGGGTGCACTGTTTCTAAGTTGCCCCATGCTCCAAGATACGCACCACCATCCTCAGAACATGACACCCGTAAGAAAGGCTGGAAACAGTTCAAGAGAAGAAGAGGTCAATCTTCAAGGTAGAAACCTGTCCACGTGACATTTCTGTTGCTATGAATTCTGGTCAAAAGGGGAGGAGGAGATTATTTGCTTTACAATTCCATGAGAAGCTACCGCTGACAGGAAGTCAAGGCAGGAACTCACAGCAGTAAGCCACATGGTACCCACCGTCAAGACCAGAGAAACGAATGCATCCTTGCTTCTGTTTCTTATCCAGCTAGCTTCTCTCTCTCTAATACTGTACAGGAATTTGGGGCCAAGGAATGGTACAGCGCACAGCAGAATGGACCCTCCCACACCAATTAACAATCAAGACAATCCCCAACAGATCAAGCTGGTAAAGATACTCAACTGAGCTTGTCTTCCCAGGTAATTCTAGGTTGCTGCAATCAACAGAAATATCCAGCATAGAATTAAATATAAGTACCTGGGCTCCCAAATTCCGTTTTTTGTCCTACACCATCCATGCAATCCCCAACAGATCAAGCTGGTAAAGACAATTACTCAGCTGAGTTTGTCTTCCCAGGTAATTCTAGGTTACTGCAATCAACAGAAATATCCAGCATAAAATTAAATATAAGTACCTGGCTTCCAAAATTCCATTTTTTGTCCTACACCATCCATGCAACCTCCCAAAGATGGCAGTGAACATTGCAATGAGAAAGTCAATAAAGCTAAGAACGTGTAGCATATCCCAGTGGCATATTGCCAAAGAGGGAAAATTTATTCCCTTCTGTGTATAGTTCATACTTGTTGGATTCTATGCAAAGAGAAGTTCCATCTCATGTGGATGCTATGCAGGCATGTTCAACCTGCAACCCACAGGCTGCATGAGCCCATGGATAGTGATGACTACGACCCAACCCAAAAGCATAAACTCACTGAAAACATGAGCTTTATTTGCAGGTAGTTTTGTTTTTAATTAATTTATTTTTGTTTATTTATTTTGTGTAGGTATATATGTGTGCATGTGTATGGTGTATGTGTGTGGTATATGTACATGCCTGTTCACAGATGTTGACATCTGTGTGTGCTGGCCAAAGGATAGTATCAAGTTTCTTGCTTTATCATTCTGCATCTTATTCCTTTAAAATAGTATCTCTGGAGCAGGACAGGCAGGTAGCAACTCCCAATGCTCCTCCTGTCTCCTCATCCCCAAAGTGCTAGGATTATAGACACAGACAGAGACACAGACACACACACGCACACACACACACACACACACACACACACAGAGCCATGACTAGCTTTTACACAGGTGTTGGGATCTGTGTTCAGGTCCTCAAGCTTATGCAGCAAGCACTCTTACCCACTGAGCCATGTCTCCAGGCATGTAGCATTTTTCTGTAGCTTGTGTGGGTCTTAAATGTAAACTGTGTGTGTTTTTCACTCTGAGGCCTCTGCCAAGCCCTCCAAAAGAAACTGCTCTGCCTTAGTTTTTGGAAAGTGTGTCTCTCACTGGACCTGGGGCTCACTGATTTGGCTAAACTGATGGGTCAGGGAGCCCCAGGGACGACCTCCCGACTGCTGGAGTTACAGCTGCGTACCTCCACACACAGCTTTCTTTGTGGGTGCTGGGAACTGACCTCTGGTCCTCAAGTTTGCACAGTGACCGCTTTACCAACTGAGCCATCTCACGAGTTTTAACATGGATTGAAGTCTTCAGGCTGCTATAAACATGAAGATGCTGTGAGAGAGAGAGGAGAGCCCGTGGTCACAGGTCCTCCTTGACCACAGCACAGCCTGCTGAAGAGGTAACGGGAGTCCAGAAGAAGGCACGTACTGCTATGTGGTGGGAAGAATTAGTAACCAGACACCCTTCCCACGTCGTCAATGTCATATCACGCTGGCACCTAATCAACACTTTGAAGCATTAGCATTGTTTTAATCATTCTCCTATTGGAGAACAAATGTTGCATGTATAATTACACTGCTGCATTGTACTGTACAAATAACCATGTAATGACATCGTCAGAATTTCTTGGTTCTTCATGGTAATGCCAAGTATAATTACCATGTAATCTGCCGAGAGCAAACAAGGTTGTAATTATTCTGTAATCCAATCTAATTATGGGGCAACGGAATTGTTATTTGTGTTTAGGAGGAAAATATACTTGCAAAGAGAAGGAGAAGAAATACATTCTCCTTAGTTGAGGGAATGAAAAAGTGGGGCATGAATGCTGTGTTCCAAGCTGACCGTCTGCTTTGACAGTGTAGACCTACTTAGGAGGTCAAGGTTTGAAGCCATCTTTGGAAGATCAATGATTGGGGATATTGTAGAAGGTCATGATTGTGGGTCATCCTTGGAAGGTCAAAGTTTGGAATTAGTTTTGAAAAGTGAAGGTATGAACCATTATCTCCAAGTGTTTTTTTCTGGCCTGTCGGGGTAAAGAACAGTCAAGACAAGTCAGAAGAGGAAGAAGAAAAGCAGAGGTGGGTGGAGACTCTGGAGAGACTAGGGGATGGGACCGGCCAGTTCTCACAAATGTGTCCCCTTTACCACTCTGTACTGTGTCTCTGACACAGGCCTAGAACAAGAAACTCACACCACTGTGAATATGTTTCTACTTGGTGCAGTTACTGTGTCTCTGACACAGGCCTAGAACAAGAAACTGTGAATATGTTTCTACTTGGTGCAGTTTAATTCATATGGTTACATTTTTCCCACTCTGGGACTTTTCTAGTGGGTACAAGATTGATACAAGACTGAGTTTGACTTGACAGAAACAAAAAAAAACAGAAGACTGAGTTGAAGGAGTCAACTGGAAGATGTCAGTGAAATGCTGAATGAAGGGGAATGGTGAACCGTTAGCTCCCCAGGGCCTCCCTAACCATGGGGTGTCCCGGAAAAGAGACCGCATGCTCACACAGTTCTGGAACTTAAAGTCCAGAACTGAGATGGCGGCAGAACCACACTCTTCAGGAAGGTTCTAGGAAGGAATCCTTCCAGCCCCTTGCCACTTCTACACTTGCCTGCAACTTCCGGGCTGCCGTGGTTCCAGAAGCCAGATTTCTGCTTCTGTCTTCCGCGTTCTTTGCATGTGTCACTTCATATGGCATTCTTTAAAACAGTGATACATTTTATTTAGTATTACTGTGTGCATGTGTGCACAATGTGTATTTGGGGTGTTCATGACACTGTGGTCACTTGTGAAGTTATTTCTCTCCTTCCACTGTTATGTGGGCTCTGAGGACTGTGCTCAGGTCAACAGGTTTGCGAAGAAAGTGCCTTTACCCATGAATCATTTTCATTTTTAAGACATTTTTTTTAAAATTGATTCTTTGTGGTTTTCACATCAGGCATCCTGATCCCATTCATCTCCCTGCTCCTTCTTATCCACCCTCAGTCGTTGTAAACTCCTCCCTAAAATAAAATAAGATTTAAAAGAAAAAAAAAACAAAACAAAAACAAACTAACTAACATAGAGAGAGAGAGAGAGAGAGAGAGTCTCATAGGTGAAGCTGGAGTGCTATCCAATGGGTCACATGGTTCACCCATTAGGCCATTCATCTTTATTTTATTTGCAACCGAGTCATTGGTTTGGTTCGAGGTTTCTGGCTTCTGTGCACTATAATACTGGGCCCTCACCGAGATTCCTCTTGGAAATCCTGTTTTTGCCTTGTGTCATGGAGATCCTGCAACTTTGTATCTGCAGGTTCAGGCCCTTCACATACTCCAGGATTTCATAGATGAGGTGGATATTGGGGTGGGCAAACATAGCCCTGGTTCTGGGCCTGGGTGGTAGCTGGGTTGGTCAGCCCGCCAGTTTTCCCTCATTGACACCAACAGGGCAACCTCTCCAGCATTGCCTTGGCTAGCTCATCCACCGCATTAGGCAGCAAAGAGGAGGGCCAGTTATTCCCGATCTCATGCCTTTGGGTTGGCTCCCCTGTACCCACACCAACAGAGCCAGCCCAGGCGAGGTGCAGGGCTCACTCTTCCAAGCGCTGTAGTTGGTGAGGTGCAGGGCCAGCTCTCCCTCTCTCATGCCCCCAAGGGCAGCTCTCTTGCCTATCACAGATGACAAGCGGGGCATCTCTCTCTCTTACCCTTGCCACCACATAGAAGGCGGGGTGGGGGCCGGAGCCAGCTTTCCTGCTCTCATGCCCTCAGACCCATGAACCATCTTATTTGTTCTTTATAAAATAGAAAAGCTGAGGAAGCATATGGCCCTCCCAGAAGGAAGCGAGTGGGTATGTGAGGGAGAGATAAAGAGAAACAGAACTGGAGGTGCTACGTTGCTGACGAACATCCTGAGGAGAGAGTCCTGTGTAGCCACCTGAGACTGTAGTCATTTGGGACCCCTTGCAGCCAAGGGCCGTGTGTGGGTCCGTGGTCCTGCTGCAGCTATGTTGATGTCAGTGGACTGTACTCCTGCCAAAGACTATGAGGACATTTGGGGCCTGTACTGAAGCCAGAATCCATATCGATGTCTGAGGCCCGCCCTGAGCTGGCTCTTCCCCGACCCCATTAGTCACCACATGGTGATTACATTGGTGATTTGGACTTGGGAGCATTGGCTCCGCCCTCCTCAATGCCATTACGAATGAGCTGGTCCTGCCCCATGCCAGCCGTTTGGTGGTGTAGACTCAGGAGGGCTGGTCTCATCCCTCACGTGGGCAGTGTGGGAGAACTGGCCCTGATGGTGAGGTGCAGGAGAGCCACCAGATGGCGTGGACAAAAGCTCAGGATAGGGAGAGCTGACTCGACTCCTCACCTAGGGCGCCATGGAAAAGCTGGCCCTGAAGATACTGGCGTGGGTGCCTGGCCCTGCCTCTTACCTGGGCAGGGCAAAAGGGCTGGGTGTGGTTGTGGGGGAGCAGGAGTGCTGGTCCAACGGTGTGGCCATGGGAGAACAAGAGAGCTAGAGCCCAACCCCTCACCTGGTCAAAGGGGGAGCCGGCTGTAGGCACAGGAAAGCTGGCAGGCTGACCAACTCAACTCGCACCAGGCCCACCCCAACACCTTACTCATCTGGGAGCTACTGGATGGCGTGAAGGGTTAGGCTCTGGGGATCCATAGCTTCAGGATTCCACCATGACTCAGGGCAACAGCAGGATACCTGAGGGTCTCTGTAAGTGTCCAGTGTTGATGCTGCAGCAGAATCCAGAGACCTTGAACTACCTAATGACTCTTTACAGTGAACATTCACAAGTAAAGTTGTTCAGGCTGGCTAGGCAGAAAGGTATATACTGTGTGACACAGGGTAACCTCCAGTGTGAATATGTGATGGGGACAAGGGAAGGATGGAGGGGTGGAATATGAACTGTGCTGAATGCTGAGGTTGACAGAGGAGCAGGTTGTTGCCCAGAGGGATCCATGAGATGGGCTTATTTTGTTTGTTTGTTTTTGTTTTTTGTTTTTTTTTTTTTAATTTTATTAGCTTTTTTAGGGGAGGTTACAAGGGTGCTTCAATGACACATATCTCCAAATGTCTAGTTTCCAGGGTGCTAAAGGTCAAAGCCAGGGCTTTGTGTATGCTGGACAAGCATCTGACAGCTCAGCCATATCCACAAGCTAGGACACCAGCAAACCTACTTGAGAGGTGCTGTAGTTCCGATCCTGAATGACAGCCCACACCCCAAAAGTCTGAGTATTGAAAAAAAAGACTGACATCTCTAAAGCTGTAAGGCCAAATAAACATCCTTCTTTCCAAATCCATTGTCTCAGCTATCTTGTTATAATAACATAAAACTGACAAGCACAAGGATATGTGATCCAGCCTGGAACAGGAGCTATTCACAAACACATGGATTTGGACCCCATTTATTAATCACCCATTATATACCTTGTATGTGTTAGTTGCAGAGCTTTCCTTTTGTGGCATGTGTGTGTGTATGCTCATGTATGTATGTGTGTCCATGTATGTGCAGGTACATGCAGAAACAAGAGGTCAGTACCAGGTTCCTTCCTTGGTTCTCCTCCACCCTGTTTTTTGAGATAGCATCTCTTACTTGCCCAGAGCTCACAGTTTAATCTAGGCTAACTGGCCAACACCCCCGCCCCCAGATTCACCTGTCTCCCAAGTCTTAGGGATCTTCTAGGCCTGGCTTTATTTTTTTAATCTGGGTTCTAGGATTCTGAACTTGGGTCTTAATGCTTACACAGCAAACACTTTCCAACTGAGCCATGTCTCCAGCCCCCTCTTTTTTTTTCTTTTAATAAATCTTCTGGGGATTGAGAGCTGGCTCGGTCATTAAGAGCATTGGCTGTTCTTCTACAGGACCCAAGTTCAATTCCCAGCACCTACATGGCAGCTCACAACTGTCTCTAACTCACAGGAGCTCTAACACTCTCTTCTGGCCTCAGCAGGCACCAGGCGCACATGTGATACACAGACATCCAAGAAAACACAGCCCTGCCCACCCCTCCACACATGCTAATCATTTCTAAATCCTTAAATCTTCTATTTTTAATTACTCTTTTAAAGTGTTTATTTCATGTTATGTGTACCACATGCATACCTGGTGCTCATAGAGGCCAGAAGTGGTCATCAAATCCTGTGAAATTTCAGAAAGCTGCGAACTGTCTGGTGGGTGCTAAGAACTGAACCCAGGTCCTCTTGAAGAACAATCAGTGCTCCTAATTGCTGACCCATCTCTCCAGCCCCTTCTTTACTTAAATGAACATTTATTATATGTACCATATGTGTGCTCTCCCTTAAGCCTTTAGGAATTCGGACAGGTAGGGACTATTATCCTTAGTTTACATATGAGGACACCAAGACTAAGGTTAATTGACTTGGGGTTAAGTTAGGACCTGAGACCAAGTAGTCCAAGGTCTGCCCTGCATGCTTCATAGTGAGCTTGGCTGAGCACAGCGCTAGTTCTGAGACACTTAGAGACAGAAATCAGAAGGGTTGAAGGAAGTCCCACTCATGAGAAAGGCTTAGAAGAGCAACACTGTACTATTTACAATAGTTCTCTGAAACTGGGCATCCAGAAAGCAAGTGTGAATTGGGAGGGGGAAGTAAAGGGAGAGACATAGTTTCAACATGATAGAATCTACAAGATCATACAGGATGTTTCCAAGTTAATCTGCTGACCATTTGCTGAGATTTGTGTGAAGAGTGGAAGAAAAAATTAATTTCAGCTTAAAAAAATGCAATAATAAAATAAAAGGCTGGTGGAAGTGAGCATATGGGGAGTCCAGCGCCTTGCACTGGGGAAGATTTTTTAAAAATAATCCCAAAAATACAAACTAGAAGAAGTAAACACTTTGAAACTCAAAATTTTAAATTTTTGTTTTTCAAAAGACACTATTAACCAAAAATAAATAGGCAACCAACAAATAGAGAAAAAATATGTGCAGAATGTATCTTACAAAGAAGTTATATCTAGACTGTATAAAGAAGTGGTACAACTCTGTATTAAGTATTTAAAAATGAGTAAAATATTTGAACAGAAACAAAACACATGGAGCCAGGCAGGGTAACACACACCTGCAGTTAACAGGTGCAAGGGTAACCCTTTCTTTTATTGAAATAGAATCTTCTCTCTTACAGTCCACCCCAGAACAGTCCCCCCCACTTCACCCCCCCCCCACTCTCCCAGATTCACTCCCCTTCCACTTCTGGGGCCTGGGTTCTGCACCAGGCCCTCTATGTATATGTTATGGCTGTTAGTGTGGCGTTCTGTGGGAGCTGGTGTGTCTCTGACTCTTTTGCCTGCTCTTGGGACTCTTTTCCTTCCTGTTGGGTTCCTTGTCTGGCCTTGATATGAGAGCTTTTTGTCTCATTGCATCTTGTTTTGTCGTGTTTAGTAATTGTCTGATGGGGGTCAGCCTCCTTTCTTATATGATCCGAGATCACCTGCTTTGAAAAGCACCTTTTGTCAATCATTAATCAAAGATTGCGCCCTCCCACATCAATCATTAATCAAAACAATTCCCCACAGACACACCCAAAGGCCAATGTGATGGAGGCAATTCTTCAATTGGAGTTTCTTCTTCTCAGGTAACTCGAGCTTGTGTTAAGTTGACCCACCTAAAGTAACCAGCACAGTTGATCTTTGTCAAGTTGATGTACAAACATACCACTATTAACCCATAACCTTTCCATCCATGTTGAGCCCCAAGATCTCATGCTAATGTCACCATATAGAACCTAGCATAACTTTAAAAGTCTTACAGTTTTAAAAAAATCCCCAAACTTTAAAAGTTCAAAGCCTCTTACTTATTAGTACTGTTAAACAAAATAACAAGTTAAATACTTTCTTATTTTAAGAAGAAAGGACCATTGCATAGGAACAATCAAATTAAAGCAAGACCCCAAATCCAAGGAAGTAAATAAGTTTGACGTCCAATATCTAGGACTTTCTCATCATCCTCTAGCTCCAAAGGGCTTGGGAAACCATGTTCCCCTGGCTCTGCCATCCACAGTACACACAGCTTATCTGGTAGGTGCAGGCTGCCTCAGCTGCACACCTGGCATCTCCTAAACCATGGGGTCTCCACGGCACCTAAAACCACACCTTCACTAATGGCCTCTCGGCAGGGATATTAAATGTCAGCCTCTCTGAGTGATATTTCCAGGCCTCAGGGTTTCTCTGCAACTAAGGCTGGACTTTCACCAGTGGCCTCTCCTAGTCTCTCACAGTGTCAAGCCTCAGCTGCTCTCCATGACCCCTTCAACACTGTAGTTTTATTGCCTCCAAAGCCAGTACCACTTAGAAGGTGTTTACACATTGTCAAGTTTGGTGGCCAGTTTAAGATGCAGTCTTGGCCTCCTCCAGTTACAGACTCTGTACGTTGACCCAGAGGAAACACTCCCAGGAGATTTCACCTCTACTACTTTGATCTCTTTTTAATCAGCTGATTTCTCTCAGCATGTGCTAACCAGGCAATTGTCTCAGTAAAGCAAGGTTTTACTCCCACAGATTCTTAATCCAAATTATCACATAAATGGTCCTGGTAGATTCTTTGCTTCCACTTGAAATTTCATAAGCCAGGCCTTCATTGGCTATATTGCTCTCAGCAATATCTTTCAAGTTTCTGTAACAGCTCACATTTTGAGCATTCTATGGCTTTTCCTCCCAATGCTCCAAACACCTCCACAGTCCTCCACACCAACATGATCAAGTTCATCACAGCAATGCCCACTCTCTGATGCCATCATATTACTGTCTTAGTTTGCTCCCTGTTGCTGTGATAAGACACTGAGCAAAAGCAACATGTGAGCAAAGGTTTATTTGGCTTTCATGTTAGAATCCCTCACCATGGGAAGCCAGGGCAAGAACTCAAGGCATGAACTTGGAGACAGGAACTGAAGCAGAGACTGTGGAAGAACACCGCATACTGACTTGCTCAGTTTACTTTCTTACACAATCCAGGACCACCTGCCCAGGGGTGGCACACCCACAGTGGGCTGGGGCAGCTGACATCAATCATTAATCCAGAAAATGCTCCACAGACATATCTAAAGAGCAAGCTGATAGAGGCAGTTTCTCAACTAAGGTTCTCTCTCCCATGTGTCTCTAGTTTGTGTCATGTTGAAAAAACTAAAACAACCTAGCTAGCACAGCATGGTGCAGCCCACCTTCAGGATATGCCTTAATTAACACAATTTAGAAACTGCCAGCCAGACATGCTCAAAGGTGTGTCTCCTAGGTGACCCCAACTCCAATCAAGCTGACTGTAAAGATTAACCATCACATTATCGAAGATCACCCCATTACTGAGCAGCAGAGGTGGAGATGACACTCAAGCAGAGAGTTCTATCCCTGGATTCTTGCATCTCAACAGAACAGATAAGAACCACACTGGGTGACTCCCTTCCTGTTGCAGGGTGACCTGTGCTTCTGTCGCCTATAGAGATTAACTCAGGTCCCCTTGCTTCCTAGACTAGATAAGAGAATTGGCTGGGAACAGGCTCAGTGCATAAAATGCTCGGTGTTTGCACCATGAGGGCCTGGGTCTGGATCCCCAGCACCAACATAAAAGGCAGGCATCGTGGCGCATCTGTCTGTAACACTGGTACTGAGCACAGAGACAGTTTGCGGGGCTCACCGGTGAGCCATCCAGATGAGTCTGTGAGCAGTGAGCTCAATGATAAACCCTGTCACAAAAGAATAAATTGGAGAATTAACTGAGGAAGACCTCCAAATGTCAACCTTCAGCCTCTACACAGGACTGTATCAGTATAAACAAAGTGCAAATGCACACATACACACACACACACACACACGCACACACACACATGTGCACACACCCAGTGAACTTGCGTTGGAGCACATGCAATTTTAGCTCTCACCTTGTTCAGTGTATCCGCTGTCTTCAGGAATCTTACAGGTGCCACTGTGTGTCCCCAGGAGCCATTAAAAGAGGTGTCTGTGAACAAGGGAAGACACACCAAGGGTTGGAGACCCAGACTCCACACAGCATAACAGCATGGCGTATGCTATTACTACAGGTCCATACTGGCCATGCCAGGCTTCTTTGATAAACGTCCATTTGAAAAAAAAATGCTTCACGGCTAAGACAAAAGTAATAATATCAAGAGCATGGGAGAGTTTGGTATTTGCCATACCTGTCAAATATTCTTTTTTGAAGGTCACAGAGCAAGTTAAGCAGCGATTACACTAGAACCAGGTCTTTGATCTCTAAAGCGGTTCTTTCTAATAATTCACCTTTCATCCTGGCTGTCAGAGGCAACTATATTTTGACACATTTTATGTACAGAAGTATACATACATGTGTAGGTACATATGCTTAAATACCTCATGGCATGCTCTAGTTTTATTTCTGTTGCTGTCATAAAACATTCCAAAAGCAACTTGGGAAGTAAAGGGTTTATTTTGTCATTCATGTTATAGTGCCTTATCAAGGGCAGCCAGTGAGAACTCAAGGCAGTAACCTGGAGGCCAGCACAGATGTAGACATAGGCAGTGAAGAAGGTGGTTACCGGCCTGCGCCCAGGCTCACGTTTCCTTTCTTATATACTTTTGTCCCATCTGTCTAGAAATGGCTTCAAATACAGTAGGCTAGCCCCTCCTACATCAACTAATACCTAAGAAAATGCCTGATAAACGTGACCATAGGACAATCTGATGGAGGCAATTCTTCAATGGAGGATCCCTACTCCCAGATTATATGTCAAGTTAACAGCAAAAGCTAACTATGATGTGGAGGGGTGTGTGTGTGTGTGTGTTGGTTTGAATGAGAATTGGCCTCATAGGCTCATATCTTTGAATGCTTGGTACCCAGTTAGCAGAACTGTTTAGGAAAGAATAGAAGGTGTGATCTTATTGGAGGAGGTGTGGCATTGTTGGGGGTGGTGTGTCACTGGGATGGGCTTTGAAGTTTCAAAAGCTGATGTTAGCCCCCCACCTCTCTCTTTCTCTCTCCTGCCTACAGATCAAGATGTTAGCTCTCAACCCCGTGCCTGCCTGCTATAATGCGTCCTCCTATGATTATAATGGACTAACCCTCTGAAATTGTAAGCAAATCCCCAATTTAAAGGCTTTATTTTGTAAGCATTGCCATAGTCATGGAGTCTTTTCACAGCAATAGAACAGTAAAGTAGCATATGTGTGTGTATGTGTGTGCATGAGTGTGTGTGTGTGTGTATGTGCTTGTGTATGTACATGAATAATATGTATGTGTGTGTTTGTACATATTATTCACCATATCCTGTGTATTGGATAATGACTGATTGACAGTTTGGATGTTGTCATCTCTATAGCTTGTAATTTTCATTGGGTCCCTGCTATCCTAGATTAAAACCATTTCCTGTGAGTTTCATATGCCCTCTATAATGCCAACATATAAAAATTCTACCTGGGCCGGGTGGTGGTGGCCCACCCCTTTAATCCCAGCACTCGGGAGGCAGAGGCAGGCGGATCTCTGTGAGTTCGAGGCAAGCCTGGTCTATAAGAGCTAGTTCCAGGACAGGAACCAAAAGCTATGGAGAAACCCTGTCTCGAAAAAAAATTCAAAAAAAAAATTCTACCTGGGAGACTGCTCAGCAGTTAAAGTGCTTGCTGAACAAGTGTAAAAAGTGGAGTCAAATCCCTAGACATCACATGAATGCCACGTGGTACGGTGGCCCACCTGCAATTCTAGCCTGGAATGCAGAAACGGGATCCCCAGAGCAATCTGACTAGCAAAAATTAGCCATATTGGCAATATGATCGAGAGACCCTGTCTCAAAGAAAAAGGTGACAGAGCAATGAGGATGGCTCCTGATGGGAACCTTGGACCTCTATCTGCGTGCCCACACATGTATGCTTGCACACACATGGCCACTCCCGTGGTGTTCATATACACATGACACCACATTCATACATGTAAGAATGTGAAAAGAAACAAATCCTTAAATGTCTACAATGGGTCTTTACACATTTTTCACCCTCAATCTCTTTTTAGCTAAAAAAAAAAACTTCTTAGTGAAGCTGGGTGTAGGTATGCAAAAATAGGTGTGTGAAATCGGCATGCAAATCAAACATTTACTGATAATAAACCAGAAGGAAATTCATTTTAAAACAGTTATTTGATATGCATACAATTTTAACATTTATTAAGGACAAAAGCAAATCTGCATACTAATGAGATAGATGAGCTTGAATATTTTTAGATAAATAATTAGAAGGATGAATATTTGATACTTCAGACTAGCAAGCATCTTCCGTGTTTGTCAGGGTTGGTCAATGCTTTGATTTGCTAGTCGGTGATGCTGAGAATACTACTTCATAGAGTACATGATATAAATAGGCAGAAGTATTTTAGGATCATTTGAGAAATTATTAGAAATTCTGCTCTACTCTTACGCAAAAAGCCATTGAGCAGTTTTTGGTGACACTGGTCATTAACTTAAGCAGCAATTTTTAAAATTAAATATTCAAATTCAATGTAATACAAAGACATTCTAGTTTGTTACATGTTAAGAAATACAATAAGGAAATATGCAAAGTCTTTGGCTTTTGTAATTAAAAGATTTAAAAAAAAAATTTCAATTTTTAAATTTATATCCTAGTCACTGTTCTATTGCTGTAAAGAGACACCATGACCAAAGCAACTATTGCAGGAGACAGCATTTAATTGGCGTTGGCTTACAGTTTCAGAGGCTCGGTTCTTTGTCAGCATAGCAGGAAGCATAGCGGCCTACAGGTAGACATGGTGCTGAAGAAGAAACTGAGAGTTCTGCTTCTGTAGGCAGCAGGAAGAGATAACCTCCAGGCCTGACTTGGGCTTTTGAAATCCCAAAGCTCATCCTTGGTGACACACTTCCTCCAATAAGGTCACACCTACTCCAACAGGACCACCTTCCCAATTCCTCTCAAGTAGTGCCACTCCCTGGTGACCAAACATTCAAATATATGAGCCTATGGGGTCATTCTTATTAAAACCACCACAATGTGTGTGTGTGTGTGTGTGTGTGTGTGTGTACAATGGTGTAGTGTCCAAGAAGGCCAGAAGAGGGCATAGGATCCACTGGCACTCAAGTTTCAGGTTGTTGTAAGCCATACAACATGAGTAGAGAAGACTGAACTACGGTCCTGTGGAAATGTGGTTGATGCTCTTAAGAGCTGAGCCATCTCTAGTCCCAAGACCATATTTCTGTAGATACAGCAAACTTTCTAAGTACAGTAAAAACACTGAAATTCATGACATAGAATAGTCTCGAATCTGAGCTGAAGTATTTCAGACTGCAATTGCTGTTGTTGTATGAGGTGATGGCAGCATACATATTGCAAAATGTACATATTGCATGTTCAAAATTGAGGCTGCAACACAGTTGAGAGATGCAACATGGGCGAGCACTTTCAAACACACCATGGATTCATGTTACATATTTGATTTCAAGTTAGTTGTTGTTTATTGTGCATTCAAAACATATTAGTGTTCCCAGATATTTCATGGCCTCTACATTCAGTCACATGACCCCATATGGGATACCAACCTAAAGCTTAAGAAGCTTAGGTTTGGATAACGGCCACAAGTTTTTAAATCTCTGCTTAAGTGTGTTCAATGACAAACACATTGCTTATGAAGCACTGTACAGTCTTCGGGTGGTTGTAGATGTTGCATTGGGTCAAAGGTTACCTACCTATACATTCAAAGTGAACTGGATATGGTCTGTCCTTCTGAATTTGGTCTGAGTAACCTTGATTAAAAAAAAATCTTATGTTCTTAAAACAATACCATGAAACTTCCCCCCCCACCTCTCTGTCTATATATATATAGAGAGAGAAAGAGGGAGATTTCTATTATATATTAATAATAATATATCATAATAAGGTTAAATATTATTATATGTATTATTAATAATATATAAATTATAGATTTAATATATCATATATTTTATTTCTATGTAATAAAATTATATCACAGAGCTATTTATATGTAATTATATATGCTATATATAAACAATAGCTCTGTGATACATATCTATATTTATTCCTCTCTTAGTATAACTACTGTTATAGTGTCAGGCTGTAGATTTAGACTGTCTAAATTTGAACCCCAGCTCTATTGTGCACACACACACAGACATATATACATGTACCACACACAGACACACACACATACACACAAGTGCATTTTCTTTTCAAAGTTTCATCTGTATTTTCTTCAAAAGTCCAAATTTGTGCAGACACTTTGTATGTGTGTGCACTTACATTTGTGTATTCTGTGTGCAGATGCATGTGTGTGCAAGTGCCCATTGAGGTTCGAGGTCAACCCTAGGAGTTGTTTCTTAGGAACTGCTCACTTTATTTTGGGGGGGTGGGGTTTCTCACTATGACCTGGAACTTAGGAGGAGTCCACTAGGCTAACTGACAGCAAGCCCCAAGGATCCTCCTGTCTCTACCTCTTGGGTGCTGGGATAATAAAGGTGTGCTACCAGCCTGACTCATTACTTGGTGCTGGGGATTGAACTCAGGTCTTCATGCTTATGAAGCAAAAACTTTACCAACTGAACCGTCTCCCCAGGCCTTCATGGCAAACCCTGAGGCCTCATCTACAGTTTCCTACCTAGAAAAAGGGAAATTCAGAGAGCTGGATATGGCCTGGCCCTATTCCTTGAAAACCATGACCTCCCCATCAACAGCATGTGCCCTGTACAGAATAAATTTAAAGTATTAGAGGTTTTTGACACTCTTTTCTAAACTCTCCACAAATGACAATTATAGTTCAAAGGAAGAAGGCAGTGAGGAGAGCAGGAGGCCGCAGCGTGCCTCTGTATGCTCTTGATCTGGATTGCTGTGCAGCCCCTCGTGCTGAGATCGGTCTTTTGTTTTTGAGCCTTTGGTTTGAATGGAGCTCTCTGCTTCTCTCACTGGGGACTGGAGACAGAAGAATGAAACAAACATCAATGGCAGGCTTGATAATCCTACAGCCATTGACTTGAAGAGCATAAGGAGCAAGGGGACCCTGTCTGCCTAATGCACTGTGTGGAAGCACATTTTTAGCAGGCCTTAATTGATGGATTATTGACAGGAAGCAGGGATGCAGGCTGAGAATCTGCAGTGTGTAGAGGGCTACTGGAAAGAGATTTACTCTGCAAGTGGAATGTAAGGGCTTCTCCAAAGCTCTTATCTGATATTGGGTTGTGTATTTAGTCAAACTCCTCTAAAGGACTAGAACCAATAGAATGAATTGATGTATTATAAAGGGCATTAACTAGATTGCCTTGCTTGATAGAGGCTGGGTTATTCCATACTGCTCATCTGCACACTAGAGAGGCTGAATACCCGGTAACGTTCTGTCCACAAAGCTGGATGACTCAGTGGTCCTAACTTGATGCTGATGGTCTGAAAGATTCTTAGAGAGTTGCTGCCCCTCAGTCAGTACTGAAAGTCTGAAGAAGCTGGGTTCTGATGGCAGTGGCATCGTCATCATCATCATCACCAGCAGCAGCAGCAGCAGCAATAATGAGATAGATAAATTTTATCAGCAAGAAGCAGAGGCAGGCAAGTTTTTCTTGGATTTCTTTACCTCTGAGCAGGCACTTGGAAGTCTGCTCACTCTGGAGGTGGGGAACTCCATCCCACTTCATCCTTCCTGGAAAAGGCCTCACAGATTTTCTCAGAGGATTACCTCTTAAGTTGATTTCAGACTTAGTCAAAGTGACAATCAAAATTAACTATCACAATTCATGACCAAGAAAACCAGCACCTGAAAGATGTCCCAAGCCATGGCTTTCCTCCTACTTGATTGGTCCAGTCCTTCCAAGACCAAACATCTTCACAAGCCACTAGGCTCCTTGATAGCCCACAGAAGGATCATCTGTCTACGTGTTACTTTCATTGGTTAATAAAGAAACTGCCTTGACCTTTTGATAGGACAGCAGCTTAGATAGGTGGAGTAGACTGAACAGAATTCTGGGAGAAAAAAAGCAGAGTCAGGCAGTCACCATGGCTTTCCTCTCCGAGATGGATGTAGGTTAGACTCATCCCGGTAAGCCGCAGTCATGTGGTGATACACAGATTTAATAGAAATGGGTTAATTAAGATGTGAGAGTTAGCCAAGAAGAGGATAGATATAATGGGTCAGGCAGTGTTTAAATGAATATAATTTGTGTGTTGTTATTTCGAGGAATAAGCTAGCTAGCCAGGCAGCTGGGAGCTGGGCTGCAGGAAGTGGCCCGCTGCTCCTTTTACTACACTCCAAAAGAGCTCTTACAGATTGACACTGTTCTCCTAGCTGAAAGAGTCAAAACCTCCACCTGAGGCTACAGAGGCAGGAGATAAAAACTCAGACTCCACCCAGGGCTACCTAGCCAGGAGACAAAGCTCTCCTGTCCCTCTTGCTGTCACAGGCCACATGAAAACATCTGGGCTTTCATTATTTGATTTGGCAGTACTGAAGATTGAACGTACAGCATCATGCATGTGAGGCAAGGGCTCTCCCTACTGCTAAGCTTCAGCCCAAGCCCTATAAAACCATCCATGTTATTTCTTGGCTGTTATACCTCACCATTCCTCAACAGAAAGCACTGTTTGCTTGCCAAGCCATGAGCAAGACACAGAAGAAATGTCAAGCTAGGTCATCTGTCCTTACTTCTGGCTGCCAGCGGGTCAATGATTGATTCATCTCTTAGAAATGGCTGTTGGGATGACTGGGAGGCAGCTCAGCCAGTAAAGTGTTTGCTGTGCAAGAGTGGGGACCCAAGTTTGATTTCCAAACCCCATATAAATAGTTGGGTATGGTAATAAATGCATAATCCCCAGTGGCTGAGGGGCAGAGACAGGCAGATTCCTGAGGCTCACAGGTCAGCCAGTCTAATCAAATAGGCCAAAGCTAGGTTTAGTGAGAGACCCTTTCTAAAGACACAGGATGGGGATGTGTGTTTGCGTATGTCATTGTGAGATATGCCATTGGGTAACTGTGCTGTCAGCCAAGCCTAATGATCTGAGTTCAATTCCTGGGATTCAAACAGTTGAAAGGAAAAACATCTCGCTCACATTGTCCTCTGACTTCCACATGTATGCTGTGGCATACACAAGCCCCACTCATACACAAAACAAACAAACAAGCAAGCAAATAAATGATAGGTAGATTAATAAGTATCACTAGAAAAAAAAAACAAGCTAGTTGGTTCCTGAAGAAAAGACCCAACATTGACTTCTAAGCTCCAAACAAATGTGCACATACATGCACACACATTCATCTGTGAAGATACACACACACACACACACAATTGTTGGAATAAGGGCACACCCTGGCATTTCCCACGTCCTTTCCCCCTTCCTTTCGGGAGGGATCATCTTCAGTAAGAAGAGCTCAGAGCCTTCTTGTTTCACCGTTAAATACACGTGGCACTACTGCCGCCTCTTCTGCTTTTCCTTGTCTTTTCACTTTCGTCCTGTACACTCAGCTCTGTCTAAGGTTGGGGATACGTGTGCAAGTGTGTAGAATTAAAGCCTTCCCATGTGTGCATGTTGAAGTCCAGAAGCAAAAATAATTAAATCTCAGACCCTTTATCTCCCATCTCCAATTCCACTCCATTGTTCTGAGGAGGGTTTGAGCTGTGTGCTTCTCCTGCTGTGTAATTTAAAATTGACTTCACACTTAGCTAACGTTTTTGCTGTTTGGAATGTTCCAGCGGCCTGCGGTGCAGGCACCTTACAAGTGTGGTTTCTTATTTGGGGTTCAGAGAAATGCTGGTACCGCAAGGATGTCTGTGAGCCGCGGTTTAGTGGCTGCCTGGTGGCTGGACTGCCGCAGATGGAGGTTTAGGTGCAGCGCTAGGACTCCAGGCCATGGCTCTGCAGAAGCAGGAAATGTAAACAGAACTGTGGCACAGGATGTCTGCTTCTGATGCTCGTTTGTGGAGTCAGAGCCGCTGTTTGATGCACACGGCGGTAGTGTTAATGAATCTATTCAATCTAATCTTCATAATCATGGCATCTCCAAGGTAGAAAATTAATTGGATGAAGTTAAATATCCCCTTTTCATGTCAACAAAATTGGTTTTTCCAGGGATTAAAGGATTAACGTGGTGTTAAGTCCCTAAAGAGGTTAAAATACTTTATTATTCATTACAAAACACAAAGATGGGGCTGTTATTTTTCTTCGTCTGCCAGTGTCACTCATCTCATTAAAATGAAGTGCTGAGAAGAGCTGTTGGCGACAATGTCAGAGGCTCCCGTGCCCGCCCTTCAAATGCATGCCTTCCAGTTTACCCTTTTGGGGGTAAACAACCTGAACTGAGTTGTGGTGAAGCCTTTTACAGCCTAGTCACAGATCCAGATAACCAGCAGGTGGGGTGAGCCTCCAGTGACATCACCAAGGCTGTGAACCATGGCTCTTCACATTGATACTATCTGGCTTTGCCCAAAAAAGACATAATTCTTGCTCCACCACTGAGATGGTATTTTCCATTTGGGTCAAAGGACGAGAGGACTGGGCTGTGTCAGGGGACCCTGGCAACTGTCCCTTTTCAAACCCAGGGATGAATTATAAGAAGGGAAACTTCTTTTCTGTGTGTGTGTGTGTGTGTGGGGTGTGAGTATGTGGGTGTGTGAGTGTGAGTGTGTGGGTGTGTGAGAATGTGGGTGTGTGGGTGTGTGAGAATGTGGGTGTGTGGGCGTGTGATTGTATGGGCGTGTGAGTATGTGGGTGTGTGGGCATGTTGGTGTGTGAGAGT
>JABTXL010021306.1:8918367-8936354 GCA_025134845.1 Neodon shergylaensis
GTGTGATTGTGTGGGCGTGTGAGTATGTGGGTGTGTGGCTATGTAAGTACATGGGTGTGTGGGTGCTGGTGCCCATGTGTGTACAGGTGTGTCTACATATTTTCAAGTCACAGGTCAACCTCAGATGTTTTTCCTTGGGAGCTCTTCATCTTCATCTTGGTTTTTGAAACAGGGTCTCTTACTAGGACTCAGAGCTTGTCCATTACACTAGGCTGGCTGCTTAGCAAGGCCCAGGGGTCCTCTTGTCTCTGCCTCCCAAGTGTTGGAGCTACAGATATGAGCCTGGACACCCAGCGTTTCCACGTGGGTTCTGGTGTTGAACTCAGGTCCCCCCATGCTTGCACAGCAAGCACTTTACCCACTGAGCCATCTCTTCAACATGCCCACATTCTTTAATCCAATGCCAGCTTTTTGTACCTAGAGGTGGCCTAGGGGCAGTTTTATGATATAATTCAACAAAAATGACAATTGGCCCTGGAGCCCTGGTGTTCTGGCCCTGAGGCTTCCTTATTTTCCTATTTTCCCACCACCCCATTCCTCTCCATTCTCTTATAGATATGGACTTTGTAACCAAAGGCCTTCCCTTGAAAAATAGATGCTGGGAGTCAGATTGCAGACTGAGACCAGATCATGTGACCAAGGTCATTGGATCACAGGATGGCCATCCATGATGTCAGCTTTCAAGACACAGTTTCTGAGCTCCCTGGACACATGTTTCCCAGGCGCAGAAGGCCATGGCCCCATCCTCCAGTAAGTCTTTCGGGAACTGTAAAGAGAAAGCTACTCATTCCAACACTACTGGGGCAACCTTGAAAAACTCTGCTGAGGAAAACAGATGAGTGGCGACAGCAAGTTTCTAACGTGAACCAGTCATGGCAAAACCCAAGTGAGAACAGAGGCCCCGGATGAAACACTAGGGACCCAAGGAACCAAGTCTCTCCAGGAATGCAGAAATTAGTTCTGCCTAGACCGGGAGGTGACATCGGTCAGTAGAGATGTTCAGTCTAGAAGATGCACACATGCAGGAGAATGTAGATACAGTGGAGATGTTCAGCCTAGAAGAAACACATACAGAGGGAGACAAGGAGGGCTACGCAAGAGACAATGCAGGCTAGCTTTCTTCAAGAGCAACTGGCATGTCTTCTCATCTATTTTGCTCAGAGTTCTCTAGGGGAACAGGACCTATAGAATAAGTAATTCGTAAAGAGGATAAATGGATTGACAAACTTGATAAGGTCCTGGTAGCCCTACAATGTCTATCTCTCACCAGAGAGCCTGAGAACTCAGTGGATGATCAGTCCATGAGGCAGAAGGTGTCAGCACTTCCATGCTCGCATTGGAGGACTCTCGGGGAGCCACATTAGAGGCAGTGAAGTTTCTCTCCTTCCAGGCTCTTTAACCAGATCACTACCAGAAGTGGGGTACCTCACAGTGGGCTGGGTCTTCTCATGTCATTCAGTGTAAACAAGGCAATTCTCACACAGGCATGCCTGATGGAGGTGGGTCTTGTATCTTATCTGTTGCTTTCATTGGTTGAGTAATAAAGAAACTGCCTAGGCCCATTTGATAGGCCAACCCTTAGATGGGTGGAGTAAACAGAACAGGATTGGGGGAGAAAGAAGCTGAGTCAGAGAGTCGCCATGATGCTCCCACTCCAGCCAGACGCAGGTTAAGATCCTCCCTGGTAAGCGCACCTCGTGGTGTTACAGGGATACTAGAAATGGGTTAGATCGATATGTAAGAGCTAGCCAATAAGAGGCTACAGATAACGGGCCAGGCAGTGTTTAAATGAATACAGTTTCTGTGTAATTATTTCGGGCATAAGCTAGCCTTGCGGGCGGCCGGGTGCCGGGGACGCAGCCCAGCCGCCCCTGTTACAACACATGCCCAGAGGCCAATCTGATCGACAGAATCCCTCACTGAGACTCTCCCTACATGATTCCAGATTGTATGAAGTTGATGGTTTTAAAACTACCCATTTCATCATTTCATCATCCATAAGCCTTCCCTGGCTGCTCAAGCCTGTGACTTGCCCCTTCTCTGGACTTTGAAAGGAGGTTTGGGGGGCTTGGTTTCTGAGGTTTATTCATGGTGTGATGAGAGCCTTAGAGGTTTCCAGAATAAGAATCCATATGACAAGAGCCGCACATTGAGAAGACTGTGCCAAGTGGGGACTGTGGCATGGGTGTGGATTTACTTCTCGATGTGGTTATGCATACAATATCTGCTGCCTGCAGAATAGAAGCAGCAAGCCAAGAGGGGAAAGAAGTCCACATCCTCCGTGGAGAAAGCATCAACCCAGAGAGACAGGAAATATTTGTCAAATGGACTTAAGGACAGGGTGCTCATCTTGACAATTCGTGAATCCAGGTGTCCTTGGATCCTCAATGCTGATCTTGAATCCCCAAGGGTTTATTATCAAGGTGAGGCAAATTCTAGGGGTCTTTCCAGCTATGGGTCTTTACACATTATACTTAACTGAGATGCTAACCAAAATTAGGAGATACCAACTTGGTAACTGGGTAACTAGTTGGTCAGACCCTACACACATGCACACACACATACACACACACACACACACACACCAAGAACTAGCAACTTGTAGTAGGCATGATGGCCTACTGGAGCTAAAGACTTCATGCTACTTGAGCTTTCAGGTCATTCTGGGACTGAAGATATAAGATACTCATCTGAGTGTGTGTGTGTGTGTGTGTGTGTGCGTGCATGGTGTGCATTCATGTGTTATGTGAGATATATGTGAGAAGAGAATACACAGCCATAAGTGTGAGTGAGCATATGGAGGGCAGGTGATCAATCACCTCAGGTGTTATCTTTTCTTAGACACTCACTACCCACCTTTAATTTTTATTTTGTTTTCAAGACAGGGCCTCTCATTTGCCTAAAACTTACCCAGCGAATCTCAGAAAACTTCCTCTGCTTCCCCTGAGCTAGGCTTACAAGTTTGAACTATCACACCCTGGTGATTTTATATGAATCTGGAACTTGAACTCGGGTCCTCATGCTTGAAAAACAAATACCATACTGACTAGGAAATCTCCTAGCATTCTCTATTTTATCTGAATTTACCTATTTTTAAAAATTATCTTATATATGGCCAGTTTTGTAGCCTTCTCTTCCCCTTACCTAAAGAAAAAATAATAGGCTGGGTGAATTTTAAGTAAAGATGGACATAATTCATAGGTAGGTGGAGCTAACTAGCTTCTGGTGAACAGATGTAGGGATGGACATAGCTCATAGGTGGGTAGGACTAACTAGCTTCTGGTGAACAGATGTTGGGATGGGTGGGTATACAGATCGACTAGGATTCCATAGTTTATACAAGCAGTTAACCACGAATGGAACAAACATGCAGGGTCAGCTCTGCTGTTGGCCCAAGTTTTCCATTCAATCCAATTCAACCAAAATAAATAGAATTTCAATACCCAGAAAGCCAATTTCTCCAGGATATGGTTCATGTTTTATTCACATGGATATTGAATATCACCCTGCTGTATACTAGGTGCTCACAAAATGTCTGAGGCAGGTTGAATTTAATCACACCAGAAATGTGCCTGCCAGGTGCAATACACAATACCCAGAGCCCACCAGACCCTCAGGGAGGTATAACTCATGGACCTAAATAGATAGAAATGGCCACATAATCAATACAGCCTTCCTGGACTGTTCAGGCTCATCTCCCAGGCCCCTGCTTATTCCTGCTGGGGGCCTTACTCATGCTGGCTGTCCACACACAGCGCCCACCCTCTTCTCACTTCTATAACAAGCTCCCTCTAGCCTGGGAGCCCTAAATCACATCTCCCCAGCATAAAACTTGTTTCCCGTTCTAGCCAACCCTCATTGATATCCCTCTCCTCATTACTCACAGCACAAAGCCTCCTCTGAGGTGCTGTGCCACTCCCCACGCCAAGACTGTGAAACTGTCTGTGATTGTAGTCTTTCTGAGACCATCCCTTCCCACTGCTACGTCATCTCAGTCAGAATGTGTTGGGAAGAAACAGCCTGAGGTCAGATCCTCATTGCACCACTGAGCACGTGTTCCACATTGATCAAGCTTAATACCAAGAGCAAAAGCACTAAGTGATACCAAAGGATCGATGGACAGACAGGAAGGTAAGTAGGTAGATAATTAGATGAACAGATGGATAGATACCTGGATACATAGGTACATGTGTGTATATATATACATGCATATATGTATGTATATATACACATATATTTATATATACACACACACATACATAGCATTGAATGGATAGAAAAGTAAGTAGGTAGACAATCCATATACATACATATACATGTGCATACATATACAGACATGCATGTGTAGATAGAATGGATAGGTATCTGATACATACATAATGCAATATATGTGTATATATACACACATATATGTGTATATATACATGCATGTGTGTACATGCATGCATATATATACATATATACACACATACATAGAGTAAAATGAATAGACAGTTAAGTAGGTAGGCGCATCCATATACATACATCATATACATACATACATACACAGATATGCATGTGTAGATAGAGTGGATCGGTATCTGGATACAAACATGCATGTATGTATATATAAAACACAGACACAAATATGCATAAAGTGGAATGGATAGACAGGTAGGTAGGCAGACATTCATATACATGCATACATACGTTCATACATACACAGATAGGCATGTGCAGATAAAATGGATAGACAGATATGTATGTATATATACATCACATGACTCACAAATAGAGATACAGATTTACAATTTTATACTCATCCAGGTACTTTTCTAGAACTCCAACCTTACACAGTTGTGAGAGCTGGCTCTTGTATAAGGTGCCTCGTGTCTAACTCCAGAGCTGATGCCTGGTGAACAGGCAGCTTGGGAAGGAAGATAGAGACATGAACCACGGGCACTCACACACGAGAACTAGCTGGAGCCTGTGAGCATGGGCTAAAGCTGGGTTAGTGTTTGCTACCTCTAAGTCTGGTGATGTGCGAACCCTGCTGAAGTTGGAGTTTCTGTTTCAGACCCCCTGGCTGGAGTCAGGAGATGGGGTGATCCAGGTGGAAAATTACTTGCCTTGCAAGCATGAGAACCTAAGTCCAGTTTCCAGAGCTCATACCTTGAAAAAAGCCAAGGAAGGTGTTTTGAAAAGAGTCAAGTCTCTGGGGAGGCAGAGACAAGCGATCCCTGGAACTCCAGGACTAGCCAGCCTAATCTACTCGGCAAGTTCGAGTCCAGTGAAAGACATTGTCTGAACAGAAAGGTTCAGCAAGGGATAGCGGCTGAGGAAGGCTGTCTGACACTGACCACACACACATGCACACACACACACATGCACACACTACCACTCCATACCAAAGGTAAAAAGACCCTATGCCCCTCACCTCCTTGTTTAAAGTCAGTAATCTCAGGGAGAGACAAAAGATGGTGAGTTGGGGCCACCTTCTGTCTAACAATGACAAACTGATCCCTGAGTGTAGCATCCACACGTGCAAGCTATGGAATGCCCCCCCTCCAACTGGTCCCCATCCTCGATTCACCTTGCCAAGCCTTACAAGAAAAGGTGGTTTTGCATTTGTTTGTTTGCAAAATTCACTTAGTCTAGCCAACCTGGCACACCTCAAAGCCATCACTACCATGCATGGTTTTTATGTCTTAGACAAGTGGCTTTTCAGATATTCAGTTCTCCTGTGTCTAAAATAGAAATAACACAGCAAAATCTTGTCCTGAAAATGAAGTAGGATTTTAACCTACCACATTCCTAGCTCTCAATCATGTTGACTGTGCTCAATAAATGTTAGTTAGCTATTGAGATTAATCTGGCTTCCCTTCTTATTCTTCCAACTCAGCTGGAGGCCTTAAATGCCTATCTTTTCAGACTGGGGAGACAACTCAGTCTGCAGCAACTGTAAAAACCTGAGTTAATTAAAACAAAACCAGGAATGGTGGCACACTCCTGCAATCCCAGTGCCCTGGAAAACCTGAGGTAAGTGGATCCCTGAAACCAACTGGCTATTCAGCCCAGCCCAATCAGTAAGCTCTGGGATCAGCTGAAGATCCTGTTTCAAAAAATAAGTTATGCCAATACCCACGGGGAGTGATCTCATGGCTGGCCTCCACATGCACACACGTATAAACACATACATGTACACACACACCCCACTACCCTCACCAAATCTAATCCCTCAATCCAGGCTGACTACTTTTGAATTGGCCTTGAACTCTACTCAGTTGCCTGGCCCTCCCTCTGTCTCTACCGTCAGGCACTAGTGTAGAACGTCCGCTTTATGGCTAACACAAAAGTTTAACTTCCTTCCAGCTTGTTACTCCAGTCCCACCCCTATGATCTTACCCCTGTGCAATCACAGTGACACATACATGAAACAAATGGAAGGCAAAGGCAACATGCCACGCCTTAAGTTGCAACTGGTTCCCCTTTGGCTATCAAGGCCAAATTCCAAGATCCCCGCATCCTACGCTCTGCTCTGACCCTTGTCTTAATACACGAAAATACATCAGTCATGGTCCTCAATTCCTGCTTCATACTTAGCATTTGTCTACGTATGGAGCGGTTCTACTTTCACTTCCTGGGTGTGTACTCAGGTGAAGGAAGAAGTCAACCTCAAGTGCCTTTCCTTAGACACGATCCACTTGGCTTTTTGAGACAGACTCTCTAGCTGGATTGGAACTCACCAAGTAAGCTAGATTGACTGGCCATTGAGCAACAGGAACTGACTACCGCTGCTTCCCCAGAACTAGGATTACCAGTGCGTGCCACCAGACTCCCTCCCTCCCTCCCTCCCTCCCTTCCTTCCTTCCTTCCTTCCTTCCTTCCTATAGGTTCTAGGGATGAAACTCAGATCCTCTACCACCACATTTGCGCCCTTGAGTAGGTAAAATCTTGCTGGAAGCTTCAGAAACATGGTTCCTAGCCATGCCTGGCTATACTTGCTTGATGCCAAAGTTATGCAGAAAACAACTGAAAGTTCAAGGTCTTTGTGGGTTACAGAGAAAGCTCATATCCACCCCGAGAGACACAGAAAAACACTTGCAGTCTTGGGGACAGGCAAGCAGGGGCTGGGGGATTCCTGAGACTTGCTGTTCAGTTGTGTAGCCAAAGCAGTGAGCTCTGGTTGAGTGAGAGATTCTGCCTTGAAAAAAAAAAGGTAGAGAGAGATTAAAGACGACAACCAGTGTGGACCCGGGGCCTCCATGTGTATCTGCATATACACACAGGCATATAAAAAGTATGTTCATGCACTCAAATTAGTAATAAAAGTACAAGGACCACGTGAACCCAACTATCTTAAAATAAATGAGAAAGAGAGGCCTAGGGAGGTAGAGCACTTGCCTAGCATGTGTGAGGGTCTTCATTAAGGAAGAAAAGAAGGGAGAAAGGAGGGAGCAAGGGAAAAAGGGAGGGAGGGAGGGAAGGAGGAAGGAAGAAGATAGAGGGAGGGAGGAGAGAGGAGGAGAGGAGAGAAGGGGAGAGAAGGTGAGAGACAGGGAGAGACGGGGAGAGAAGAGAGAAGAGGAGAGGAGAGAAAAGGAGAAGAGAGGAGAGGAGAAATAGAAGAAAGAAAAGAAGGGAGTAATGGAGAAAGGAAGGAAGAAAGAAAGAAAGAAAGAAAGAAAGAAAGAAAGAAAGAAAGAGGGAAGAAAGGAGAAAGAGAAGATAGAAGGTAGAGATGAGTTTGAGAGGCTGTATTCAAGAAGAAAATTAAAATAAGTTTGCATTGAATGTTTCTTGAGGCCCTTTAAGTCCAAAATGTTCAACAAATATTCACAAATATGTGGATTTATCAGGTCTTGTGTTAATTATCAGCGACAAAAACACCATCGACTTGTTTCTACCAAGCTTTCCTTGCCTGGTTCCTAATCCTGAGGACACTAATAGGTAGAGTTAGATCTGCCCTTCCCCAAGTCCTTCCTCCTGTGGTTATTGGGCATCAGGCACAGGTAAATCCCCAGGCAGTGGGGACACAGAGACAAACATGAGAGAGTTGCTGCTAGCACTGCTTTACAGTTTCATCAGCACAGACAGCAGACAAATCAACAAATGACTTGGGGTGGTGGCAAGAAGAAGTGTAGAGTAAAATCAAGCCAACGGAGGAGCCAGAGAAAAAGGGACTCGAGTCTACATGTCTAGGGTGGCCTCTGAGGAGCTAGCATCCAGCCTGAATGAGGTCACAGTAAGAGCAGGGCGAAAGCTCAGAGGAAGTTTCTGGGGACTGGGAAGAACGTGTGCCAACACTATGGGCCACGAACAAGCTTGGCTGCTCTTCCTTGTTAGAGCGTGTGAGTGTGAGCTGAAAGAGGCCAGCAGCAGGCATGGGATGAGGTCCCTGGAACCACAAGGAAGACTTTGGATGCAATTCGGGACCAAATGGGAAAACACTGGAGGATTCAGAGCAGGAGGTAGAAGCACAGGCAGAAGCAGAAGCTTGAGAATGGATATGACATTGCCCATAAGTTAAAGGAACCATTTCCCTGGGGAACTGTAAGGAAACCTCCAACCCCTCCTTACAAGCTCCAATGACCAAACACAGCTTCATCCCACCAAAGTCCAACTTGGGGCACAAATTAGTTTATTGGACTTGCTTTCAGAATATGGGTAAGGGGTTATTTACGGGGCCACAAGTGACCCCAAAACAGTTGTACTGCCATAAAACCTCACCCCAGAGCACACAGCTGCAAAACTGGAGTTCTTCTCCCATGTTAACCCTTAACCCTCTATGTATTTTTATTTACACCTCTGTAGACACTGAACAGCATACAGTTAGAACAAAATTATATATAATTGACCAGGAGATGCAGGAGGAAGCAGCTAGAATCACCATGACCCTCCACTTCTATGAGAGAGGGCAATAGTCCACAGGCGTGATCTAGGGAGTATCTTTCAAGAAGTCACAGAGGCTCTGGTGAAGATTGTGGCTTTTGCAGTAACAAGCATCAGAGCCAGAGTTCAATCTCCGAGATCCCACGGTCCATGCCTCTCCAGAGATATGACATGGGTAGTCCCCTCTTCCCATCTTTTTCATCTCTTCATGGCCAGTTACTTCTCTTCCCAGCCCAGGAGGCCCACTCCCTTAATACCACAATGCAAACATTTCCCGAGCTAAGAATGGACATCTGTTTTGTGCAGGGTTGGGGCCAAGATCAAGAATGGACAAGCGTTCCCTACCAATCATTGAAAACCAGTAACTGAGGTAATGGCTCAGCTCATCAAGTGCTAGCTGCACAGTCATGTGGACCTGAGTTCGAACCCAGGCACCCAGGGGAAAAACCAAGCCTGTGCTGGACATTTGCAGTCTTGGGGACAGGCAAGCAGGGGCTGGGGCATTCCTGAAGCTTGCTGTTCAGCTGTGTAGCCAAAGAAGTGAGCTCTGGTTGAGTGAGAGATTCTGCCTTGAAAAAAAAAAGGTAGAGAGAGATTAAAGATGACAGCCAGTGTGGACCCAGGGCCTCCCTGTGTATCTGCATATACACTCAGACAAGCAAAAAGTATGTCCATCCACTCAAATTAGTAATAAAAGTACGAGGACCATGTGAACCCAACCCTGAGAACTTGCCTGTGAATGCAGCTTTGTCAAGCAAACTACTTGAAGACCACAGGTATTCCTGCATTTAAAAGAACCCCAAAGAAAGCCTCATTAAGAAAAGAATCCACCTTGTAATTCATATAAAACAATTTTTTTCCTCTTAACCAAAACTTACCATCTCTGTACAAAGATTATCAAAAAGTAATTCATGCTTCAATTATTAATGGTGACACCGTTGCAAAATATAATTAGCACTATCAAGATAGGTAAATTACACATGGAACAACAAGGTTTATATACAGCCAATTCCCCATCATTGCGGAGAGGCATCAACAACACTAACCCACACTGGCCCATGGAATCCGGAGTTTATACAACCCATGTAGATTCCAAGTTCCCTTCTTTCTGTCATATTAAAACACTCCCCCAGGGATGGTGGAGCACTGGGTTTTCTTTTCTTTTTGTTTCCTTTTTTCCCCCAATATATGAGTTTTATTTGGCCAAACAGAACCAGCCCTCACCTCCCTAGAGGATTCCCACAGGATGCGAATGTAGGTGTGTTCTGAACGCGCCAATGATCAAAGAGAGAAGCCAACTCTTGTGCCAGCCACTCTCTTGATTATTCAGGGAAGGATGATCCAATTTGTGGATTAGCTGGGCCTCTTGGCCTTTTCTGATTTCACTGATCATTAGCCCATGCCCCCCTCGGGCCAGGAAGATAAAAGGAGCCGGGCAAAGCGGTCCACTGGCTTCTTGGCTGGTGTGGTAAAGGGGCAGGACTGGAGGCAGTCACTTGCAATGGGGAAAATGAGGTTTGGGGATTATCTGGCTTTCAATGAGTTAGCTTTTCCATAGCTCCCTAGACCCCCACCTGAGTCCCTAACACGGAGCCACAGACAGTTTGCCTTAGATGAGTGGGCTCCAGAGGCAGCCTGTGGACTTCAAATGTGACCATTCAAACACTGGAGGTGTCAAAGGTGTGCAGATGCTTTCAAGGGCTGAGTAAACACGGTAGAGCCCAGCTCCCCCACCACCTCTGTGGTCCGAGTGTCCGAGCAAATGTCAGAGAGCAGGTGTTAGCGCTAATACCACCCTGCACCTGGGAAAAGATGCGAGGTGTGCTCGCTTTAAACCCTCCTGGAAGGGAGAGGCCATTGTTAGCACAGCCCTCTCTGAGATTACAAAAACCACAAAGGAAGAAAGAGAGGAAGGAAAAGAGGAAGAAATGGGATGAAATAGAGTGGAGGGGACAGAGACAATGGAGTTGAAGCTGGCTTATAAACCCGATGAGTTTTGGTTTCAAATGACAGCCTTTGAATAATTCTTCAGTGACAGGCCAGACTGTGGGAGAAGAGCCATGGAGATTATATGCCTTGTCCTTCATTGAAGTCATGCCATTGGAAAAGAGGGTCACCAAAACCTCAGTGGGAGCAGAGGTGGGTCTTCATGGATAGACCAGCCCATTATCAAAGTGGGTATGTCCATCTCAGAGACTTTTTCTTGTAAGACTAGCCAAGACAACAGGAATAATGAAGCCTTTGAGAAGGAACTAAGATTCTCCAGTATAGAGCCAAGTGGGATTTGGGTCTTCCAAATGTTCTGGAAAGTGGACAGAGTGAGGAGGGAGCTGCGAGGCTAAGCTGTATGTAGAGGACGGGTCCTCCATTCCTGGTGCTATCTCCGCCAATCATCACTATTTCAGTAGTCTCCATACTAGAGAACCAGGACATCCCTCAGCTTGTTCCAGAGTTTCCTAGCCTCATAGACCACAGCAAAAATCTGATCTAAGGGCTGTTGATGCCCAAACCCCTGATGATGCTGTCTGCTACGATTGGTTCAAAAATTTTCCCAGGATCCAAGGAAGGCCAAAGAGCTCCATCCCAAACTTTCTGCTGGCTTTCAGAATAGCCATGTGGAGAAGCCACCTTGAGGGAGAGGCCCAACGGGTGCCTGCCCCGACTCCAGATGCATGAAGGAATGAGCTTTTCGACAGCTTTTAGTTCCAGACTCACCTGACCCCCACTGTCTGAGGAACTCCAAACTAGAATGGCCTGCTTGATGAGGATAAGGGAGGGGCTCAGTCAGTAAAATGGTAACGTGGAAACGTGAGAACCTGATTTCCAACCATTGCAGCCATATAAACAAGCTGTGTGGCAGAGAGCACCTGCCAGTCCAGTGCTGGGGAGACCCTCGGTTCTCTGGCTAGCCAGCCTATCCGTCATCAGACTCCAGGTCAGTGAGAAAACCTGGTTCAAGAAGCAAAACAGATGGCCCCCAAGGTCAACGCTCAAGTTTGACCTCTGGACTCCATTCCCACACGAAAGAACCTCCTAATGAGGCCAGTGACCCTTGGATCCAAACATGGAATGACTGTGTGCTACATACCCTGTTTGAGGTTTTTCCATTACACAACCAGAAAGGGATCTGTATTTCTTATCTATCAATCACAGGATTAAAAATACCAGATATTAAATCAGAACCCAAGATAAAGAAACCATTGAACAAAACCCTAGTTCTCCAGCTCTTAATTTTGAATCAGCTTGTTCTTCATGGGCTCAAGGGCAGACTCTCACTGTTCCAATAACCATCATTTCCTTGATTGTCCTCCATGAACCAACCGTCCCAACGACAGTTCAACACCATATTATCTTACATCTGAACATTAATGACTCCTACTGAGGTGAGAAAACTGGGGTGTGGGATATTAAGCAAGGAATGTGAACAATGGAGCCAGGCCCCTGGGTACAGGATATGATGGCATTAATTTTCCCTAGAGATGTGTGAACAATGGCTGTTACCACACATAGAATTTCAAAAACAGACCCACCCAAGTCTACCTTAGCAAACTTTTCTTTTGGGGCTTACTTACAGATCATGGTTGAAAAGTTGCTTTACAGGCACAAAAGTGACCCCTAAACAATTATGTCACTATGAAGTGTTAGGTCATGACCTCATGGAAACTGAATTACATAGCCTTTCAGTCAATCTTCTACTTCTCATGTGCTCCAGAATTTCCCAAGATCACTTGCAGCTGGTGGAGGGGAGAGAGGAAGCAATGGCTGGAATCCAAGGTGAGGTCTTGGGACCCTTCCCTCTTCCATCTACCAGGGAGTATCAATAGCTCTATTTCTGTTGCCATAGATCCGATACCACCATATTTTTCTACTCAGTTAGTTTCCACGGCTCCCGGGACAGGGTGATCTCTATTCCAGGATGGCAAGGGCTTGATCACTTTATTCCCAGAGGAAAAAGTCATACTATTGCAAGAGGAAAGCAGGATGCCAAGCTGCTGTGTTCCCTGAGACTATGGGACATTGGGTCCCTGAACTAACACCTCACATGTGAGTTTAAGAGGATGCTCACTATGCTAACTTGTCATGAGAAGGAAGCTAAACCTTCAGGTTGCCACAGGAGCAGAGTGAAATTTGGTGACTTCCATTAGCTACAAGACATGGTTCTTTTGGGGCATAGTACGGATTTCATTGGTTTCATTGTTTTTTTTTTCAAGTGTAAAATCTATAAGGAATCAGACTTTTCTAGAATTTCTTCAGGATCCAGAAGACTATGATATATTGATAAAGATCCAATAACAGTTCAGTCAATATTTATTGGCAGTTTGCCTGTGTATGAGTGTGTGTGGGGGGGGAGGAAAGGAGAGAGAGACAGACAGACAGACAGAGACAGAGAGGTGAGGTATATGTGTATGTATGCAGATATATGTGTATGTATGCAGATACACATTTCTGTACACATGCAGAGGCCAGGGGAGGATATGGGAGTCCCACTGTATTACTTTCTACCTTATTTCCTTGAGACAAGGTTTCCTCACTGAAACTAAAGGTAGTTTTGCATCAAGCAAGCCCCATGGGTCCTCCTCTCTCCATATCTCACAGCTCTGGGGTTACCAAATCCAGCTCTTTATGTAAGTGCTAGAGTTTTAAACTTGCACCCTTGTTCTTACACACTGAACCATCTCCCCAGGCCCTACTCCCCAGTCCCTAGCTTGCTTTTGGAGATAGAGTCTTCCATTGGCCTGGGACTCTCCAATTAGACTAGACTGGCTGGCCAGCAAGCTTCAAGGGCATTGCAAAGGTGTATCACCATATCCAGCTTTTTCACACGGATTCTGGTCTGGGGATTTGAACTCGGGTCCTCATGCTTGCAAGGCAGCACTTTACTGACTGAACCATCTCCCCATTCCCAGGTTTTATTTAAACTGGGAGCCTTCTAACTCATCTGGGAAGGCCATAAAGGCCCACAGTGGCCAATAGTTTCCTATAATGAGATAGAATCTTAAGTACAAGAGAAGCAGTGGTGGAAGACAGAAGCTTTATGGGACTTCTCTGGGGTTTAGACAGCATGGAGTTGTGAGACTGGGGACATTCTCTGTAAAGTAAGGTAACAACACCTGCGAGGTTGTGGCAATTCAACAAGAATTGAATGTGAGACAGGCATTGACATGTGGAGACACTCGGCAGACAGAAATGATTATTGCACAGGAGAGGATAAACTCCCTGGATTATGCATTTTCTTTGATAATCCTGTGGATCAAGTGAGAGTGGACTGGGTGATGCTTTCAAAATATTAATAAAGTTCAGTGCAAACAAAGTTGTTAAGAACCGGACTAAAGGCTGGAGCGATAGATGGCTCCGAGCTTAAGAGCACACTGCTCTTGCAGAGGATCCGAGTTCAGTTCCCAGTACCCATGTGGAGCAGCTCATTACCACCTATGACTTCATCTCCTGAGGTCCAACCCTCTGTTCTACGTGGGTACCCATACTCACATACACATACACTCAGATAATACACATAATTAAGAATAATGAAAGCAACTCTTTTAAGAACCGAACTAAAATTAAAACTACCAGATGTAAATATCGGTTTTGTTGATTCAGGCAAAGCAGACACAGAAGATAAGAAACTCAGGGCTGGGAAGTTGGCTCAGTTAGTGAAGTGCTTGCAGTGTAAGCATTAGGTTCTGAGTTAGATCCCCAGAGCCCTTGTTAAAAAAAAAAAAGCTGGGTATGGTGATGTGCATTTTTAATACTAAAGATAGGTAGACTTCTGGAAGTCACTGGCTAGCTAGCCTAGCCTACTTGGTGAGTTCCAAACCAATGAAGTATCCTGCTCTCAAAAACTAAGACAGAGGGCATCTGAGGAGCAACACCCAAGGCAATCCTCACAGGCATAAACATATGCACGTGCACACATGCGCACATGCACATACAAACAGATACACACACAGTTGGGGAGCTGGGGAGGTTGTTGGAGAAACCCAAAGAAAGACTTGTCAGTGATGCGCTCACTACACCCAGTAAAAGCCTCTGAGCCCAACCAGCTTACCCCATTCTTTGGAGGGGACAGTATGCTAGCAAGCTCTCCACAGGGAGACCCAACAGCCAAGAGGTTGAGACAGGAAGAGAAACTTGGACCCAAATCCCCAGGACAGCAACTCTTCATTAGTCTCCATCCTTCTGGCCTATATTTGCTGTGCAATGACCCAATATGTGCCCTTCAAACTGTTGGCATATGCATGGGTGTATGTCCTAGTCAGTGTTTATTGCTGTGAAGAGACACTATGACCATGGTAACTCTTACAAAAGAAAGCATTTAATTCGGGTTTGCTTACAGTTTCTGAGGTTTAGTCTATTATTATTATTATCGTCCTAGTGAGGAACGTGGCAGCCCACAGCAGACATAGTAGTTGCGAGTTCTACATCCAGATCAGAAGGCAGCAGGAAGACAAACGCTGGGCCTGGCTTGAGCTTTGGAAACCCCAAATCCCATTCCCAGAGACACAACAACCATACCTCTTAATCCATGTCAAGTAACACCACTACCTAATGAATAAGCGTTCAAATATATAAGCCTGTGGGGGCCATTCCTATTCAAAACACCACAGTGGATGGAAAGGTGCACATAGGTCCATATGTGCACATGCATGGAAAGGCCAAAGGACACCTTGTGCGTCATTTCTCAAGTGACCTTCACCTTTCCTTTGAAACAGAGTCTCTGATTGGCCTGGAATTTACCAAGTAGGCTGGGTTAACTGTCTAAGAAGCCTCAGGGCATCTTCCTTTGCCTCCCCAGTGCTAGGAGAAAACACATGCCACAATGCCTAACTTTTCCACAGGGATCTAGAGAACACACTTAATTCCTCGTGTTTACGAAGACATCTCCCCATCCCCGAACCCCAGCTTTTTAAGTCAGGCAGAGATTCAGCCATGAGACTAACTATCCATTTGACAAAGGAAGAATCTGTTGTAAGAAAGCTCATCCACACTGAGTCTGAGCTTCTGCATTTTTGTGAGGACTAAACATTCTGTGGGAAAGGCTGTATTTAAAGAGTATTTAAATCCTTATATCTAACAACCATTCCCTAGTTACCCAAAGCGTCTTTGTCTGCCCACTGGCTCATATCTCTGGATCTTTTGGCCATTAACTATTGCCAGTGATGGTTAATCTCAGCAAGGGTAAGATCTACAAACACTTGAGAGATGGGTCTCTGGGCATGTCTGCGGAGGTTATTGTGATTAGACTAATTGAGGTGAAAAGGGCCCACTCACTGTGCGTGACACCATTCCTTGGCAGGGCTCCTGGGCTGAGGGGGTGGAGAAAGAGAACTGAGCAACTGCGTGTATTCATTGCTCTTTGCTTCCTGGTGGTGGCCATGACGTGACCAGATGCTTCAACTCCTGCTGCTTTGCATGGTGAACTGCACCTTTGAACTGTGAACCAAAATAAACCTTTTTTCCCATAAGTCACTCTTGTTGGAGTATTTTAATCATAGCCACAGAATAAAAAAATAAGACATTGCCAGTCTTCCTACCTGTCTCCTGAGCTGGCTTGCAACAGCCTTCATATCTCATCCCCACTACAGCCTTAGCACAAGGACAGAATCGGGGTCTTCTGTTGTGTGACTCCATTTCTGTGCAAGTATCTGTTCAGCTGACAGAGAACCATTACAGACCAAAGGAATAATATCAGCACGGCACATCTTGGTGAACCAATGAGTTTGTTGGGGTTAGGAGAGCAATGAGTGAGAGGTGGCGTATGGGAGCACAGATGACTCAAAGGCAGCTACAACACGGAAAGGCCACCCAGCATGGGGGACTGCTCAGGAAAGCCAGAGCCCTGGAGCTCTCTGCCTGAGCTCCAAGCGGTTAGACAGGGCTGGTGTCTCAGCCACCTCAGCTGGTCTCTACCTCCTCAGCCCTTCCATCCTGGGTCTTACTGAGTTTTGGAAGAAATCACTACATAAGAGCTTTGCAAACCCAGGTTTTACCATCTGAAATATCCCCAGGTCTGTCACCTCAGGCCCCCGTAGCTCAGGCCCCCCCTTTCATTCCCACCTGGGCTCCCCTGTACTACTAGCTGTCTACCATACTTCCATAGCCTTCTCCAAGCCCTTGTCAAAACCCCAGACACCTTGGCCTCTCAGGTCAATGCTTCCTACCCACTAAGTGTCTGCTTGTGGCTTGGTGGCTTGGTGGCTTGGTGGCCATGCTCCATCCCATAGCTTCAGAACACACATCCATCCACATGCTTCTGGTACCAGCATGCTTGCTTTTCACAGGCTCTTCCAGGAAGATACTCTCTGTATAGGAGGACCTCATAGCTCACACTCCTCCTGTCTCCCCAGTGCAACCATTTATCTCACACACACCCTAGACACCACAACAAACTACTCCATATTCTAGATGCTCAGTGGTTATATTGATTAAACACAAGGAAAAACAATAATCAAATCAGTCACTTGTACCATTTTTTTTTCAATTCAAAGTTTCTCTGTGTAACTTTGCAGCCTGTCCTGGCAGTTGCTTTTTAGTCCAGGCTGGCCTCGAACTCACAGAGATCCACCTGTCTCTGCCTCTGCCTCCTGAGCACTGGGATTAAAGGTGTGTGGCACCACCGTCCGGCTTGCATCATTTTTAAGAGTGCCTTCCAAGATACCAAGATGTGTTCAACCAGTGGTCAAGGGACCACATGAACTCCATGATAGCCACCCACACTTTAGAAATTTAATTTAAAAATTATGAGGATATTTAATGATTTATTTTTATAACTTGATTATGTGGTTCTCTGGGGTAAACTCTGTAGGCAACAATGTTGTGTCGCAAAATCTAAATGGAAGACATTACTGCAGATGAAGACAGATTGCTTATTTTGATTCTTCCCAGGGGGTCACTCAGAGAGTCCCTGACCGTCCCAATGCCTCAGTTTCCCTGACTGAGACCACATGACAAGGCCCATTTTCCTGATTTCACCAGTGGTTGTGTCAAGCTGGCCTTCTTTTGTGTGTGTTTCATGTTTATTTTCATACATTCATTTTTATTCATTTGTTTTGTGGTGTGAGTGGGTATACATACATGTGTGAGTATGATCACATGTGTGAGTGGGTGTGTACATGTGT
>JABTXL010021306.1:8936364-8965486 GCA_025134845.1 Neodon shergylaensis
TACATGTGTGAGTATGATCACATGTGTGAGTGGGTGTGTACATGTGTGAGTATGATCACATGTGTGAGTGGGCACACGTGGGAGTTAGAAGACACCTGCAGGTATCAGCTCTGTTTTTGAAGCAGGATCTCTTTTTCGCCCAGGCTAGCTCCTCCCCTCCCCAGCTTCTGGGATCCCCTGTCTTTATCTCCCAACTCACCTTAGGGGTACTAAAATTACAAGTGTGCACCATGATGCTCAGCTTTCTTATATGGGTTCTGGAGCTCTGAACTCATATTCTCACGTTTGCAAGGTAAATGCTGTACCACGGAGACATCTCCCCAGACAAACCATGTTTTGTTTTTTGTTTTTAAGCAGACTATGTTCAGAGACCTGGGAGATGCTGCTTGGGAGAGAAAAGACCCTGCAACCCTTGATTTGGAATTCATTGCCAGTCCTGGGTGGAGATAGAGGGGGTGGAATGGGAGAGGGAGAGAAAGAGGGAGGGGAGGGAGAGAGGGAGGAAGGGAGAGAGGGAGGGAGGGAGGGAGGGAGGGAGGGAGGGAGGGAGGGAGGGAGATATTCTTTCCCCGACCAGAAAGCAAACATCTGTGGTGACAGATGTTGGTGATGTTCATTATTCCAAGGCAGTTAGCATTTAAGTTTTCAAGTCATCTCTGCCTCTCCTCCCCCCCCCCCCCCTCCACACCACCAACTCCAGTTCAACTGGTTCCCCAGATCAGGGGCCTGGAAATAAAGCGCCCTCTTTAGATGCCTCCTTTCTTTTCTTCTCCCTACTCCTGCGATGCCCACACCAGTACCAGGTCACCCACCCGACACACGCTCTCCTTGTTTCTCTCTGAACACAGGGAACCCGAGGGCAAAAGCTCTTTCATCCTCTGCCTCTGGTCGGTTTGTGCATTTTGCTCCTCTGGGAAATCACATTCAAGGTCAATGTCTCCCAAAGACCTGTAAACTTGTGAGCCCACTCAAGACTTTATGTGAAAACCAAAAAGGGGGCGCCTTTGTTCCCTCTAAACTTATTTTGAGATGCTTAAAAACGCATTAATGAAATCACAGGTTCAGGTTTTTGAGGGGCCGGGAGTTAGTGAGACTGGAGGAGAGTCCTCATCTCATTTCTCAAATAAAGGGCGAGGTGAGTGGATAGGGACCGTAGGGAAGGAGGGTCTGTCGGGGTTCTCTAAAGCAGACCCTGCCAAAAACAGGCCTGTGTTTCTGGGATTAAAAGTTGTCTGCCTAAACTGTAAGGGCCATGTATATGCAAGCAGTTAGGAGTTATTACAGGGCCCCAAATAGGAAAACGTTCACTTGATCTTTCTCTTCAATCCTATTAGGGCCCCCCTGGAGCTCGAGAGAGATACCAGCCTGTCATGTCGCGGTTGCTGTGACGACCCTGTCTTTATAGTACAAGAAAGGGAGACGGTAGTGATTGGCAGACCTTGCTTGCCCCCGTATGTACAACAAAGGGCGACAAAACGAAGAGGAAGTGAGGCCCTTCTGGGCTTCTTAACCCTACCCCACCTTCCACCTGGCTATCCAGTCCACCTCCCCGCCTCCGGAAAGGAGGGCAGCAGCGGCTGTGTACAGATGTCAGATCATGAATCCGCTTGGGTGTGGGGTGGGGATCAATTTGCAATAAATACAAAAATTTTAAGTCTATCTTCCACCAAGTACATTTAGCTAAAGCAATATGGTGGAGAACTGAAGCAATAGAGGGGGTGCCTAAGGCGTTGCCCTGCTAGGGACTCTTGGTCTAACATTAGGGGAACCGGAAAGCTGGGGGGAGGTGGCCCGGTCTGAAAGTCCCACCATCTGGTGCCACAGTACAACTCGCCAGTCATAAATAACAGCCTGTCTTTCCAGGTTTTCTCTCTGGCCTCCTCTTCAAGTCCTTCTAAAGGGGCTGCTAAATGCAAAATGGAGTTGGGGTTCAATTTCCCCCTCCATCTGAGAGGGTGGGAGCAGGCGCGTCCCAGGCGGGCGCCAGAGGAGGGGACCGGGAAGCCTGCGGAGTGCCAGCGACAAAGGCCGCGTCCTGGGGCCCAGCTTTCCGCTGAGAGTCACCCGGCCCCAACAGGAGCCTTCGAATGCAAAAGTAAAACCAATGAGCGCGGTCGCGACGGCATTTTTATTTTGTCTCTCGGTCCCCTTCCCTAAAGTCGATGAGCCAGCAGGGATGGGTCCGGTGCTAGAGCTGCGGCGTGGCGTACACGGTCGGGCGGCTCCGTCCCTGCAGCCTGGAGCTCGCTGATCCTGGCTCACACTCTGTGGACACAATCGCCTCTTTTAGGTTTGCGATGCTCCCGAGCTCCGCGCACACACCCACTGCTGCCAAAATATTTCTCAAAGGTCCCCAAATAAAACCAAACCCGAGTAGTGGCCGAGGCCAGAGACTGCCCAGATAACGCACAAGGACCAGAAGTTAAGCCTGCTCTTTGGGAGGTAATGGACAATAAAAGCAAAGCCGGGTGGTTTCTTTTTTTTTCTTTTTTCTTTTTTTTCTCTTGGAGGAATCGAGGGAAGAAAAGGAAAGAAAAAATGTTAAGGAATAAAGTTTTTTGAGAAAGAGATAGTGAAAAAAAAAAAAAGGAAATGAAGACTCGCCCTACATCGTAGCTAAGAAATGCTGTTTAACTTTGACATGCACCCCACTTAAAATAAAACTCCTTTATCTCCCTGAACCCCGAGACAACCCCCCACCCCGCCAGCCAAACTTGGTTCGGACTCGGACAGGGGGAAAGATGTCATAAATATGAGAATTTTGTTTCACAGTGACTCTCTCTGCCTGCATGAGCGATCCAGGATCGCCTGACAGAGCGAGTGCCACGAAGGGGACTCTTCCAGGTGAGCCTAGAGACTAGGTTTAAACTCCGGGGCACTCCACGAAAACCGCCAAGAAAAAGTTGTTGAAGAAAACGCACCCACCCTTCCAATAACCCCCAGTTTCCTTTTCATGTCCTGATCCCTCTCTCAAATGAATTAGAAGCCACCCCCTTTCTAACCAAATGCCCTCAGTTTCACAAGAAGCCCCCAAGATTTTAAGAAATGAACTTGAGGTTCGGAATTGAGAGGACCCGGCGCGTGACTCTTGGTCGCCCTGAATTTAGTATTTTTGGTTCTTTTTCCGCCAGGCGTGATAAAGCAAAATATTTTAACTGCAACCTACAACTTTGTTTTTATTGTATTTTTTTCTTTCTACGCCTTATCTTTTCTTACAAGAAACAGGTCAAGAAAGACTAATTACAAGGCACGGCCCTGAAGTTAAATGAAAATGTATCCCATCAACGCTGAGAGCAAATTAATTTTTTAAAAGATAGAATTTTTTGTTAGGAACAAAAATACATTTTTTTTTTCAGTAACATTTGCTAAAATGAAGTTCAGGCTTCAGGCTGGAACACGAGGATAGAGCCTGAGGTTACTTTCTTGGTTGAAATTTCTTTAGAAATTCTAACTTGAAAACATTTACGTATTCCTTGGGTTCTTTGGTTTAGTTTCTTTATGAAAAGCGTTGGGAGTATTTTTTATTATTATTCTGTTTTGTTTTCATTTAAAAATATTTTTTTTCTCTTTAACTAGTCGCTTTAACCTAGAATTTGAGAAATTGTTTTATAATAAAACTTTAGTTGATAGGATATTTTACTGAACTAAAAAAATTTAATTTTAAAAATAAAAACCTTTTTTTTCCCGGTAACTATCCGGTGTCCAAAAATGCTCTTGACTGTTGGGAAAGTGGCCACCAAAACACGCATCTGACCAGCTACTTCAGACCGAGCTCCATTCAGAGGCTGCCTCAGCGCCAAGGAGGCCGGTTTTGTTATTCTGGTGGGTGTTATAATGGTGGCTTTGGGGGCTTTCTTTCCTTTTGTGCCTGTGAGCTCGCTGTCCGCATCCCTTGCTTTCTCTATTAACATTTAATTTTCTTCCGGAAAACACAGGAGAAAGTTCCTTAACGTCTGGTCCTGGATGTTCTTTAAGGTTCAAACTCCTAAATATCCCGAGTACTTTCCGAATGAAAAGCAGTGCGTGCTTGGTGACCTCCTTATTTTTGCTGTTTGTTAGAACCTGAAACATAAACTATCTCTGGGTCTGGTGGTTCTTGAACACATGGAGCGGAGCGGCCGCTGCTTAAGTTTCTTACACAAAATCCTGGAAATCGTCCTCCGCGAATCTGTATTCAGCGCTTCTTCAGCTCCTTTGACTCTCATCAGCTAAGGCAGGCCATAAAAATGTGGACGATTGCAACTTGAGAGTGATTTATTTTTTGCAAAGACGAACCTTTTCAGGCCGTTCGTTTATTTTTAGAGAACCAGCTTGGGTGGGTTTTTTGTTTGTTTTCTTTCTCTTCTTTCTGTTTTACTAGACTCACAGGGCCGGGCGCACGAAAAGAAAGCCTCGCTCCTTCTTCGTGGTTTCAATGGTGAATTCGCGCCACCTTCTGGTAGGTTGGAGGACAAAAGTACCCGCCCAGTTCCATAAAAGCATTCTTTTCTTCACAGTTCTGTGTCCTGTTGGTATCTTTAGGCCGAGCATCCCTCCGCTTCTCTGAGAACTCGTGGCAGATTCCCCTCAGCCTGGTTTGTATAAAAATGCTTTAAACTAGGAAACCTTTTTCCCCTTCATCTCATCTTTAAAAGAACTCCCTAAAACGAAAGCTACATCCCTGTATGGTAGTTTATTGAAACACCTGGTGGAGCATCAGTAACCATGTAGACTCATCCAGCCTGTCCTATGTGCGCAATCCTCTGGGGAGACCTTGCAAACAAAATGGAGCCTGTAACTGTAGCGGCAGAGAAGCGGTTTTCTTTCTCGGGTTCATAAGATCCCCATTACCCACAATTAATCATAATGACGTGCTGTATTCAGACTCTTTGGTGAAGTCCGCTAGGTACAAATACATCTGGCTTTCCATAGATTTCAACCCATTCTGCAATAAGGATTTCAAGATACAAAACTTTTTGGTACCCTTGGTCAGCTCCTTCCCTTTCTCTCAGAAGTTAGCCTTTCAAGCCATACGGTGGCTCAGGACTTTAAGAAAGACAGATCTCTCTGGGATCAAGGCTAGCTTGGTCTACATGGTGAGTTCAGGCCAGCTAAGACTATAGTGAGACCCTGTTTTCAAAAGACCAACCAAACCAAACCAAAGTTAACAGTGCAGAAAGAGGAACTTTCTCCTGGTGAGAATTGCCACAGAAACAGTTATACCCCCAAGCCAACCTCATTTAAAAACTTGAATGTATAGGATATATGTGATTGGCTTGGTAGAGTGTTCACCTAGTTTGCAGTAGTTTATGGGTTCCACATCCAGCATTGCCTGAACTGGAAGTGGTGGTGCATGCCTGTAATCCCAGCACTGGGGAGGTGGAGGCAGGAGGATCAGAAGTTCAAGGTCAGCCTCATTTATGTAGCTAGTTCCAGGCCATCCCCGGAATCCATAAGATTCGTTTTCAAAGGTGGGAAAGGTATCTTCAGCAAGAGCATCTATAAGTGCTGCATGGTTCTTGGGAAGTCTCTCATCTCAGGAGGAAAGGACCTCGGCACTGCATTTTAAAGACGGTAAAACAGTGAGCATAGGAAGACTGCTCAGTAGATAAAGTACTGGAAGCTGCACAGGGATAAGATCCTACGTTTCACCCTGAGAATCCACATGTTTTTAAAGTTCCAGTCATCAAAACATGCCTGTAATCTCAGTACTGAGGAAGTGAAGATAGGGCTTACCAGCCAAGCTGGCTGCATTGGTTAGTTTGAGGCCAGCGAGAGAGCCTCTTTCCAAAGGAAAAGTTGATGGCCAGCGTGTATCCATACCCTAGGTGTCCACTGGCTCCCACATGCAGGCACACATGCATGCACTTGCATAAAATGCATGTGCACACCTGTCCACATACATATAAGCACACTCAAAACAGTGAAAAACTAAGACCTCATGGCAGCCTTCGTGGGGCTCCTAATGCTTTTGTCTGCCAAGCTGTGCCCACAGAGAGACAAGTGCTTGATTGGGTCAGAACAGTGCAATCATTTGCTCCATTATTTGTCTTATGAGAACCAAGCAAATCTGGTGTGGGCCGGACCTGTGATGTTAAAACAGCCCTGCAGACTGCCACAGGGTAACTACACAGCCCAGGATCTTATCTCTGCCTGACTTAGCAGGGACCTTTCCACAAGAGTCATGCTGAAGGCATCTGTCCAGACAGGGCAGGTGGCTACTTGTATGACATTAAGACAACCCCAACAAGAAAGACCAATAATTATTTTGTCATCGACCTAATCTAAAAAAAAATCTTTATTACCAGTGCAAGAAGTTGTGAAGACAGCTCGGATGAAGACTACACATTTTCTTGAATATTCAAAACCAGGACTCAAAGGATGAAGAAGGCCAGGTGAAAAAGACAGCCGAGAGCCGGAGATATGATTCAGTGAGTCAAGTGCTGGCTGCCCAAGTCTGAGGAATCCGAGTTCAGATTCCCCGTCCGTGAAAGCTGGACACCACAGTGTGTATCTGTAAACCCAGCACTTCTATGGGGAGGGGGAGTGAAAACAGGAGGTTTATCCAGATGTGATAAGTCAGCTAGCCTCGTGGATATAGTCGTGAACAGACAAGGTGGGCGAAGATTCACACCAAAAGTTGTCTTCTGCTGTATACCCATGTGCCATTGCACACATATGCTTACACACTCACATGCACAAACATACACATATATACACATGAGCACAGAAAGGTGCTACTGGCTAGTCATCAAATTAGGAGTGTGTGTGTGTTTGAGAGCGTGTGTGTGTGTGTGTTTGAGAGAGTGTGTGTGTGTGTGTTTTGTTTGTACGTGTGCATGCGTGCGTGTGTGTGTATGTGTATACTTATGCACCAATAGACTCGGTGAAGAACAGATGGGTCAGGGAGGAATTTGACAAAATAATTTCAATCACTTGCAAAAAAAGTGTGTTAAGAGTAGGCAGAATGTGTGTGGGGAAGAACTAGAACCTGACTGAATCGTTTGTTTCATAGAGCTGCAAGTGTGAAGAGGGCAACACGACTGGAAATCAGATCAAAATAAAACCAGACAAAAATACAGAAAGGGTTTTGTATATTTACAAAAATTCAATAGGGTAAACTCAGATTAATGGTCCAATTGCATATATATTATTTGCCAAACTTTGAGGAGTATTTTTTGGGTTTTGTTTGTTTGTTGTTTACATTTATTTATTTGGGGGTAGCCTGTACCACAGCACACATGTGGAGGTCAGGAAACAACAGCTTTCAAACAGTCAATTCTCTACTATCAAGTGAGTTGGCAGAACTGAATTCAGGTTGCCATACTTGGCAGTAAGCACCTTTACCCACTGCGGTATCTCAGTGGATGCTGTTTTCTGAATTTAGTAGAGAGTATATTATACAATTGTGAAAAAGAATATACCTCTTAATGAAAAATAAAATTCATGTTGATAAAGGTTTACATAGAAGGAGTAAATGTAGAAGGATAAATAAAAAAACACAAACTGACATCTCGTAACAAAGAAAACATATTTCAAGAAATACTAAAATGGACTGGGGTGAAGTGGGGAGACAGCTCAGTGATAAAGTGTGATCAGGGAAAGCCAAAGGATCTGAATTTGGACCCTCAGAGCCCACAGGGTTGTGTGGTTGCTTGGTTGGTTGGTTGGGCTGGATTTTTAAGCCAGATTTGATGGTGTGTTCCATCTCAGAGACAGGTGCTCATTAGCCAGTCTAGCCAAACCAGGTGCAAGGAGACATCATGTTTCAAAAGATAAGATTGATAGTGGTTGAGGAAGACACATGATGTCAACCTCTGGTCTCTACACACATGTGCATACACATGTACTCTACACATGTGTGAACACACATGACTACATGAAGACATTCATATTCAAAGTAGACTAGCAGCATACCAACTTGGACATACTGAGGTTTCATCTCTTATCTAATAACACACAATACTATTTAAGAATGTATTCTAATTTTATTCAACTGACAAAAAACTTTTAGGAAGTTTATTTATGCCCAGTGTTGGAGAAGATGTAGGACCACAAGATCTGTGAACAAGTCTTCTAGGAAGGAAAGAAAGAGTTGCCATGGGAAACAGGTTGGCATTTAAGTATTATGCAACTCTACTCAACTTCATAATTAAAAAAAACCTTTCTCCTGCACATAATAAAACATGTTTGTGAGTATTCAAAACAGGGGTAAGCATGGTAGTGGGGCGAGGGCCACGGAGGAGTGTATGTGAAAAGATGCTGCATGTGGGCACAACAGCAGTCAGCAAAGATTCAATGGGGAAGATTCTGGCTGAAAATCATGGGTATTATGGTCCTTGCAATAAGAATAAAACATTCAGGGCTTGGGAGAGGTTCAGTGGGTAAAGTGCTTGTATAAGCATGAGGACTAGAGTTTGACCCCCTGAGTCCATGCAGAGCTGGGTGCAGTAACACACATCTGTAATTCCAGAGCCCCTACTGTGAGATGGGGGCAGAGAACCCCAGAAAGCCATAAGGTCAGCTAACCTTGTAATATGCTGAGAGAAGCATACACCTCTACACACACACACACACATCCCTACACACAGAGAGACATCACATGTATACATATACATCACTCATATACAAAGATAAAAAGGAAACAAACAATCACGTTTAAAACATTTAAATGAGCATCTATTTTTTAAGAAAGCATTTAAATAATGTGAAACTATAGAAAGAAGGGGTAAGATCAACTTCTGAATAGTTTCTTAAGTGATATGAGGCAGGAGGATAGCATATTTGATTGAAGAAAAAAATACAGGAATTACTTCAAGTCCTAATTACTTGTGTTATTGGTGTATTTGCGGGTGCTTGTTTACTCAACTGAGAGCAAAGGAAGCACTCCATGGAAAAGAAGCATTGACACAGCAGTGGTGAGAGTCTGTCACAGGTGAGCAGGTCTCTGCACTCAGGAGTCAATCAAAATGAAAGGAAACGAAACCTAAAGATCTGTAGACATTTCTTATGGGGAAGGCTCTTGCAGACAAAACACTGAGAGCAATAGTTTGAGGAGATGACTCAATCAGTGAAATTCTTGCTGTGCAAGCATGGGGATCCGAATTCAACACCTAGAACTGGACACAAATTCCTGAACAGTGGCATGTGCTTGTAACCCTAGAACCAGAACAGCAGAGACAGGAGGGATTCCTGGGCTCGCAGGTCAGTCAGCTTTGCCAAACTGGTGAGCTCCAGCCCAGTGAGAGACCTGGTCTCAAAATCCAAGGTGGACAGCTCCTGAGGAATGACACTGAGACTGACCTATCCTATTCTGCCTACACATGTGCACCTGCACACACACACACACACACACACACACACTTACTAGAATTCAAGCTGACATGAAAGAAGATGAGTTGTTTGGCAGCATGTGTGGCGTCTATAAGGCTACACAGAAAAGGCTTCCTCCAGCAGACCAGCATCAGTTCCTGCACTGTTCTGGTCTTGGTCAAAAATGCAGCAACAACAGCAAGAAACATTGTATCTATTGAGCCTCTATCAGGTGCCACTTCCTGCCATGTTTTCCACATGCCAATCCCCGTAACAACCCCAGAAGCTACTCACTAATCCAAGCCACAATGTCCAAAGAGAAAACCCTAGATGGGCATGAGAAAAGTCCCTAAAACTTACACATGGGCTGCACTAGCTGCCTTCGGTGGCTGCTGCTCAGATACTCAGAAGAGACTGGCATCTGTTATGAATATAAAACGTTCTGTACTTTTGACAGAGATTTCTGAAAGTGTAGGAAGATAAGGAAACCCATAGTGGACAATTTCATTATATTATTTATTGATAGATAGATAGGTAGATAGTAGATAAGATAGATGATAGATAGTTGGATAGACAGACAGACAGACATACAGATAGATAGATAATAGATAGATAGACTGATTTGTGATGGTGGCTTGGTGGTAAAGTGCTTGCCTTGCATTCTCAAAGTTCTGAGATTGATTACCAGTGCCACATTAACACACACACACACTCACACACACACATGCATACACATGCAACAGATTTATGTGCAGCTTAAGAATTCAAAGGGAGACCACCCACTCCTTACCAGTTTCTTCAAGACACAACACCTTTCCAACATCATAAAGATGATTTGCAAAAACTTTCATAAACACGATTTCCCTCACACTTCCTCCTTTCCTTAAGTTCTGGTGATCACTAATCTCTTTGTAAATTATGCATAATTCTGCCTTTCCATGTCAAGTAAGTGGAATTATATCGTGTGCAACTTTGGGGACAGCTTTTTCACCCGGTATATTTTGCCACAGATCCCCCAGGTGATTTTATGTATCAATAACTTAATTCTTTCTATTGTTAAATGATACCCCACAGTACAGCTATCAAATGTGTTTAACCCTTCACTCACTGAGGGCCATCATGACCATGTCCCATTTGAGAGCAACCACAAAGAAAACCACTGTTGCAATTATTATACAGAATTTTGTGTAGACATAGGTCTTCATTTCTGTGGTAAGATGCCCATCAACAAATTACTAAGTTTGTGGTAATCTTTCATTTTTGTTAAGAACTGCCAAACTACTGGCAAAATGTGTGCACCAGTTTGAAGTCCCACAGTAATATGTGAGTAAGTATTTCTCCCTTTTTCCTCACCAGAATTTGGTATTGTCACTAAACTTCATGTTAGCCATTTTGGTAGCTGAATGTTGATATTCCATTATGGTTCCTTAGTAGCTAATGAGGTACAATGTTGATTATGTGCTTATTTGTGTCTGGACATTTTGTTTCATGAGAGGTGAGGTATTTTGTCAATTTTCCAGCTGGATTATTTAGGTGTGTGTGTGTGTGTGTGTGTGTGTATGTATGTGTGTATGTGTGATCTGTGTGCAGATGCGTGAGTCCACATGTGCATGCAAAGCCTAGATGAGGATGTCAGATGCCCTGCTCTATCACCCTCTACTTTATTCCCCTGAAACAGAGAATGTGGAGTGAAGATAGCAGTAAGAAGTCTCCTTGATGTCTCTGTCTCAAACTTCCAAGTGTTGAGGTTACGTGCATGAGTGTCTATGTCCATATTTTTATGTGGTGTTCAAGCACAGAGCCTCATATTTGCACAGCAAATGCCCTTATCCATAAGCCATCTGCCCAGCCCTTATTTTTTTAATAAAAAAGCTTCCTCTTAAACATTTTATGGTTTTATGCTTTCCATTCAAATATATGATTGGTTGTGAGTGAAGGTATAGGACACAGGTTGAACAGATGCTTAAAAGAAATCCCACACTAGCTCAGAATTGAGTATAATAGAGGGTTATTTATTTAGGGGTAGACTTACAGATTACAGTTCTCAGCTCAAATGGGGAATAGCAACTGAATCCCACAGCTGGAAGAGAGGCCAGACCCACGCTTTACATTGGCATTTATATTATAAGAGGCCACACCCAAGTAGATGGATAACTTAAAGGCTACTGGTTATAGGAATTCCTACAGCACCTCTCCCTTTTGTTTAAATAAGAAAGTTCTAAGCCTAATACAAAATTATATACAATAAGAACAAATATCAGGTATAAAAATTAGAATTACAATCAGCATAAAAAATATCAAGCAAGAAATATGTGATAAATGTTTCAATAATTATCTTATCCTATGAGTGTAAGTCTTCTTTAATAAATAACTTGGCCAAGTGATGAGAGGAAAGTAACTACAACTATCTAGTCTTCAACCCCATTGAAGACCCAAGAAGGGAAATAATATTACTTGAGTAAGCAGCAGGAATTGCAATCAAGCAACTTCCAAAATGTGCAACAAATAACAGAGACAACTGGCTACCTGGGCAATCACCCAAAATCTCATTTGCAACTTTGGAGCAACCAACTTTGGCTAAGGGCTAGCATAACAGACCATTTTCAGAGACAGGAAAATTTTCAAAACCCTCTTACCTGTCTTGGCAAGATTTGACAGTCTTTTTCCTTGTGTCCTGTTTATCCATATTCAGATACCATGTACCTTGTCAGTGGTTGAGGCATGGGCAGTTCCTTGCCCAAAGGCCAATCGTGCCAAGAAGAAAACAAACTCCGAGTGGAGTGTCTTGGTGCTCAACATTCTCTCAGGAATAGATTGGTGCTGCCAGGAGCAATTGTGTCTCTCATCAACAGAACCCTAAGTTATTAAATGACGTATTCTATAGCTCTTTGAAGTGGTTTAATACTACCTATCTGCAGAATAAATCTCTATGTATCTAAAGAACCTGATTAGTCTAACTATGACAAACATGGATGACTATTGACCTATAATTCTTAATACCTGTATAACTTAAAGACAAAGACTTCATAGAATATTAAACAATCTTTAAACAACTGTGCAACAAATGAGAACAATGACCTCAAAATGTAAACAATGTATAAATATTTTGATCAAAGGTAGAAATGTATATTGCAATATGATAAATATATCCTAAAATTGTATCAATATACAAAATGTCTTAAACAGAGATAGAAGCATGCATGCATATAACATGACAAAATAACTTTGTCTAGGTATACAAATATTGTAGATAAAAATAGGAACATATTCAATATAATTTAAGCTTGTATCATATACAAGAATCTATACCAATGTAAATTGCCTATAAATAATAGCTCATAAGTATTCACTCCATTACTTACTATTATTATTAGTGTGAGTAAGCTTACACTAATCTCTTATCCAATCCAATTTCTTTTTTTAAGAGATCCCTGAGCTTACATAATTTCTCCCCCAACCCCAACTCTATAACAATTATAATCAACCCCTAAATGATGTCCCTAACCTGGAGGACAAACTTTGTTGGGAGATGGGACATCATCTTTTAGAATTACTTCCAGCTGCCATGGGGGTGATATTCCTTCTATGGAATCATGTGAAAGTAGAATGACGGGTAAGTTCCAAGATTACTGTCTGGTGTAATTGCAAATAGTCCTGAGTATCCTGTAGGGTTTTTCTGAGGTTCCTATTTAGAGTTCTGGCCAAAACGTTGTAAAAAAAAGCACACCATTTCAGCTAACCAAATCTCAATTTTCCTTTTATAATTAATTCAGAGACTTTTACCACATAAATTTAATTTTTTTTACTTGGTTTATGTGGTAAAAAAGATCCACTCTAAGGTAATATCTTCCCTTTGCATTAAAATTCCCATAAGGGAAATTCTGGAAGGTGATATGACTAAAATGCAATTAAGATTTGGATTTACCCTATCCACATGTGCCTTCTGTAATTTTTCTTCAGTAATAATCAGTTTCTTTTCTGCTTCAGTTGTTAATTTTCTGGGACTATTTAAATCTTTGTCACCATCTAAGGTTTGGTTTAAATGAACTATTAGATCATTATCCCAACAGCTGGTCATAGACTGGAAATGTCTCCTAACAATCTTTGAAAGTCATTCAGAGTCCACAATTGGTATCTCCTAATTTGTGCCTTTTGTAGTCTAATTTTCTGTAAACCTATTTTATAACCTAAGTAATTGACAGAATCTCCTTTCTGTATTTTTTCAGGAGCAATTTATAATCCCATTTTGGTGAAATTTTCTTTACTTCTTCAAACAATTTTTCTAAAGTATCTGTTTGAATCAGATAGCAAAATGTGAATTATAGATTTAGAAAATTTTTTACATATTATTTCCAATGGCTGATTTACAAAGTATTGGCATAGAGTGGGGCTATTGAGCATTCCCTATGGGAGGATGGTCCACTGGTATCTCCTAGTATGTTGAGAATCATTGTAAGTAGGCACTGTGAAAGCAAATTTTTCTGTCCTTTTCTTGTAAAGGTATAGTGAATAAATCATCTTTCTAATCAATAACTATAAGAGGCCATCCTTTTGGTAATAGAGAAGGCAGAGAAATTTCAGATTGTAGAGGAACCATAGGTTGAATAACCTTGGTGATAGCTTTTAGATCTGTCACCATTCTCCATTTACCAGATTTCTTTTTTACAACAAATACAGAAAAATTCCAAGGGCTGGTTGATTGTTCAATATGGTGAGCATCTAGTTGCTCTCATACCAGTTGTTCTAAAGCCAGCAACTTATCTCCAGCTAGAGGCCACTGCTTAACCCATATTGGCTTCTCAGTTAATCATTTTAAAGGTAGGGCTGTTGATACTCTAAAGGTTTTCTAGTTGCTTTGTGTACTTGTACAGCCTGAATGGCTGATGACTTTTGTGTATAGTACCTTATTATATCCTTCCCAAATTATGAGTTTCTGGGACTGCAGGAATTTTAATCTGGGTATTCCATTGCTGCAGCAGGTCACAACCCCATAAATTCACTGCAATACTAGCCACATATGTGTTGAAGTGTGGAGCGGAGCGAGCTGCATCCCGCTTTACCCAGAATAATTACACGGAAACTGTATTCTTTTAAACACTGCCTGGCCCATTAGTTCCAGCCTCTTATTGGCTAGCTCTTACATATTGATCTAGCCCATTTCTAATAATCTGTGTAGCCCACGAGGTGGCTTACCAGGGAAGATCTTAACCTGTGGCTGTGTCAGGTGGGAGAATCATGGCGACTTCTAGACTCTGCTTCTTTCTCCCAGCATTCTGTTCTGCCTACTCCACTCACCTAAGGGATCGCCTATCAAAATGGGCCAAGGCAGTTTCTTTATTAGCCAATGACCTTCCTCCATCACATATGGCCTCAGCCTTCTTCTCTGTTCTTTTTGCCCTATGTGTTCAACCTATCTGTATTTTGTTTAAGTTGAGATAGGGTTCTAATTCCTAGTAATTGATTATCTGCCTCTTGAAGAGGCCAATTTGGATACCAAGATTCTGGAGTAATGATACTCACATCTGCACCCATATCTATCAAACCCACTATTACAATGCCATTTATATGCACTCTTAGCTTTAGTCTTTGATCATTTATAGAAGTCTACCAGAATATATGTTTTCTATTTCCTATTGGAATTTTTGATTTATCCTCCATGTTTATTCCATCATCCAGAATGGTATGGTCTTTTACAGAAGGTCTGAATTTTTAATTTTCCTGATGAGACATGTCCTCCACAATGACTGGGAATGACTGTACTACTTTTGACTTGGGGGCCTGTAAGAGGCCCCCCGAAGGAGTTTCCCAATAGTATCAGGTTGCCTTGTCTGTCTTTTGTTGATCTGCATTTATTGGTCCAATGTCGGCCTTTGCCATACCTTCTACATATACCTGAAGGCTGAGTCTTTCTATTCTTGCCATTCCCAGAGGAGATATTATTCCTAGGAATTCCTTGCTTACAATGCTTTCTCAGACATCCTATTTTACCACAGTTAAATTATTTGGCATTTTGATGTCTCCTCATACCTTTGGAAGTTGTTTCTCCTACCCAAGATTCAGTATTATAGTCAAATGTCTCAATGTTTATTGTATGCAGGATCCATTCATCTATTGGTGCTTATCTAACCTTTAAAGGCCCAAGTATCTTTTTTGCATTCTAAGTTGGAATTTTCAAAAGCCAGAGATTCAATAAATACTCATCTAACATCTGGGTCAGTTACTTCTATTTGTACAGCTTTAATTAATCTTTGTAAAAAACCACTAAAGGGTTTTCTCTGGCCCTGTTTAACCCTAATATATGATTCAATTGTTTAATATATGATTCATTTAAGGCTGCTTTGTGGCATAGGGACAAGATTTGTTCATCATAAAGAGCTTGAGCCTGTGGGTCAGCATAAGTGCCCTCACCAAGAATTTGATCTTGAGAAGTCTCAAGTCCTTTTGCTTTTCTCTGTTGTTTGAAAATTTTAGCCTCTTCTCTGAAATAACATTTAAGCATCATTTGAGGCCTGTCATCCAGGACTGCTAAAACTAACTGAAACCAGTCATGTGATGTGGCTTTAATGCTAGAAGTCCATGTCTTTACCATCTCCCTAAGAAATGCAGAATGCAAGCCGTAAGTTACTATTGCTTGCTTAATTTATTTTAGATCATTTATTCCTATAGGCATCCATCTACATTCTTAGGATCCTTTTGGGCCTTTAGAACTTGATGCTTTGTCAGAGTAAATTATAGGGTAGGAAGCTAAAACTTTGGGTAAGTCATCTCTGACAGCTACTGGCAATGTTAAATGCTGTCCTTGTACCTTCTTTCCCTGCTCATCAGCTCCAATAATTTCCTCAATCATTTCAAACTTTTTTACTACTGTCTTTTATAAAACCTGATTCTCCTGGCCTATATATATCTCTAGTGATTTCACTGAGGTACCTAGCCTCTGGTCCTCATTCTGCACATGTAATTCCAAGGTCTGAAGTTTTTCCTTTAAAGTTAGCATCTCATCCTCGGACATTATTTGGATAGCATGCAGATTGCCTTCCTGGAGAGTTACTCTATCTGCTAACCTATCATAACTTTTTAACAACTTCTGATTGTCAAATTCAACAGTATGAATTCTTTCAGATAATTTCTCTGTACCCTTTGACATGGATTCAATTTTGTCTGTCAAATTAATATCATCCTTTCCAATAGCATTAATTTTTCAGGTTACTTTTGATTTTTGATGGCATTAGTCCTGTCAGCTAGCTGTTCATTATTAGTCTGCAAAGACTGTATCATTTCTAAAAGTGCCTCATTCTTGGCTTTGTCATTAAACCATTTTATTAAGGATATAATATGAAGAAAAAACTGAGTCCCAATATCCAATAAATGGATGTATCACAATAACCATATAAGCCTTGCAGAATAAAATTCATAGTATTAGCAAAAAAGTTACTAAAATTCTCCATGGTAATATTGTCTGTCATTATATATTGATTTATTAATTACCTGTTATAAGGTCCAGTAAATTGTTTTAGGTGTAATAATCTTTATTGTCCAGCAGGTGTCATAGTTGCAGAGTCGCTACTCACAGCAGAACCTGGTGCCACAAACAGTCCTGGGCCACTTTAGTTTTTTCGCTTTGGTGCTGGTAAAGTACTGAAAAATATGCTTTACTTGACAAACTAAAAGCAATTAAATCAATTCCATACATGGAGCAAGAAGCTCAGAACTCATGGGCAGGGAGTACAAACTGGAAGCTGCACAAGTCACCATGTGGCAGGAAACATGGCAGTGATGTGTGTGTGTGTGTGCGCACGCGCAAGCGCGCGCAAGCTTGGGAAATTTTCAAGTTGCCACATGCACTTAGCTTTGCTGTGGTGGGGTTTTACAAAAAAAACAAAAACGAAAACAAAAACAAAAAAAATATTTAGTAGGTAAAAGCAAGCCAAGTAGGCAGGGGTGGGAAACTTTCTGGATTGTGGACCAGTAGATCTTTAAGCTGGTCTACCAGGTAGGTGTGGAGTTCAGATCCATGTGGAGCACCAGATGAAGATGGATGCTGAAAAGAAATCCCACACTGGCTCAGAATTGAATATAATAGAAGGTTATTTATTTAGGGGTAGACTCACAGATTACAGTCCTCTGCTCAAACAGGGAACAGCAACCGAATCCCACAGCGGGAAGAGAGGATGGACCTGCACTTTACATTGGCATTTACAGTATAAGAGACCATGCCCAATTGGGTAACTTAGAGGCTACTAGCAACTTAGAGGTTCCTACAGCAACAGGTCAACATTCATTTGCCATATACACTTTTGGTACCATCCTTTCTCCTGATTGATTTTCTTCTTTCTCAGATAACAAATGAATATATTTGCATCCATAAGCACATTTCTGTCTGAAAGTCAAGGAGTCACACACACAACTGTTGAAATTTGATTCTGAACTATCTCCCATGGGCTCAGGTGTTTGAACACTTGGTCCCCAGCTGGTGGCACTCATTGTGAAACTTCTGAAAACTTCAGGAAATAGAGACCTACTGGAGGATGTATTTCAGTTGGGGTGGGCTTCGAGGCTCGTGACCTGGCTGCACTTGCTGTTCTCTCAATGTTCCTGTCTAGGGATGCAATGCGATCAACAGCTTCCTGCTTCTGTTGCCATGTCTTCCCCTCCATGGGCACTCTATTCCTCTAGAACTGGAAGTCAAAATAAACCCCCTTTCTCTTAAGTTGTTTGTCAGGGTATTTTACCACAGCATTAGAAAAGGAACTAGTTCATCAACATTCTAATTTTATGTGTTGTATCAACCATTGAGAAACAGATATTGAAATATTTACCCCTTTTTATGGATTTGTTTTATACTTACATTTATATCAGTTTTGACTTTACACATTTTAGCTTTGTTAGTTATTGAATATACATTTAGAAGTTAAAAAGATATTTAATTTAGCTTTATCCATGTGTATCTCTGTGTATGTGTGTGAATATGTGTGTGTATCTGTGTGTGTGCACATGCTTATGAATGCCTCCTGAGGCCAGAAGAGTGTGCCCAGCTCCCTGGAACTGAAGTTACAGGCATACACGGGTGTTAGGAATCAGACCTCGGCCTTGGCAAGAGCACCAGGGGCTCTAAACTACCACGCCATCTTTCCAGCCCTACATTTAGACCCATGTTAGAGTTATCTTCATCTTACCATGCCCTATGCTGGTTGTTTGAGTTGAAGCAGGTTGCCTTGCAGGCCAAGCTAGCTTCAAACTCACTGTGTAGCTGAGGATGGTCTTGAACTCCTCCTCTTCCTACTCCACCCCCCAATGCTGAGATTGCAGCTGTGTGCCTTGCTTGCTGCATTTTTTTATTCTGAATTATGTCTAAACAAAATTATAAAGTAAAATCGGTATTCATGTGACCATTTCTACTGCTTCTGACACCTGTATGATATAACATTCCTCATGCTTTACATCATTCTGTTCATTGCACTCCATTTGATGATGAAAATTTTTAAGCAACAGATAATTAAGCCACACATTTTATTGATGCACTCTTGAGTTCTGTGTTTAGCAGTATTTTACATTTTCTTTTTATTTGTAGCTTGTTCTGAATATTTTTCATTGCTCTGAGATTTTTTTTTCTGGCTTCTTATTACCTGGACATTTTATATAAATCCATGTTGAGGTAACCCAGGTATTTGAGCATAGCTTGCAGTTTAGATTTCTTGCAGGCTACTGTAGGTAGATGAGATACACACATAAGTCATTACAGTTGACTGGCAATAACATTTTACTATTTCAGAAAAGTATGGAACTCTTACCCTCATTTCATTTCTATATTATCATTCACTTACAACATAATTATGTTAAATACCTCTTCTAGGGTTGGCGAGATAGATCAGTGGGTAAAGGTGCTTGATACTGTAACTGACAACTTTAGTTTTCATTTTTGGGATCCATAGGTGGAAGGAGAGACCCAGCTCTGCTGGCTTCCCTCTGACTTTCACACATATGTGTTGGTATACATATGCCTAAATACACACACATACACACAGACACCGTACACACACGTGCAGGAGTCAGTTCTTTTCTTCCATCATGTGGGTCCCAGGGATTGAACTCAGATTACCCAATTTGGTAACAAACTCCTTTACCTGCTGAACCATCTTCACAGCCTCCATGTAGTTTTTGCCAATCCCATCTTTCTTCTCTTCCCTCTTTCCAGAATCTGAATGGCACAAACAGATCTTTTACGGTAGGGTGGTCTCTACTATTCTACCCTTTCTACTTTTTGGTAAGTCCTGTTGTTCATCCCATGAGGTGCTGCTCTTTCTCTGTTCTTTGTGCTCTGCTCTTGAACACAGCCATCGGCCCTTTGCTCTGGTTGTAATATTTTCAGTTCTGAAGTTCCCACACAACTATTTTTCATATCATTTATGGTTTTGCTGAGGCAGTTTCTTCTCTGGAAATTGTTATTTTAAATTGGTTTTTATTGTGCATATATAATTTCTCATGAAAGTGTTTTCATAACAGGTGCTTTTAAATTTTTGTCAAAAAATATTAATGAACCTGCCATTTTTGTGTTTATCTGTGTTGCTTGTCTATGGCAGTGGCAAAACACCTTAACTTAAAGAAGGAAGGTTTAGTCTGGCTCTCAGTTTCCATCACAGAGAGGAAGACATGCAGCAGGAGTGTGAGGCAGCTGGTCACATGGCAACCACTGTCAGGAAGCAAAGAAAAATGCTGGTCACATGGCAACCACTGTCTGGAAACAGAGAGAGATGCTGTTCACATAGCAACCATTGTCTGGAAGCAAAGAAAGATGCTGGTCATGTGGCAACCACTGTATGGAAACAGAGAGAGATGCTGGTCACGTGGCAACTACTGTTTGGAAACAGAAAGAGAGATGCTGGTCACATGGCAACCACTGTCTGGAAACAGAGAGAGATGCTGGTCATGTGGCAACTACTGTTTGGAAACAGAAAGAGAGATGCTGGTCACATGGCAACCACTGTCTGGAAACAGAGAGAGATGCTGGTCACATGGCAACCACTGTCTGGAAACAGAGAGAGAGATAAGTAAGTGCTCAGCTGGCTTTCTCCTTCCTATTCTGTCCAGGATCTTAGCTTATGGAATGGTGTTAACCATATACAGGATGAGTCTTTCTACCCCTATCCAATCTAGATAATCCCTCATAGAAAAACCCAGAGATCTGTTTCCATGGTGACTCTAAATCCCATCAAGATGACCATTATTATTAATCAGTCTTTACTGATAGTTTTTTAATCAGTTTGAGATATGCCTGATTCTTAGTATTATGAGTGGTATCTACCTGAAACATGTCCACTTTTATATTTGTCATGAGCCCCAATACCAGAGTTAAACCTTTTTGTTGGAATAGTAAAGGAAGAGACACTGTCTTATTGTTCATTGCGATGGCAGAAGTTCAGTTTCTTTGATAAGCCTCGGTGTATTCCCACTGGAGAGACCTCATCCTTCCTGTAGAATGGGATGTGAATTCCTGCCCTTCACAGAATCAGTGGTGTTCGACTGGGAGGAAAACATTTTACCAGATGACAGAGATGAAAGTCCAGACTCCTTACTTGGTCTCCTGGTAGCACTCCAGTCTGTGGGTGTTGCTGTCCCCCAGTAAACCTGTTCTGCACTATGCTTTCTCGGAGGGGACTAGACTCCACATTCACAGTATGCTTGGCAAGAGCACAGCAACTCCGGCTTACAAGTTTTCTCTACCAGGCCTTTGTGAAGGTCTTTGTCACCCTGACAGAATGGAAAATCACCTGGAAAGAGAATCTCAATGAGAAATTATCTACCTTAGGTTATAATTTCCACCTTAGAAATTGTCTACCTTACCTATGGAGATTTCTATAGGGGAAGGGGATTAAATTATATATGTTATTGATATGGGAAGACTGAGCCCACTGAGCTCACAATCATCTATAACTTCAGTTCTATGGGATTCAATGCCCTTTTCTAGTCTTTATGGGCACTAGGCATGCACTTGATTCATGCATACATACATGCAGACATACATACATATACTCTCAGGAAAATATACAATAAATAAATAAATAAATAAATATATTAAGTGGTATCATTTAATTTCGGCTACTAAAATATCCTTACAAAAGCAACACAAAGGAAGAAAGGGCTTAGAGGTTTACAATTCCGAGTTATTGTCCATCATTTGGGAGAAGTCAAAAAACTCAGTCACAACACATCCATGGTCAACAGAGAAGAAAAACTAAACTCATCCTGTTTTGTTTTGTTTTGTTTTGTTTTTAAGCCTTGACCTTTTATTAAAAAAGCCGCACATTTATTTCGCTTTCTGACTCTGTGCTTGTGCCTTCAACACTTTCACAACAATTTTCTGCTCCTCAATAAGGAAAGTCCACTTGATCCTGTCACGGACACACTTGGCACACATGGAGCCACCATAGGCCTGGCTGACATGCTTCTTTGTCTTGGACAATCTCATGAGGACTTTCGGTCTCACAGCACGAACCCCTCGGAGTCAGCCTGGGCACACACCACATGCTGATTTAGGTGCTTTTCCAACCTTCTTGGTATAAAGATAAACAATCCTGTTGCCAGGGGTTCGAGACAGCCTAGTTTTGTTGGAGGCTGTGTTGTAGGAAAGCCTATTATGGTATGTCAAACGCTGGACCATTCTGAGTGCCTCTGAGCACCGTCCCCGGAAGAGGAAAAGGAAAGGGAGTAAACTCATCCTGTTTAGTGCTCAGCTAGATTTCTTGACTCTTATACAGTCCAGAGCCCATGAAACTATGCTGCCCACATTCAGGCTGGGTTTTGCTAACTCAATTAACAATCAAGACAATTCTTTCCTATGTGTTCACAGGCTGACCTGATCTAGAAAATTCCTCAGTCTTCTTACACGTGTTTTACACTGTGTGTTTGTTTTCTGTGTGTTTGTTTATTTGTCTTCTTAGTTGAACTTAAGGAAATAAACAGGGAAAGTTTTAGCCATTTTATCTTCCCAGGAGTAGGAGAGCTGTATATTCCACTAAATCGGTTTTAAAACACAGTTATTGATGCAGATATTTCATAGTATATCCGTGTTTCAATTAAAATTTGGATGTCAACGGCCTGAAGCTCCATTTCTACAAATATACATTTGAAAGTCTAAGAGAGTGCCTACAGTAGGCATCATGGAGGAAACTCCAGATGGAGAGATTAAAACTGGATCCTTGATTTTCCACCTGCTTCAGTTGCCTTGCCAACACATCCAGAAGACCAGCTGGGATACCCAGCCTCATAGGACTGAGCAGCTACTAGGTTCTCAAGCTTTCTATTTGCAACTAGTCAATGTTAGACTGAAACCTTATTAGGGCAGCCTGAGACAGCAAACTCCACAGAAGCAGGACTGAGCCAGCAACCTGGGCCCGAGTGGGTGTGAGATGGTGAGCTCTACAGAAGCAGGAGTGGATCCAGACCAGGAACATTTACAGAAACAGGACTGATCCTGCAACCTAGGCTGGAGAAGACCTGAGACAGTGAACTCCACAGGAGCAGGTGCAGGGGAGCAACTGCTGAGGGAGTGGACTGGAGCCAGAGACCCCTATGGGACCAACCCCAAATCAGGGACCTCCACAGGAGCAGATTCATACCAGGGACATTTACAGAAAAAGTTCTGAGCCATCAACCTAGGCCAGAGCAGGACTGAGACAGCAAATTCCATGGAAGCAGAGCAAACCCCAGGAATGATGAGTGACCTCCAGGAACACAGGGTGACCAATGGGTTGACTGGAACCATGGCACTGACTGCACCACGAGGAGCAACCATCTGAGCCTTGGATCCACTGGCACCTGGGAGACTGATCACCAGAGTCACAGACAGCCCCAACTACACCAATAAGAGGAAAAGATGGGTAGATAAGGTAAGAACACATGCAACACCACAAAGAGGAACATGACACCATTAAAATCTAGAGACACTGTAACAACAAGACTTGAACAACCAAATATAGATGAGGCAGAGGAAAATGACCTAAAAAATAACTTCAGGAGAATGTTTGAGGCCCTTAAAGAGAAAATGAGAAATTCACTCAAAGAAATGAAGGAAAACACAAACAAAAAATTGGAAGACATCAATAAATCCCTTAAAGAAAACCAAGAAAAAGCAATGAAACATATGAAAGAAACTATTCAAGACTTGAAAACTGAAATAGAGACAATAAAGAAAATTCAAGCATAGGGAATTATAGAAACAGAAATCATGAGAAAATGATCAGGAACCACAAATGCAACAGAATACAAGAGATGGAAGAGAGAATCTCAAAAGCTGAAGATAGAGGAAATAGACTCATAAGTCAAAGAAATCATTAAATCTAACAATATCCAGGAAATATTGAACACCATGAAAAGACCAAACCTAAGAATAATAGGTATAGAAGAAGAAGTTCAACTCGAAAACACAGAATATATATTTAACAAAATCATAGAAGAAAACTTTCCCAACCTAAAGAAAGATATGCCTATGAAGATACAAGAAGCTTACAGAACACTAAATAGACTGGATCAGAAAAAAAGTCTCCTCACCATATAATAATCAAAACACTAAACATACAGAATAAAGAAAGAATATTAAGAACCACAAAAGAAAAAGGCCAAGTAACATATAAAGGCAGACCTATCAGAATTGTACCCAACTTCTCAATGGAGACAATGAAAGCCAGAAGGTCATGTTCAAGCATTATGCAGACATTAAGAGACCACGGATGCCAGCCCAGACAACTATACCCAGCAAAACTTTCAATCACTATAGAAGGATAAAACAAGATATTCCAAGGCAAAACCAGACTTAACTAATACCTAGCCACAAACCCAGCCCTACACAAAGTACTAGAAGGAAAACTCCAGCCCAAGGAAGTTGACCACATCAACAAAAACACTGACAATTGATGATCCCACAGCACAAAAATCCAAAGAAGGGAAAAGAACACAAAATAGCATCACCAACAACGAAAACTAAATTAACAGGAGATATCAATCACTGGTTATTAATATCCCTTAATATAAATGGACTCAATTCACATATAAAAAGACACAAGCTAACAGACTGGATACAAAAACAGAATCCGTCCCTCTGCTTTGTACAAGAAACACTCCTCAACCTCAAAGGCAGACACTACCACAGAGTAAAGGGTTGGGGAAAAAAATTCCAATCAAGAAGCAAGCTGGTGTAGCTATCTTAATATCTAACAAAATAGACTTCAAACTAAAATCAATCAAAATAGACAAAGAAGGACATTTCATATTAGTCACAGGAAAAATCCATCAAGAGGAAATCTTAATACTGAAGATGTATGCCCCAAATACAAGGGCATTCTCATTTATAAAAGAAATACCTCTAAAGCTTAAATCATACATTAAACCCCACACACTAATAGTGGGAGACTTCAACACTCCACTCTAACCACTGGACAGGTCAGTCAGACAAAACATTAACAGAGAAATAAAAAACCTAACAGATGTTATGACTCAAATGGACTTAACAGACATCTAAAGAATATTCCATCCAAACATAAAAGAATATACCTTCTTCTCAGCACTTCATGGAATCTCTCAAAATCTGACCACATACTCGGTAACAAAACAAACCTCAGCAGATCCAAAAATTTGGAATAACCCCATGTATCTTAACAAATAACCATGGCTTAAAACTAGAATTCAATAGGAAGACTAATACCAGAAAGCTCACAAACACATGAAAATTAAACAATGTTCACTTGAATCATTAATGGGTCAAGGAAGAAATGAAAGATTTCCTAAAATTCAATAAAAATGACCACACAACATGAATAAGCAAACTTATGGGACACAATGAAAGCAGTTTTACCAGGAAAGTTCATAGCACTAAATGCCTACATAAAGGAGCTGGGAAAATCCCACACTAGTTAATTAACAGAACACTTGAAAACTTTAGCACAAAAAGGAGCAAACTCACCCAAGAGAACTAGATGGCAGGGAATAATCAAATTGAGAGCTGAAATCAACAAAATAGAAACAAAGAAAACAATACAAAGAATCAATGAGACAAAGAGTTGGTTCTTCAAGAAAATCAACAAAGTAGACAAACCTTTATCTAAACAAACCAAAAGGCAGAGAGAATATCCAAATTAACAAAATCAGAAATGAAAAGGGAGACATAACAACAGACATGGAGGAAATCTAGAGAATCATTAGGTCACATATTAAAAACCTGTACTCCACAAAATTGGAAAACTTAAAGGAAATAGACAACTTTCTGGATAAATATCACTTATCAAAATTAAATTAAGACCAAATAAACAAATTTTTTTAAAAAAACTTATATCTGCTGAAGAAATAGAAATAGTCATCAAAAGTCTTCCAACCAAAAAAAAGCCCAGGACCAAATAATTTCGTCTCAGAATTCTACAAGACTTTCAAAGAAGAACTAATACCAATACTTCTCAAATTATTCCACACAATAGAAACAGAAGGAAGATTGCCAAACTCTTTTCATGAGGCTACAATTACCCTAATACCCAAACCACAAAAAGACATTACTAAGGAGAATTACAGACCAATCTCACTCATGAACATTGCTAGACAAATATTAAATGAAGTACTGGCAAATTGAATCCAAGAACACATCAGAACCATTATCCGCCATGATCAAGTCTGTTTTATTCCAGAGATGCATACAAAAATCTGTCAACATAATCCTCCATAAAAAAAACAAACTGAAAAATAAAAACCACATGATCATCTCATTAGATGCTGAAAAAGCTTTGGGCAAAATACAACATCCCTTCATGATAAAGGTCTTGAAGAGAGCAGGGATATAAGAAACATACCAAAACATAATAAAGGCAATACACAGGAAGCCAACAGCCAACATCAAACTAAATGGAGAGAACCTTCCAGCAATCCCACTGAAATCAGGAACAAGAAAGGTTATTCACTCTCTTTGTATCTACTCAACATAGTTCTTGAGATTCTAACTAGAGCAATAAGATAACAAAAGGAGATCAAGAAGATACAAATTGGAAAAGAAGTCAAACTCTCCTCACTATTTGCTGACAATATGATAGTTTACATAAGCACACCAAAAATTCTACCAAGGAACTTCAACAACTCATAAACACTTTCAGTAATGTAGCAGGATACAAAATTAACTAAAAAATAAAAAAATCAGTAGCATTCCTTTACACAGATGAGAAATCAGAGAAACATCACCCTTCACAATAGCCACAAATAGTATAAAATATCTTGGAGTAACTCTAATGAAACAAGTGGAAGACTTGCATGACAAGAACTTTAAATCTTCTAAGAAATTGAAGAAGACACAAGAAAGTGGAAAGATATCCCATGCTTTTGGGTAGGTAGAATTAACACAATAAAATTGGCAATCTTACCAAAAACAGTCTATAGATTCAATGCAATGCCCATCAAAATCCCAGTAAAATTCTTCACAGACGTTGAAAGAATATTACTCAACTTCATATGGAAAAGAAAAAACAAAAACAAAAACAAAAGTAAAAACAAAAAAACAGGATAGCCAAAACAGACCTGTACAATAAAAAAACTTCTGGAGACATCATAATCCCTGACTTCAAACTCTACAGCAGAGTCACAGTACTAAAAACAGCCTGGTATTGGCATAAAAACAGACAGGAAGACCAATGGAACCGAACAGAACACCCGGATATTAATCCACACACCTTCAAACACCTGATTTTTGACAAAGAATCAAAAAATATAAAATGGAAAAAAGAAAGTATATTTAACATATGGTGCTGACATAACTGGATATCAACATGTAGAAAAATGAAAATAGATCCATATCTATCACCATGCTCAAAACTCAAGCCCAAATGGATCTAATACCTCAACATAAGCCAGCCACACTGAACCTCATAAAAGAGAAAGTGGGAAATACGCTTAAACACATTGGCACAGGAGACCACTTCCTAAGTATAACTGCAGTAGCACAGACACTTAGAGAAACAATTAATAAATGGAACCTTCTGAAACTGAAAAGCTTCTGTAAAACAAAGGACATGGTCAACAAGACAATATAGCAGTCTACAGAATGGGAAAACATCTTCACCAACCCCACATCAGACAAAGGGCTGATCTGCAAAATATATAAAGAACTCAAGAAATTGGTCACCAAAAAAACAAATAATACAATAAAAAAAATAGAGTACAGACCTAAACAGAGAACTCTCAACAGAGGAATCAAAAAGGGCTGAAAGACACTTAAAGAAATGCTCAACATCCTTAGTCATCAGAGAAATGCAAATGAAAACAACTCTGAGATTCCATCTTATACCTGTAAGAATGGCCAAGATCAATAACACTGATGACAACTTATGCTGGAGAGGATGTGGGGTAAAAGGAGCACTTCTGCATTGCTGTTGGGAGTGCAAGCTGGTACAGCCCCTTTAGATATCAGTGTGGCAATTTCTCAGAAAATTAGGAAACAACCTTCTTCAAGACCCAGCAATACCACTTTTGGGTATATACCCAAAGGATGCTCAGCTGTGCCACAAGGCCATGTGCTCAGCTATGTTCATAGCAGCATTGTTTGTCATAGCCAGAACCTGGAAAGAACCTAAATGGCCCTCAACTGAGGAATGGATAAGGAAAATGTGATGCATTTTCACAATGGAGTGCTACACAACAGAAAAAAATGACATCTTGAAATTTGCAGGCAAATGCATGGAATTAGAAAACTTCATATTGAGTGATGTAACCCAGACCCAGAAAGACAATTATATATACTCACTCATAAGTGGTCTTTAACATAAATCAAAGAAAACCAGCCTACAAATCACAATCCCAGAGAACCTAGACAACAACGAGGATCCTAAGAGAGACATACATAGATCTAATCTACATGGGAAGTAGAAAAAGACAAGATCTTCTGAGTAATGGGAACATGGGCACCATGAAAGAGGGTTGAAGGAGAGGGGACAGGCAGGGAGGGGAGCAGAGAAAAACATATAGCTCAATAAAGTAAAATTTAAAAATTTTAAAAAAACTGGATCCTTTTTTGTTTTGATTTTGGATTTATCTTCTGCTATGTAGCATGGAAAATATGTTCATAGCTTTCTTTCTAAAGCATTTTTTATTTAAGAATTTATTTTTATGCGAGTATGCGTTTGTGTGTAAGAGAACACGTGTGCCAAAGCACGGATGTGGAGGGCAGAGCACAACCTTACATGGGGACCTCACCTTGTACCCTCTCATTGCTGCACGTTGTATTCTAGACTAGGTGCCTAGCTTTCAGGAGTCTCCAGTCTCCCCCTCCCCTGTAGCTGGCTTTTGGGAACCTGCTCCCCTTCCCTTTATGTAAGGGAAGGAGGTCAGTCTTACCTCAGCTTGATGTTCCATGCCTTGTTCAAGCTTATGAGAGGCCTGCCCCTCTCTAAAAGGAGATGGAGGAGGGGTGGGTGAGAAGGGAGATAGATAGGAGTCAGGAGTGGGGGAAAGGGAGAAGAGGAGGGAGAGGAAATTGTGGTCAGTATGTAAAATAAATGAAAAAAAGTTAAATAAAAAATAAGTGCTTCACTTTATTTACAAAATTAATATGGTAAAGTTCACTGCCTTGTTGGTTTTTTATATTTAAAATTTTTGAATCTTATTATTTGAGTTTTTATTTCTTTTACTTTTAGATTATAATAGAATTATATCATTTCCCAATTCCCTTTTCTCCCTCCAAACCCTCTCATATGCCTCTCTTTACTCTCTTTCAAATTCATGGCCTCTTTTTAAAAATCCATTGCTTTTTTATGTATATGATATATGATATATATATATATATATATATATATATATATATATATATATATAT
>JABTXL010021306.1:8974214-8989420 GCA_025134845.1 Neodon shergylaensis
CCTTCCTTCCTTCCTTCCTTCCTTCCTTCCTTCCTTCCTTCCTTCCTCCCTCCCTCCCTCCCTCCTTCCCTCCCTTCCTTCCTTCCTTTCTGCCTTCCTTCCTTTTTTCCTTTTCTTCTCCTTCTCCTTATCTCCCTCGTTCTTCTCCTCTTCCTTCTTCCTTTTCCTCCTTCTCCTTTTTCTCCTCTTCCTTCTCCTCCTCCTTCTTCCTCCTCTTTCCTTTTTACATTTTAGGTTTTTTTTTTTAGAATTTCAGAATTTCATGCACAAGTTCTCTATTTGTACCACTTTTACCCTTCACTTTTCCCTTCCTATTCCTCTCATGTCCCCTACTCTCTCTAACTTTAATAATTATAATTATTCTCTCTCTCTCTCTCTCTCTCTCACACACACACACACAAGCATACACATACACACCCTGTGAGTCCCTTTAGTGTTGCTCATATACACATGTGTTTAGGGCTGACCTTTGGGATTAGATAACCTACCAGGGAACTCTTCCCTGCATAAAACTAATTCTCCTCATGTTTGCACGGCAGGCACTTAACCTGCTGAGCTGCCTCCCTAGCCCCGTAAGTCTGTATTTCTAACAAGCTCCTGGGAGATGGAGGTCACACTGGACCCTGGATTATATTTCGGGAAGCAGTTCCCTCTGTCCTTCCCTCAGCGGGCTTCCAGTTCCCATGGCTGCCTTCCACCCCTCTGTCTGTAACAACACAATCTCTTCTCTAGGTGTCTCCTGTCTCTATTACCTGAGCTAGCGTTACCATCAAGCTGTGACATCCACCTGGTGTTCACATGGGTTTCTGGGCATTTGGACTCTGATCCTCACAAAAACAACAAAATGCTTTACTACTGAGCAATCCCTCTCAAAATACCCTACTGTAATGGGATACAAAAGAGAAATTACAACCATAAATTATAATTGTATGATGTGGCAAAAGGTATGTGAATTCTCCCTCATATATAAGGCACATATATGTGTGTGTATGTACACACACATATAAATATATCTTGCCATGCAAGACTTGCCCCGATATGTGTGTGTGAGGTATTTCATATACGACAAAATGAACTGAAATAAAAAAAGTACACATAGTAATGGGCTATTTATTTTACCACCTCATAACATCTTACTTATCAGGAAATTTTCACATAATATTTTTGTATCAAGTAACTAAGGCCTCAGTGGGGAGAAACACATAAACGAGGAGAAATATAGTTACTTTCTGTTGCTCAGTCTGTACTGATGTTCTTCCTCCTCTGAAGAAAGGCTTACATGGGTACCTCAGTGGTGCCAGGGAGCTTTCCTCCACCCTTTTCACTTCCCTGGTTGTTTCTTGGGCCAGAGAGATGACAGTCCTGGCCTCTGTGACACCGTCTCTGCACTGCTCTCTCTCCTCAGGGCTCGCGATTCTCACTACTATGGGGTTCTTTCAGATCCAGAACTCACTGTGTCTTTATGCTCTATGTGGGATAAACTGAAGAAACCCCATAGAAGTCTCCTTTCACACCAGGAAGGAAGATAGAGTATCAGAAAGAGCAGCAGCAACTGTTTTCCTAAGAGTTCAAGTCATTGCTACATGTATAATCTCACTTTTTAAGGCTTTAAAGCTAATGTTATTTCTGCCAATATTAACATGTTTGACTATACTGTTTGCTTTCCAAAGTGTAGCTAAAAATGCCAACTGTTAACTAGCATTAAACAACTTCTTTTTGGGGTCAAGTGAGCAAATATAACACATTTACTCCACAACTTCTCCTGGAGATAAGGCTCCTTGAAGAGGTTGCAGCGCATTTCTGCTCACTATTAGATCTGTCGGTCTGCATTTGGGATACTGTGGTGGGTGGGAACTGCCTGTAACATTTGGCTAGATAGGTAGGTGGCTAGATGGATAGGTAGACAGATAGCTAGATAGATGACAGATGAGTGGATGATAGATAGGTGACAGACAGATGGATGGATGGATGGATGGATGGATGGATGGATGGATGGATGGATGGACAGACGGATGGATGGATGGATGGACAGATGGACAGATGGATGGATGGACAGATGGATGGATGGATGGATGGATGGACAGACAGATGGGTGGACAGACGGACAGATGGATGGATGGATGGATGGATGGATGGATGGATGGATGGATGGATGGACAGACGGATGGATGGACAGATGGACAGATGGATGGATGGATGGATGGATGGATGGATGGATGGATGGACGGACGGACGGACGGACGGACGGACGGACGGATGGACGGATGGATGGATGGATGGACGGACAGATGGATGGATAGACAGATGGATGGATGGATGGATGGATACACGCATAAATGGAACAACCTTTAACACATCATCAAGAATAAAAATCACAGATAGAAATGATAGCTATAGAATACTGAAAATTTATTTGTTTTTACCCATGACAACATGGGTTCTTCATATCTGTGATCTCATGCACTTGTCTAACCAGTCCCAGGATGGGATCTCTACCAGCTCCTCTGTACTAGCCTCTACCACTGCCAGACAGCAAGGATCAGAGATGGAGTAATTTCTCATTGAGCACACAGCAGCAAATGTGGAGCTGAGATAGCTTTCGTTGCCTGTAACCATTAAGCAGAACTGCCCCTTGTCAAGTGTTTGTGGTGGTCATGTGTACTTAAAAGACATTTTATGTTTATGTTCATATGACACAAAATACAATGGAAGTAGACTAGCACCCATTCTTCATGAAGGAAGAGGCTACTTGTTCATTTTCCTGGCCACCCAGACTCCCAAAATAATCACACAGAAACTATATTATTTGCAATACTGTTTGGCCAATAGCTTAAGGGTATTGCTAGCTAACTCTTACATCTAGAATTAACCCATTTCCATTATTTTATATTTTACCACGAGGCTCATGGCCTACCGACAAAGTTCCACTTGGCGACTACATGGCATCTTCTTGACTCTGCCTACTCTCTCTCCCTCCCTCCCTCCTTCTCTCTCTCTCTCTCTCTCTATATATATATATGTGTGTGTGTGTGTGTGTGTGTGTGTGTGTGTGTGTGTGTATGTATATTCTGTTAAGCCATTGACTGAAAGCAGCTTCTCTATTCATTAGCATTAAAGAAGCACATACAGAAGGACTTCCACAGCACATGAGCTTCAGCCCCTTCAAAGCTCCATCTCACAAGCAGTTGCAATACCTAAGACATCCGTGTTGTTGGACAGAGAAGAAAACAACATCATTGAATGTGGCCAACTATGACAATAAATGATAAATGAAGAAAAGAAATCTTTCTCTGTGTGTGTGTGTGTGTTGTTGTCACTGTTGTTTCTAACACACTGAGTCCACTAAGTGCTACCAGTATGTGCATGGCTGTAAGCCATGGGTAGCGTGAGTAGCTTCTCTGGAACCACACCCAAGAAGAAAACCAAATCTCTCCCCCAACAGTTATCTGCTGCCAATAGCTCCTCAGCTAGGGGCAGGACTTCCTGACCCTTCAGTGTTCCATTCTGTTCCTTGTCTGGCTTGAGCTTGTAAAGGTCTGTGCATGCTGTCACAATGCTGTTGGTTCATATGTACAATCACCCTGCTGTGTCCAGAAAACACTCTTTTTCTGTAGTCATCCACTGCCTCTGGATTTTGGCCCCCTCTTCCATAATGATCCCCAAGGCTTAGGAGTAGGGGTTGTAATAAAAATATCCTATTTAGGGCTGAGCATTCTGGAATATTGTATCCTCTGCATGTTGACATGCTGTGGGTCTCTTTGGTTATCACCATCTTTTGAAAAAGAAAAAAGAAATTTCTTTGATGAAGGTTGGAAATACACTAATCTATAGATGTATATGACCACTCTTTACAATCAGATTATTGCCCTGTCTGTTAGCAGAGCAATAGTTGTGTATGCTTCCTTTAAGATCCATGCTTTACTCGTGTCCTCCCGTACTCAACATTTCATGGGGTTTCTTGGCATCAATCACTGGTCCCCATGCTTGCACAGGGAGTGATCTACTGACTAAACTAGCTCCTCAGCCCTGAGACTTTAATAATTAATCATAAGTCCATGGGCAGCTTCCTAGGGCTGGATCAAACCCAGCAGTACTACTTTTGGGTATACACCCAAAGGATGCTCAATCTTGCCACAAGGACATGTGCTCAACTAAGTTCATAGCAGCTTTGTTTGTCATAGCCAGAACCTGGAAACAACCTAGATGCCCTTCGACTGAAGAATAGATAAGGAAATGTGGTACATTTACACAATGGAGTACTACACAGCAGGAAAAAAATGACATCTTGAAATTTGCAGGCAAATGGATGGAGCTAGAAAGCATCATATTGAGTGAGGTAACCCAGACCCAGAAAGACAATTATCACATGTACTCATTCATAAGTGGTTTTTAAACATAAAACACAGAAAACCAGTACAATTCACAATGCCAGAGAACCTAGACAACAATGAGGACTTTAAGAGAGACATACATAGATCTAATCTATATGAGAAATAGAAAAAGACAAGATCTCCTGAGTTAGTCAGGAGCATAGGGACCATGGGAGAGGGTAGAAGGGGAGGGGAGAAACAGGGAGGGGAGCAGAGAAAAATGTAGAGCTCAATAAAGTCAATTATAAAAAGTTAAAAAGGATATAAGTGTAGTACAGGAAGTGTCAGTGAGGATGTGAGTAGTCAGAACACCCGAGAAGAAAATACATTGTAGGACGTAGGGAGAGTCTGCTTGGGTCAGCTGGAGCCTCAGGCCTATTATCTATGTTTCCTACTGTGTGTGTGAGTGTGTGTGTGTGTGTCTACGCAAGTACCTCTTCATTTTCCCCCATGAGACAGGGTCCCTCATTGAACTCTGAGCTAGGCTGGGAGCCAGCACACCCTAGGGGTTTCTTGCCTCCAGCTCAGCACACTTATATCCATACAGCACTTATGTCATAGATATGCGTAGCCATGCTCGGATTTGTTCCCCACATAGATGCTGGGGACTTGAAGTCAGGTCTTCAGGCTTGTTCATCGAGGTTTCTTACCCACTGAATCTCCCCTGTCCCCCGCCATGCAATTTCATTCATTCCTCAAGCTCTCTTAGTGAAACATGCCATTACCGTCGTGTACAGTTGCAGAAACAGAGACAGCGATTCAGAAATTGCTTCACTGCCAGCAAGACAGAACTTTTTTTTTCAGCTTGGGTGTTGCCTTACATGTTTTTCATAGAGCCGTGGGATTTTGCTGATCTCTACAAGTCCTCGTAACAGCTGCCACTCCTAATGGAAAATGTTGATTTTTCTTTAGTGTTATCTAAGAAGCCACTTGTCTGCAAACAAAACTCTGAGCCCCAGTCTGTTACAAACATCAGCTTCATAGAGGTCGGAGACAGAGATTTCATGAAATCACTGAAAAATAAATAATGGAGCACTAAAATTCACTGGTGTAGCAGGAAACAGAAAAAAAATCAAGAGAGGTTCGACTTTATTATTGGAAACGTGAAGTGATGAGAACATGACCTCTCCTGTCTCCGTTTCTACAACGGTGAGAAAAGTTTCACAGTCCCACAAGATTCATTAGTAGAAGTATCTCCGAATGTGTGTGGCCTCCTGGGAACACAGGTCCCACTCTCCCTTTTCTGTTGATTGCTGACCAGAGGAAATGATGGATGTGGGAGCAAGAGGGAAAACAGACTGTGGGGAGAAAAGAGACTAAAGCGTTCGGACAACAAGCAGCCACGAAAAGGTGCAAAGGAGGCCAGCCGGTGTGAGGAAGCTTTGTAGTGTGTGTTTGTGTATGTGCGTGGGGGTGAGCCAGCATGCGTTCACATCAGAGACCCACGCTGGTAGGATGCTGGTCTACTCTGGATGCTGTTCTCTACCATGGCTATAATAAAATACTCTTACCAGAAGCAACTTAGAGAGGAAAGAGTTTGTTTCAGCTTGTTTCAGGTCACTATCATTAAACAGAAGTTGGGACAGGAATTCAAGCAGGAACTGAAAGCAGAAACCACAGGAAAAGGCCACTCACAGGCTCAGGCTCATCCTGCACTCTTATACACCCCAGAGTTCCGACTCAGAGAATGGCACCGTCCACAGTGATCTGGTCCTGCTACACCAGCAGTCGAGACAGTCCCCCAGAGACACGGCCACAGCCCATCTGATCCTGATGAGATCCTCTTCTTAGATGACTGCAAGCTGTGTCGGGGTTGACGGTCAGAGCTGACTCGGACAGGTGCCTTCAGCGCCAGGCACTGAGAAAACCACAGTGTGGGTCTGCTCCCACTGAGTCCTTTCAGCTGCCTTAGAAGGTGATCTATATTATTCTCATTTTGAAGATTACAACCTGGGGACTGGGAGACATTTAGTTGGAAAAGTGCTTGCTTTGTAAGCATAAGGACCTGAGTTCGATCCCCCACAACACATACGTAAAAGGACAGAAAGCCAAGCATGAGGGTGTAGGCTTGCAATCCTTATAACCGGGATGCAGGAACAGAAAGAAGCCTAAAGCTGGCTGACTGGCCAGCCTGGCCTGTTTGCCAACCTCTAAGCCTGTTAGAGACTCTGCCTCAAAAGATAACAATAGCAAGAAACCCTTGCAGCTGGCACCTGATGACAGACACCTGAGCTGTCTTCTGCTCTCCATTCTTAGAGGCACACACATATACCTGCACCTGCATACAGACATGCATGTGCACGTGAGTGAACATTCACACGCATGTGCACACAGACACAAAAACCTTGGATCTCAGCTAGAGAAAACCAAATGACTCGGCTGATTTGCAAAGTATTCCAGACCGTCACTGGTGCATCCAGGAGAGGTGGGCTGCCTTTCATTGCTGGCCAATCCATCCTTTGAGTCCCCCTCTGCTTCCTGCCCTAGCCTCACCCAAACTCAACAGTTGCCAAGCCCAGGCTCTAGATGCAGTTAAGCGGCTGTTGTGGAAACAAGACTGTGAGCAGTGCAGCATTCAGAACAGCAGAGAGACTGCCTGTCCCTCACAGCCTGGGTGCTGGGCTCCTCCTAGGCAGGTTAATTAGACAAATCGAATCACGGAACTGAAGTGAGCCAGGTGATGGGCCAAGAGCACTCAGCTCCTCTTTGCTGGTGATTGTTAGGAAATCCAATTAAGATAGATCTGGGCCTACCTTGCTTCACAGGGGCAGGGTGGGGTTAAGGAGAAGCTAAAAAAGGAAACCATATCTTAATATCCATTAAATCAATTTGCCTTTGTGTGTGCACACATGCGTGGGAGCGTGGGAGGAAACAAGACAATCCTGGTATCATTCCTAGGCTCCGTTCCCTCCTCTTTTTAACAGGGTCCATCACTAGCCTGGAGCTTACCTAGCAGGCTAAGCCTGTGAGCCCCAGGGATTCTCCTGTCACTGCCCCTCAGTGCCCCTCAGTGCTGGTGTTACAGGTTCTGGGTATCCAAATCCGGGTCCCCAAGTTTGCATAGTAAGTTCTTTGTGGGTTTTGCCATCTTATCAGCCTTCAGTCTCTTCAGCAGGGGCAAGTGTCTAAGAGGAATCTAGAAGAGACGGAAACGGAAACCAAACACATTCCTATTCTGTTTTAACATTTTCCTAAGATTCTGGTTGGGAAGCAAGTGGCATGCACAGCAGACATGGACACACAGAGGGACATGCCATTTAGACAGTCCACCACTACCGGAACTACAGAGGCCAAAGGTCAGATCTGGCCTGAGCTCCAACACAACGAGGAGCCTTTGACCTCATACATGAAGAGCTGTAATGGGAGCCTGGCAGTGGACCAAAGTTACCACACAGGCTGACAATGATGACTCAAGGGGTCATGGAAATATGTCCCCAACAGGAATCTGAGAAAAGAAAAGCATCTTCCATCATAATGAGCTCCAAGGAGCAGCAATCAAGAAATCATGTGTTGCTCACTACAGTGGGACAGGACTTAGCCCTTTCATCATCTGCCCATCAAAACTGGAAATTTGTTGAGCATCTGTCTGCATCCAGTTACAGGAATATAGATAAATCTAGTCTATGGCTGTGAGGGAAGGAACTGAGTCTGGAGAGAGGAAGAGGATCAAGGGAGATGGAGAGGAAGAGAAATGGTGGGGGGAGGAAGTAGAAGGAGAAAGGGGGAAGGGAAAGGAGGAGAGAGAAAGGTATTAAGGGAGAGCAGAGGGTTAGCAGAGGCTTTGCTGTTCCAGAGCACTCCCAGAGGGGCACAGCATCCTGGCAGTGGTTCTCAACCTGTGGGTCGTGACCCCTTTGGGGTTGAATGACACTTTCAGAGGGATCACCTAAGACCACTGGAAAACACAGATATTTACATTGTGATTCATAACAGTAGCAAAACTGCAGTTCTGAAAAGCAATGAAATAACTTTATGATTAGATGTAGTAGGACACTGCTCATTCATTTCCTGGCCGTCCAGACCCAAATAATCACACAGAAACTATACTAATTACAACACTGTTCAGCTAATGACTCAGGTATACTTCTAGCTATCTCTTACATCTTGAGGTAACCCGTTTCTATTAATCTATGTATCAGCATGAGGCTGTGACTTTTTGGTAAGGATCCAGTGTCTGTTTCCTTCTGCAGCTACATGGCGACTCCTTGACTCCTCCTACTCTCTCTCTATATCTCTGTTCAGATTTCCAGCCTGGTTTTACTTTGCTTAGCCATTGACTGAAACAGCTTTATTCATCAACCAATAAAAGCAACACATATACAGAGGATATTCCACATCAATTGGAAGTCACCAAAACCTGAAGACCTGTATTAAAGGATCAAACCATAAGGAAGATTGAGAACCACTATGCTAGAGGTTGGGGTAGAAGTCTGTGGATTCACACATGGAAAATAGATCCAGACAAATTTCTGGGGTCAGAAACACTTGCCTTTGGCTGGGACAAAGCACACAGGAATAGTCTTTTTTCTTTAAGTAGTTTATTTCTTTATTGGTTTGTTTTTCTATATTAGGGTACAATAAAATTAGTAGTTTACAGAAGGTAACTTTAGAGATTTGCTTAATTTTCTACATACTTCCTTAATAGGTTTTATTGAAATACAGTGACTATTTAACATAGCACACAGATTTTAATTGTGCAAGTCAGTAAATTTTGTCATTTGTGTCTGGGTCTTGTTTAAGCTGGAAGATGGAGAGCAGGGGATGAGGCAACAAAGACTGGCACTCAGGGGGCCAGATGAGTGCCATTCTCCAGGATGGCCCAGGCAACTGGTGGAGAGTGCACTATGTGGGGAGGGGGAGGAAGAGGGAGGAGACAAACACAGGCTGATGAGATTTGTGCACCCATGGAGGACAGATCAGGGACTTTGGAGTGCCTGTTTGGCCATGCATGAGCCGGGTGTTGGGATGTTGGAGGCTGGGGGCGGAGTCTCTGTGAAATGAAACTGCAACAGACGTGGCCAAGGACAGCCAAACGGCAGTGAAATGGCGTGGATGCAAGAAGAAAAAGTCGCTTTCCAGCTGCAGTCTTCAGTGTTGATGGCTGGAGAATTTATGAGAATATACTTTTCCCCCTGCTCTCTCTCGATCAGCCGTAGGAAAAAAAAATCCCCTGGAAAACAAGGCCCAACTGAACAAGAACAAATCCAGATTGGTCCAGCAGGTAGAGGTGGGGCTGGGCCAGAGGTGCTGTTTGGAAACATCCTGGAAAGGATACTTAGTTAAGTATCCTTTACCCCTGACCTGCCAACATCACCTGCCAGCCATCACCTGCCAGCAATGCAGAGGATGCTTCTCCACACCATGAGCGGGGGCAGGTGCAAGGTCAAGCAAGCCTACACTGTTTTTTCTCTAGCCCTCCTGATACCTTATAATTCTGCCCCTGGTACCCACTCCATCCAGAACCTGTGAGCCACCTTCCCCTTGTCTTTCTTTAACTCTCATTGCAGATGCCCCTTAAATTCTGAGGCAGAGAAGCCACCGAAACCTGTTGGAGAAGATGGCATTAATATTTTTAATTTGCACATTCACGCTGCTGTATAAATCCCAGCTACTGCATCTGTGCCTCTCTCCCAACCACGCTGCTCACCCTCATCCGTGTACAAAACCAGAATGGTCTCTCTGATCACCTCGGAGTTTGTGCAACCTCCAGAGCCTGGGCTGATTGGAAAGGTCTCTCTCCCAGATAACAACAATTCAATGTGCCTTGACATTTTAATAGGCTGCCATCCTGGTGAACACAATCGAGCAAGGCAGTGAAGCAAAAATCATTAGGTAAGCAAGATAATCTAAACGGAATCTGCCGCCAGCACTGCTCACATCTGGGAGAAAGTGGAACAGCTGGGCGGGCCACAAAGCAGAGCTCACCCTGCTCCGCAGTGTCTTTGTCTGTCGGCACCCTTGTGTGCTGGAGTCCCTGGTGCATATCTCTGTGCACAGGCATTGGGAGATAGACACCCAGGCCACTGCAGACCTGCTGAGACTCCGATGTGGAATCGCATGGAGAGCGTGCACAAATTATGATGAACCAAGATATCTTCAACTCGCCAAGTCATCACAAAAATATGTTTACTGCTTAAAGTGGAGGTTTGCCATGTCACAGGGAGGATGGCAAATGCTTTCCAGGATTTCTAGTACCACCCCCATAAAGGGTCTCCATTAATGTGCATTCGTCTAGTTTAAGACTTTGACTACAAAGTCATGTCGTGATGGTTCTCTTCTGTTGCTGTAACAAACACAACACCTAGCAACCTTAGTTGAGGAAAGGGTTGTTTGGCTTACACTTCCAGGTCACAGTTCATCATTGAGGAAAGTCATGGCAGGACTTCAAGCAGGAACTTGAAACAGAAACCATGAGGAATGATGCTTGCTGGTTTGCTCACAGGCTTGCTTACTAACTTCCTTACATGTTACAGGACTATCTTCTTGAGGAATAGTACACCCATGGCTGCATCCTCCTACATCGGTTATTAATCAAGACACTGTTCTACAAATGTGCCCACCAGTCAATATGATGGGCTTAGTCCCAACTGAGACCCCCTTCTCAGGACTCTCAGGCTGTGCCAAGCTGACAGCTCATTCTAATTACGACACTTGCAAGCTGTATCATTTAAGCAGAACTATAGAAAACAGAACTTTCATATTTATGCAAGCAAGGCTCATATTGACTAACTTGTCTAACCCTTGGAACACCAGTTTTTTTTCCCCATCATTTGCAGATGAGATGATCAAGACACAGAATAGCAGCAACAATAGCAGCAACTTACCAAAGACAGCTGCAATTACTAGCAGAGTCAGCAGAATCCTCACACAAGTGGGCTGCATCTAGAATTAAGGCTTTCTTCACACTGTGCTGGTTCATAAAAATGTAAATCGCAGGGAGAAAAGAAAGAGTGCTACGTGAGTTTTAAAAAATAAGATTTGTGTATTCCTTTCTGGATGTATGTATTTGCATTGCGCATGACACATCCATACTTATGTGAACACTCAAAGCAAGCAAGGCACTGTAAACTCTGTGTGTGTGTGTGTGTGTGTGTGTTGGAGGAGGAGGAGGACCCAGTAGCCAGAGGTTAATGTTGGGTGTCTTTTTTGATTACTATATATCTTATTTTTTGATGCAAAGTATCCCACTGAACCTAGGGTTCACCTATTCAGCAGGACTGGCTGGCTGAGTAGAAACCCCTGGATCTGCCTGTCTTTTCCCTAATACTGTACTGCGATTCCATACGCACACCACAACTCCTGGGTTTTTATTTGAATTCTGAGAATCTGAACTGGGGTTTTCACACTTGAGCAGCAATCACCTTACCAACTGAGCCCGTTCCTCAGCTCCTGACCAACTCTTTTCCCGTGCAAACACTTCCCTTCCCTGATGCCTCAGATTCATCCACACACGGCCACTCTGAGTCCCTAGACTGTAGCTAAGGTACAGGGGAGATGACAGTGAATTAGGCATAGCCCTTAACTACCTCGCAGCCTACAGTGGGAGGGGGTCAAACAGGAAAATAGGTGCTTAACCTTGAGGGCTCCAGGTTAAGGATCACTAGGAGCTATGGAGGTGAGGAACATCCCCGCCCCATACCTACTTCTAAGTGGTCACCCTGTCCTTATCAGTCTTCCTGGGAAGCCACCATTTAACTCTCTCACTACAAACTGTAGAGGGTTCCATTTGGAAATCACGTTTAAGACCATGTTATGAGTTACCCATGAAACATGAATCTTGCTACTTGATAATTTCCCATAGGTACACACACTTACGCCCCCTCCTAAGGAAGGCAGCAGGAATGACGTCACAGAACCCTGGGAGCAAGGGACTACAAACCGTTCTCCCTCTGGAGTCGCACCCTCCCAGCTGCTCCTTGCCCTTCCCAGCAGGAGCAGAGCTCTTTCCCCTGATGCCCATTTGGCAAGCTCGTCACTTTCGGAATCCGACCCTCGGTGGGGAGAGCCCCTCTCTGCAGCCCCCAACTATGTTATCACCATTATTAAGGAGCTGAAAGAGGAGCTGGGAGGACGAGACACCGCTGGAATTGCAGGCTGATTGTGATTGATGTGTTCCTATTAGCGCCTCAGTGTTATCTCTCTGGATGGAAAGAACAACCAGTGAGTTGTAACACAACAGATTACCTGAGTTCCCAGCCTTAGAAGGGTGCTTAAATAAAATATAGTCCCTCTTAGCAAGAGGCTCATTTTCTCTGCGAAACTCCCGGACTATGTCATGTCAGCTCTGATTCGCTGCGCCTCTCCTCAGTAAACATGTCTTATCATTAATAATTCCTTACAGGCACTGTCTCTGAGAGTCCTCTCTCCCGCTCTCCCGCGGCCCCCACCCCCTCCACTCTTCCTCTAGGTGGCTGGATTCAGACACATCACGCTTCCGTTTGGGTTCCAAGGTGCTTCTCTCTGGATTTTCACCTGCCTTGCCAAAAATGATTGATTATGCCGGGCCAACTGGGTGTCCGGCAATACCCAACAAATGACTTTGGCCCCTAACAGCAGGCCTTGGCCAGATAGAAATCAATATTTCACCATTAAAATCTATCAAAGAAGAGTTAAGGCACCATCTGTCCCTGCCGCCTCTCTATGGTGTGTGAACATTAAATCCGACACTTGTACCACACGGGTAATCAATATATAGTAGTTCACAGATCATTTGTGGTCCCCTTTTAGCAGTGATGGATGTCTGGAATCGTTGTGATTCATTTTGTCAGACCATTAAACAAGATTCTGTCCAGTTCCTTCCTGATTTCATTTAGAGGATCATTCTTCACAGTTCATAAGAGAGAAACGGTTTTACCAATCTGCTTCTATTTCAATAAGTCACTTTATAGAGATTTTGTGTCCTGCAGACTGTAAAAATTCTAGAGAGCTAGTACAAACAGACTTCTGAAGCCATTCACGGCATGACGTATGCAGAAGGTGTGGAGAGAGGAATGTAAATATGTTTACCTCTTTATCTGCAAATGTTGGTTTTAACCCGCTCCTAGCTGGAGCGCTGGCCTGCGACTAGGGCTCGAGCTGCAGCCATAGAGGGTGAAGCTGGGCGGCAATGAGCTTCGTTTACAGAGGAGCAAGGGATCCACTCGCCCCCTGGGAACATGGCCAAAAGCAAACGGCAATGGCTTTTCAGGAGGCTGCAGTTTGGACACTGTGTGTGTGTGTGTGTGTGTGTTTGCATGCATGTGTGCATATTCATGTTGGTGTGGGCACATGTATGTGTATGATGTAGAGCCAGGGGTGACCTTCAGCCTGTCATTCCTTGGGGGCTGTCCACCCTGTTGTTTGTAGTGGGATCACTCACTGGAGCTCACTAAGTTGGCCATGCCAGACCCACCTGCCTCCACTGCCCTATGCCAGGATTACAAGCATGTCACACCACACCCTTTCTTTTTTTCCTTTTTATGTGGCTGGATTTTGGAGATCAGATTCAGGTCCTTGTGCCTGAAAAGAAAAAAAAAAGCACTTTATCAACTGAGCCATTTCCCTAGCCTAGGACACTGACTTCTGCAGTCAAGCTGACCTTGTCCCTTACCTGAAGGGTGGGCAAATGCCCTTTTTTGCACTCTGGGCAAGCACAGGGAACCAAGAGAGAAAGCAGTGGTCATGCCCTTGGCCCCCAGACATGGATGAGCATGAAGGACCTGAGTGGCATCGTGACAACCATTTGTGGAACACCAGTTTGTTGTCCAGCATGTTGGCACAATTCTCCACTTCAATAAGCCTACAGGGTTGGTATTACCTCAGATTCCCAAGGAGGAAACAGGCTCAGAGAAATTGAACTACCTGCCTGAGATTGCTGTACACAATGTGTACAAATCAGACCCAAATGGACCATTGGGTGGCCTCACTCACGTAAACTGTGGACACAAACATGCAGGTAATTTTACTCTAACTCAAGTGGATTTCTTCAATGTTTTTAGACTTCTCACTGATACTGACAGATTAGTGTTTCTAAAATAGAATACCATCTTATTATCACTTTAATTAGTAATGATGTTTTTTTTCATTTTCCCTAGTTCAATGAGGATTTTGCACAATGTATTTTGATCATATTTGCTGCCCCTCTCCCAGTTCCTCCCAGGTCCATTCTCCATTCTCTACCAGCCCAGCTTTGCCACAGGGGATGTTTATATCGCATCTCTTCCTCCTAAGGTTCTGGTGTCGTTGAAGAGGAGGCAGAAAGACTGTAAGAGTCAGAGTCTGTGGATGACAAGACTCCAGCTTAGGGAGGGAGGGTGAGCACAAGTTCCTCCCCTCCCCTCAGCTCTGTTGGAAGCTGATGGCTGCTGGGAATGGGAGTAAGTTTTCTTTAAGCATGTGGCCCTGATGGACTGGTCACCTTCACGGTATATGTGCAGTACAAAGTGCACTGGATGGGCTTTAAAAAGTACTTTTCGTATTCAGATATCCGAGTGTTCAATGGGTTGCATCAGTGACTTCAGACCCAAGAACCAAATGGACCGAGATGTGTTTCTACAAGGCACTGGGTGATGCAACCCTGTCATGAGTTTTAAACTATTTTCTGGTGATGGATTATTGCTTAGTAATACAATAATTGCTGATGGTAATAGAGATAGGTAGATTTTGGCTTCAATATTAGCATAAACATAAATTCATATGTGGGTAGACAATACACATTAATATAATTACATAATGAATATAAAACTATGCTGTTACATAGCACATGTAAAACTTGAAAGACCTTAGAGATAAGGTCACTTATCCTTTCTTTCTTTCTTTCTTTCTTTCTTTCTTTCTTTCTTTCTTTCTTTCTTTCTT
>JABTXL010021306.1:9014531-9049484 GCA_025134845.1 Neodon shergylaensis
AAAGTAGAAGGATCGTGTGAAACAACACTTAAGATTGAAGTTTGGCACCCACACATTCGAGCACAGACACGTCTGCACACATGTCTATACATACATGCAGACACAAAGTGTTATCTCACTATGTCTATCTCCCCAGTGACTCTGCGATGAGTAAGTTTGCTGAGGAGGAAAGTGATAGGGAGGAAGACGAGTCACTTCCCCGAGGCGAGGAAGCTGGACTGGAACCTGAATTAGCAATGTAGTGACACTCTATAGACAGCTCTCTCTCGAGGACCACAACGTTATTCAGATCTGTGGTGTTTGACCTAACTTCTGTGTCTTCCAGGATGTCTGAACTTTGGTTCACATTTTGCCTACAGGTCTGCCTGACTCAACCTGTGTTCAGCCCATCTAATTACCGATACTATGCCCAGCCTGGTACTGAAGTCCAACAGCAGCTAAGTGCCAGACTCCCTTGGGAAATGCCAGATGACTCAATGTTGGATCTTCTAATCTTAATACTCACTTGGTGACCCTTTTTTGTGAACCATTGGGAAGATAACAAGAAAGAAACAAAATCGACGAGGGGTGATAGCTCAATGGACAAAGGACTTGCTGTGCAAGCATGAGGATCTGAGTTCGAATCCCCAGCACCCATGTGAAAAGCCAAGCATGGTGGCACGGTTTTGTGATATTAGTACTAGGCAGGGAGAAATGGCGCTGGCTAGTCTGCACGCAGGAAATGGCAAGCAGCAGGTTCAGTGTGAGATTTCACCTGCTCTTGTTTCGTTTCTGCTGTTATGATAAAATACCCTGACAAAGAGCACCTTAGAGGGAACTGGATTTATTCTGCCACAATTCCAGATTACGATCTGTCATTGCAGGGAAAGCCAAGGTGGCAGGAAGTTCAAGCAGCTAATCGCATCACCGCCACAGTGGGGATGACTATAGGCATGCTGCCCAGATGGTTTTCTCTAGACTTAGACAGTCCAGCAACCCCTACCTAGGGAATGGTGCTGCCCAAAGTGGGCTGTGTCAGACAACATGATTAAGAAACCCCACCCCTATAAGCATGCCCACAAGCAAACCTGGTCTAGACAACCCTTCACTGGAGTCCTCTCCCCAGGTGAGTCTAGGACCTATCAAGGTGGTGGCACTTAAAACTGACCCTCACAGTCTCAAAACAGGTAAGTAAGGAGGATAGTCAATTGAGGAAAACATCCCAAGGTAAAACTTTGACCTCTGTTCACATCCACTTGGGTAAGCAAAGCTACACACACACACACACACAGAAAGAGAGAGAGAGAGAGAGAGAGAGAGAGAGAGAGAGAGAGAGAGAACACCCAAAGATAATCTCCAGATCCCATAGGAAACCCCAAATTAGATCTGCAAATCCTTGTGGGATTTTCACCCTTCATGGCTGAGCCCAGAGAGAACAGTTAACTTTGAGTTGGAGACCTACCCTTGACAATTTTTTCCCCTTTTAATCAAGCCCTCAATGTTCCTGTTGGGGGCTTTTAGCCGCATGATTTTTAGAGGTATCTTACTTTTCTGAAAAATCTGTAAGCAATCTCCAATCTACAAGCAAGCTTTAGAAAAAGAGGCGGAGACGGAAGGACAGTGAGAAAAAGAGTTTCAGGAGCAACCCCTCTGTAAGGGAAAATCTAAAACCTCAATTACGTACAGCTTAAAATATCTCAATCCTCCACGATTACTCTCGACATAAGCCCCGCAGCAGCGCTCCGTGTGTGAGAGGAATTACTCCAAGGGCTTCTCCTTTCTTATTGCCCACTTATTTTTCTGAAAAGCCCTCTTCTGAAATCCCTTGTTTTACAGGAATGCGCACGCTTGCTGGGTTTTCGTCTTAAATGGATTTCAACTGGAGACATTTTTCCTGCGGGCAACGGTGCAGCCAGCTTTTTTGAACTCAACTTAGAATCTACTCTCTGAGAAGACGCACACCAGCCAAGGAGACCTGAGTGACCACAACAAGACAAAAACATCACGTAAATTAAAACGTAGGGACTAAGGAGATAGCTCAAACACTAGGATCTGAGTCTGAGCCTCAGAATTCACGTATTAGCCAGAAGCTGTGCGCAGGCCTGTAACGCCAGCACGGGGGGAGGTGGAATGAGAGATGGCTCCCTGGGTTAAGGTTCTGTAGCCATCAAGTCTAATTACGTGAGTTCGAATCCTGAGACCCACAGGGTGGAAGAACTGACTTCTTGCAGTTGTCCTCTGACCTTGACTGGTCTCTCTCTCTCTCTCTCTCTCTCCTCCTCCTCCTCCTCCTCCTCCTTCTCTCTCTCTCTTCTCTCACTCTTCTCTTCTCTCTCTCTTCTCTCTCTCTTCTCTTCTCTCTCTCTCTCTCTCTCACGCACACACACACACACACACACACACACACACACACAAGCAGGGTGTCAGATCAGTGCCTTACCCTCTAGAGCAGAGTCCTAATTTCCAGTCTGGCCTTGAGGTGGCAGCGGTCTAACACCCATCTCTCTCCACGTGCTCTGAGAGTCTCCAAAGCCTGCAGTGTTGTAGAGAGGGGTCAGTATCCGTTGGCTTCTGACTCAAGTCTCAGGTTAACCCATCCATTCTCATTTTCCATGCTCTTGATTCTCATCCCTGTTCAGGTTCTGATTTTTGAACAACAGCAGCAAACATTTTCCAAATGGGTTGGAATGAAAGTAAAAGAAATTCACTTTGATGAATCAGATGTTAGCTCTTACTTTTGAGTCATATCAGATGCCTTACCGCCAAGGCACGGGGACTTGAAAGATGGCTCAGTTCAGAACCCACCATGAAAACATGAGCCTACAACATACACAAACTTATGGGACACTATGAAAGCAGTCCTGAGAGGAAAGCTCATAGCACTAAGTGCCCACTTAAAGAAAACAGAGAAAGCACACATTGGAGACTTAACAGCCCACCTGAAAGCTCTAGAGAAAAAAGAAGCAGACTCACCTAGGAGGAGTAGAAGACTGGAAATAATCAAACTGAGGGCTGAAATCAACAAAATAGAAATGCAGAAAACAATCCAAAGAATCAATTAAACAAAAAGCTGGTTCCTGGAGAAAATCAACAAGATTGATAAAACCCTATCCAAACTAATTAAACGGCAGAGAGAGAATATGCAAATTAATAAGATCAGAAATGAAAAGGGGGACATAATCACAGACACAGAGGAAATTCAGAGAATCATTAGATCTTACTACAAAAGCCTGTATGCCACAAAACTGGAAAATGTAAAAGAAATGGACACATTTTTAGATATATACCATATACCAAAGTTAAACCAGGACCAGGTGAACAATCTAAATAGACCTGTTAGTCGCGAAGAATTAGAATCTGTTATTAAAAACTTCCCTACCAAAAAGAGCCCAGGACCAGATGGCTTCAATGCGGAATTCTACCAGAACTTCCAGGAAGACCTAATACCTATACTCCTTAATGTATTTCACAATATAGAAACAGAAGAGTTATTACCAAATTCCTTTTATGAAGCTACAGTTACTCTGATACCAAAACCACACAAAGACTCTACCAGGAAAGAGAATTACAGGCCAATCTCACTTATGAACATTGACGCAAAAATCCTCAACAAAATACTGGCAAACCGAATCCAAGAACACATTAGAAAAATTATCCAATATGATCAAGTAGGCTTCATCCCAGAGATGCAGGGCTGGTTCAACATTCGAAAATCTATCAATGTAATTCATCATATAAATAAACTGAAAGAAAAAAACCATATGATCATTTCATTAGATGCTGAAAAAGCATTTGACAAAATTCAACATCCCTTTATGATAAAAGTCTTGGAGAGATTAGGGATACAAGGGTCATACCTAAATATAATAAAAGCTATATACAGCAAGCCGACAGCTAACATCAAATTAAACAGAGAGAAACTCAAAGCCATCCCACTAAACTCAGGAACACGACAAGGATGTCCACTCTCGCCATATCTCTTCAATATAGTGCTTGAAGTTCTAGCAATAGCAATAAGACAACATAAGGGGATCAAGGGGATTCGAATTGGAAAAGAAGTTAAACTTTCGTTATTTGCAGATGATATGATAGTGTACATAAGCGACCCCCAAAACTCCACCAAAGAACTCCTACAGCTGATAAACACCTTTAGTAATGTGGCAGGATACAAGATCAACTCCAAAAAATCAGTCGCCCTCTTATACACAAAGGATATGGAAGCAGAGAGGGAAATCAGAGAAGCTTCACCTTTCACGATAGCCACAAACAGCATAAAATATTTTGGGATAACTCTAACCAAGGAAGTGAAAGACCTATATGACAAGAACTTTAAGGCAGTGAAGAAAGAAATTGAAGAGAATACCAGAAAATGGAAGGACGTCCCTTGCTCTTGGATTGGGAGGATCAACATAGTAAAAATGGCAATTCTACCAAAGGCAATTTATAGATTCAATGCAATCCCCATCAAGATCCCAGCAAAATTCTTCACAAATCTTGAAAGAACAATAATCAACTTTATATGGAAAAACAAAAAACCCAGGATAGCCAAAACAATCCTATACAATAAAGGATCTTCTGGAGGCATTACCATCCCCGACTTCAAACTCTATTACAGAGCTACAGTAATGAAAACAGTGTGGTACTGGCATAAAAACAGAGAAGTCGATCAATGGAATCGCATAGAAGACCCAAATTTTAACCCACAAACCTATGATCACCTCATTTTCGATAAAGGAGCTAAAAGTATACAATGGAGGAAAGAAAGCATCTTCAACAAATGGTGCTGGCACAACTGGATATCAACCTGTAGAAGAATGAAAATAGACCCATATCTATCACCTTGCACAAAACTCAAGTCCAAATGGATCAAAGACCTCAATATTAGTCCGAACACACTGAACCTGATAGAAGAGAAAATGGGAAGCACCCTACAACAAATGGGCACAGGAGATCGCTTTCTATGTATAACCCCAGCAGCACAGACATTAAGGGCAGCATTGAATAAATGGGACCTACTAAAACTGAGAAGCTTCTGTAAAGCAAAAGACACTGTCACTAAGACAAAAAGGCAACCTACTGACTGGGAGAAGATCTTCACCAACCCTGCAACAGACAAAGGTCTGATCTCCAAAATTTATAGAGAACTCAAGAAACTAGACTTCAAAATGCTAATTAACCCAATTAAAAAATGGGGCACTGAACTGAACAGAGAATTCTCAACAGAAGAAGTTCAAATGGCCAAAAGACACTTAAGGTCATGCTCAACCTCCTTAGTGATTAGGGAGATGCAAATCAAAACAACTTTGAGATATCATCTTACACCTGTCAGAATGGCTAAAATCAAAAACACCAATGATAGCCTTTGCTGGAGAGGCTGTGGAGGAAGGGGTACCCTCATCCATTGCTGGTGGGAATGCAATCTTGTGCAACCACTTTGGAAATCAGTGTTTCGGTTTCTCAGGAAATTCGGGATCAACCTACCCCTGGACCCAGCAATACCACTCTTGGGAATATACCCAAGAGATGCCCTATCACATGACAAAAGCATTTATTCAACTATGTTCATAGCAGTGTTATTTGTAATAGCCAGAACCTGGAAACAACCTAGATGCCCTTCAATGGAAGAATGGATGAAGAAAGTGTGGAATATATACACATTAGAGTACTACACTGCGGTAAAAAAACAATGACTTCTCGAATTTTGCATGCAAATGGATGGAAATAGAAAACACTATCCTGAGTGAGGTAACCCAGACCCAAAAAGATGAACATGGGATGTACTCACTCATAATTGGTTTCTAGCCATAAATAATGGTCACGGAGTATATAATTGGTGAACCTAAAGAAGCTAAATAAGAAGGTGAACCCAAGGAAAAACATATAATTATCCTCTTGGCTATGGGAAGTAGACAAAATTGCCGGGGAGAAAATTTGGGATCTTGGGGGTGGGGTGGGATGGGAGTATCGGGGGATGGGGAGAGAAAAGTGAGAAGGGGAAGATGAGGGAAACTTGGGGAAACAGGAGGATTGGGATAAAGGAAGGTTGGATAGGGGAGCACGGAAGCACAATTCTTAGTTAAGGGAGCCACCTTAGGGCTGGCAAGAGACTTGAACCTAGAGTGGCTCCCAGGAGCCCAAGGCGAGGTCCCCAGTTAGTTCCTTGGGCAGCTGAGGATAGGGAACCTGAAATGAACCTATCCTACAGCAATGCTGACGAATATCTTGCATATCACCATAGAACCTTCATCTGGTGATGGATGGAGATAGTCACAGAGACCCACACTGGAGCACCGGACTGAGCTCCCAAGTTCCCAATGAGGAGCGGAAGGAGGGAGAGCATGAGCAAGGAAGTCAGGACCACGAGAGGTGCACCCAACCACTGAGACAGTGTGGCTCACCAAGGGCAGCTGGACTGAGACGGAAGAAGCATGGGATAAAACCGGACTCTCTGAACATGGCGAACAATGGGGGCTGATGAGAAGCCAAGGACAATGGCCCTGGGTTTTGATCCTACTTCAAGTTCGGGCTTTGTGGGAGCCTAGCCAGTTTGGATGTTCACCTTCCTAGACATGGACAGAGGGGGGAGGGCCTTGGACTTTCCACAGGGCAGGGAACCCTGACTGCTCTTTGGACTGGAGAGGGAGGGGGAGAGGAGTGGGGGGAGGGGGAGAAGGGTGGGAGGAGGGGGAGGGAAATGGGAGGCGGGGAGGAGGCGGAAACGTTTTTTTTTTCTTTTTCTCAATAAAAATTTAAAAAAAAAAGTTTACCAAAAAAAAAAAAAAGAAAACATGAGCCTAAATTTGATCTCAAGATCCCAAGTATGGTTGCATACACTTGCAGTCACAGTGCTGGTGGGGTAGAAACAGGCAGATAAATCCCTGACCTCCCAGGCCAGCCAGCCAACCTAGCCTACTTGGCACGTTCTAAAGGAGCCTTAACCCACTGAGCCGGTGAGAGACCTTCTCTCAAAATAGGTAGACAGGGTTCCTGAAGAAGATACCCAAGGTCATTTTCTGGCTTACACACCCACATGAAAACCTATGCATGTGCACGCACACACACACACACACACACACTCATACTAAAACAGGGTGCCTTAGGCTTGGTGTGTTGATAAATGACTTTAATCCCAGCAGTGAGGAGGCAAAGGCAGGCAGATCTCCATGAGCTGAAGGTCTGCAGCAGGGTTACATAGTGAGATCTGGCTCAAAGTATGTGCACATGTGTGTTGCCGGAGGTGGCTCAGTATGTAAGAACACTTGCTTTTACAAGCTTGAGAGCCTGAGATAGGCTCCCCAGCATCCACATAAAAAGCCGGATGTAATCACTGTGGGACCCTCACCCCTTAGTCTCAAAGGGGCAAGAAAAAATTTCCTAGCAGAATGTTTTCCCAAGAAGATAGTGGCCTTCCCCTCTCCCACCCAGGAGATTGCGAGCACAAGGTCACTTAGCTCAGCCCAGCCAGCCACCTGGTATAGGCTGATAAAGATGGCCTAACTCAAAAACAGTGGCCTTGCTCTAAAAACAAGGAAAAAGCCAACTTAACAGAATGGGAGGGAGCAAAAGTCCTTGTACCCATGCCAAAGCATCTTCAAAGATTCTCTTTGTAGCTATGCCTTTAAAAGCTTACCCCACAGAGGAGATACAACTCCTCTCTACCTTGTTGTAACGGGGATGGAGATGAGTTCCAAACATGTTTGTATTATGCTGATTAAACCTTGCTTGGTGGTCTCTCTCTGCGGGTCGTAATCTGGGCACAACAATCACATGCTGGGCTGTACCCCAGTCCTGGGGGAGGCAGAGACAGGAGGATCACTGGGGCTTGCTGGCTGACAACCTAGTTCCGAGCTCAGTGAGAGACACTGTCTCAAGTGAATGAGACATTGTCAAAACAGGTCAGCCACTCCCTCCTCTAGCCTCTACACATATATCCATGTGCATACATATACCTGTTACACACACACACACACAGAGAGAGAGAGAGAGAGAGAGAGAGAGAGAGAGAGAGAGAGAGACAGAGAGAGAGAGAGGAGAGAGAGAGAGGAGAGAGAGAGAGAAGAGAGAGAGAGAGGAGAGAGAGGAGAGAGGAAGGAAGGAAGGAAGGAAGGAAGGAAGGAAGGAAGGAAGGAAGGAAGGAAGGAAGAAAGGAAGGAAGGAAGAAAGGGGCTATAGGACATGAACCAATCAAAAGACAGACTGTGGGGAATCCAATCAAATTCTACCCCTTTCCCAGGTCTCAGCTCCCAGCGTTTTGGAGCTCTTCTTCTATATGTTGAAAACTTCAGTTGGAAAATCTAGCCATGGCTCATCCTAGTTGCCCAGCCGCTTTATCTGTCTATACATACTGTGTGGCACCGCCAAGCCTCCTCCCCTTGCACGGTCTTCCAGAGATTCCCATCGTCCAAACATTATGGTGTTTTCCAGAAGTATTTCATTTTAATGGAAACGTGTATCACCATATTTAATCAATCAGGCTGATTGACAACAGCAACCGTTGGTTCCTGCAGCAGATGCTGCTGCCGCCTCATTCTTATTCCAGTTTCATTTCTCAATCAAATCCATGTGTAAAAATTCTGATGCGCTGCCAACCCAGTGTAATAAAACCTCCGCCGAAACGCACACCAGGCTCGACAGAAACTGATAACTCCAAGTGTGGGAAAAGTTAAGTTTGGAAAAATCACTTATGACAACCCCTGCATTCGAGTTTTATGGAGAAGAGATGCATCGTCTCCCTGTCGCTAGCTTGAATGGACCAAATTCATGCATTTGTCCTGAAACAGAAAATAATCATTTTGAAAGCAATGTGTTCCCAGAAGCTGGCAGAAGCAGCTTTTTAAAACAGCACAGAAATCATCCTTAAAATTGGCCGAGTTTGTCTGAGAGCCACGGTTGGTGTCTTGGGGTAATAAATTTGGGCTTGAGCAGCATTGTTTTTTATGGTGGCGCAGACTGCTAAAAGATGATGTATCGCTGGCCATCACGCATAGAACCAGCAGCTTTCAAAGTTAATGATTCATAGAAGAATAAAGGTAACCTAATTATAGGAGCACCGTGGACAGACCCCACTTGCTGTACTCAGATTCTGAACTGCAGATGGTTAGTAACCGGGGAGCACGCGTACAGTTCTGCAAGACTTTATTATTGCAAAACACTAAGTTAAAGATCAGAGGTGGGACTACCTGCGAGAGAGTAGATCCACAGCCCAGAGACCTGGAAGTGACGTAGGTTAAAATGGTGTCCCAAACTCATCTCACCCCAGTCCTCAGCACAGGGCCGTATTTAGAAATAGGATAGAATACATACATACATACATACATACATACATACACATACACAGCTAGTTAAGATAACATGATTCCACTTCTTGGGAACCTAGAAACCACTCAAGGTAGGGCAGTAGAGAATCAATAAAGAGAAGCCAAACTGAGGGGGTTCTGGAAAAGAAAAATCAAGGAACTTTATCAGAAACCTCAGAGGCAAGTCTCATCAACAGAACACAAGAGGTGGAAGAGAGAATCTCAGACATTGAAGACAGCAAAGAAAAAAATGGATACTTCAGCCAAAGAAAATGTTACATAGAAAAAATTCATGGAAGAAAATATCCAGGAAATCTGGAACACTATGAAAAGACCAAATCTAAGAATAATAGTATTAGAAGGCGGAGAAGCCCAGGTCAAAGGCACAGAAAATGTTTTCAACAAAATCCTAGAAGAAAATGTTCCTAACCTAAAGAAGGACATGCCTATCAAGTACAAGAACCACACAGAACACCAAATAGACTGGACCAGAAAAGGAAGTCCCCTCTGCACAAAATGATCAAAAAATTAAGTGTATGATACATAGAGAGAATTTTAAAAGCTGCAAGGGAAAAGGACGAAGTAACATACAAAGGTGGACCTAATAGAATTATATCTGACTTCTCAATTGAGTCTCTAAAAACCAGAAAATTCTAGACCAGCAGCTCTCAACCTGTGGGTCGCAACCCCTCTGGGAGTTGCATCCCAAATATCCTGTATAGCAGATATTTACATTACAACTCATAGCAATAGCAAAATTACAGTTATGAAGAAGCAATGAAATAATTTTATGGTTGGGGGTCATCACAACATGAGGAACTGTATTAAAGGGTCGAAGTATTAGCAAGGTTGAGAATGAATGGCCTAAACAGATGTTCTACAAATTCTAGGAGGCCATAGATGCCAGCCCATGATAGTAGCCCCTGCAAACTTTTGATCACAATAGATGAAGAAAATAAGACATTCCATGATAAAGACCAAATTTAAGCAATAACTATCTACAAATCTGGCCATACAGAAGGTGCTAGAAAGAAAAATCCAACCTAAAGAGTTTAACCACACCCAAGAGAACACAAAGAATAAATAATCCCAGGGAGCGGGAGGAGGGGAAGGAGTGGGAAATGGATTTGACATGTAAAACGAGAAGAGACAATTTTTAAAAAAAATAAATTAAAAAGCAAACAAACAAAAAGAAGCAAAAGATTATACCGTTGGTCCAGAAGGTGATATATTAAAGCCAAGGGGCAGCAGATTTGGGGATTGTTGCCACTAAATCAGCTCTCTAAATGGGAAGTGGGGGCAAGGATGCTAACTGATTATTAATAAAGAAGTGGTACTTGAACATTAAAGAAAAGAATAAATTATCCCTTACTAGCAATTCTTAAGAGTGGAAACACACACTCAAGCACACATGTGCACATGCACACATGTATATGCGTGCATACACCACCACCACACAACAACAAAACAAGAATCAACAACAAAATAACAAAAGCACTGATCATTGGTTTCTTTCAACATTGATAGTCTCAGTCCCAAATAAAAAGACACAGATTAACGATAGATATAAAAACAAGATCTGTCCTGTTGCTGTATCCAAAATATACACCTGAACATCGAAGATAGACATCACCTTGGAGTAAAAGGATGGGAATAGACTTTCCAAATAAATGGACCTGAGAAGCAAGCTGATGTAGCCATTTTAGCATTTGACAATATATATTTAAAATCAAAACAATCAGAAGATATGGGGAAGGACACTATATACACATCAAAGGAAAACCCACCAAGAGGACATTGCAATTCTTAACATCAAGGTACCAATCATAGGACATGTAAATTCCCAAAGGAAGCATTGCTGCATCTTAAATCACATGCTGACCCTCACACACTGAGAGTGGAAGATTTCACACCCCACTCTCACCAGCAGACAAGTCATCTAGATAAAACCAAAGCCAGAAATGCTGGAGCTAACCAACATCATGAACCACATGGACATAACAGATATTTAAAGAACATTTCACCCAAAAGCAAAGAATATATCTTCTTCTCAGAATCTCATGGAACTGTCTCCAAAACTGAACACTTACTTGGGACACAATGCAAGTCTCAACAGATACAAGAAAATTGAAATAACTCCCTGTATCTTATTGACCAGCACAAATAAAACTGGATGTCAACTACAAGAGAAACCTCAGAAAGCTTAAAAACTCATAGAAACTGACCAACTCTATATTCAATGAAAACTGAAATAAAGAAATTAAAATTTTACTGGAATTGAATGAACATTAATATACCACATACCCAAACTTAAGAGACACAATGAAATAGGTTCTAAGATGCAAATTCATAGCACTAACTGCCTATGTTTAAAAAAAAAATGAAGTGATCTCATGATAGTAACTTAACAGCACACCCAAAGGCTCTAGAATAAAAAGAAGAATTCAAACCCAAAAGGAATAGATAGCAAGAAATAATCAGCCAGGCGGTGGTGGTGCACGCCTTTAATCCCAGCACTCGGGAGGCAGAGGCAGGCAGATCTCTGTGAGTTCAAGGCCAGCCTGGTCTACAAGAGCTAGTTTTGGGATGGGCACCAAAGCTACAGAGAAACCCTGTCTCGAAAAAACGAAACAAAACAAAACAAAAAAAAAGAAATAATCAAATTCAGGACTGAAATCAATAACATATAAACAAACAAACACAAAGAATCAAATGAAACAAATAGTTGGTTCCTTGAGAAAGTCAATGGGATTGACAAGCCTTTAGCGAAATTAGCTAAAAGACAGAGAAAAAATACCCAGTTTAACAAAACTAGAGGTGGAAACTGTAGACACAAATTAATCCAGAAGAATTCATATTTCCCAGTGACTTCATAGTCATGGTGATGTCATAGCACAAAGCATTGCTCCTGTACCTGTGGTGAGGTGGGAGTAAATAAAGCTACTATACAGTTCAGTCCACACAGCTGTGTACAGTGCCCTGGATCATGAGGAGATCTATGGCACTGGGTTCTGTTATGGCACAATCATTTTAGACACTGTGAAGATGTGTCTTGGTTAAGGTTCCTCCTGATTGGTTTAACAAAAGGCTAAATGGCCAGTAGCTAGGCAGGAAAGGTTTAGTGGGACTTGGGACAAACAGAGAGTGTAGGGAAGAAGAAGGAGAAGTTGCCAGCCAGACACAGAAAAAGCAGGAGATGAACATGTCATGCTGAAAATGGGTACCCCCACATGGTAGAGCATTGATAAGAAATACAGGTTAATGTAAGTTGTAAGAGCTAGTTAGTAAGAAGCCTGAGCTATTGGCAAACCATTTATAATTAAATCTCAGTGTGGTTATTTGGGAGCTGGCTGGTGGGGTAGAGTTGACTGACAGGACAGAGAAAAACTTCCTACAGGGTCTTGCATCTATTATGTACCTTAAATTTAAGGTGCCTAAGATATTTTTATCCACATGTATATTGAACTTCAAGCATATTTCCTCTGACCCCACAACCCACATATCTCTCCCCCTCCCACTAGTCATCCTTCCCCTAGTGAGCTTTGCTTTTATGCCATATGCACATATATGATTTTGCAAATCTATGAAGTCTAAGGTCCATGAATGAGAAAAAAAAACATGATTTATTTGTTTTTCTAATCATCTCCAGCTGTATCCATTTCCTGGCAAATTTCATTCCTCTTATTCTAAAGATTTATTTTATTTTTATTTATGTATATGTGTATGCCTGTGGAGGCCAGGAGAGGGCATCATTTACTCTGAGGCCCAAGTCACAGGCAGTTAGAAGGCTCCAGTGTGGCTGCCAGGAATCACACTTAAATGCTGCAGAACAGCAGAAAGTTCTTAACTGTTGGGTCATCTCTCTGGTCCCACATTCTTCTTTCTCGTTGAAAAAAAAAAAACTATTGTTACGGCTGGACAGATGACTCCAAGGTTTGAAGCACTTGTTGCTCTTACAGAGGACCCAGGTTCAATTCCTAGCACCAGCATGATTGTTCTCAACTACGTGTAATTCCATTTCAGGGGATCCAACACTCTTTTCTGGCCTCTTTGGCACCAAGCAAGGTATAGCACATAGACATACAGGCAGGTAAAACACTCATGCATATAAAATAAAATAAATAAGTACTTAAAATTTGAAAACAATTATGTATACATATCATATATACACACATACTTAAAATGAAATAAAAATTTTAAATGCGAATAAACATCTATAGTAAAACAATGGACTATGTTGTACTGACAGTAACCCCATATCTCATGCTTACCTCATCTGGATGATATCAGCCAGCTATGATATATGGCTCCATTCTGTTTGGGAAGACAACTGATGTGGGTGTTGATATTTCAGATGGAGGCTTGCTTGTCTAGGCACACCCGACAGGGAAGTCTGCCAATCAGTAAGATTTGTTCCCATGCCCAGAACCTGATATCATTTCTATTCCTCTTTCTTAAAATTTACTTGGTAGGGATTGAAAAGGTGGGTTAGTGGCCAGAGTCCTTGTTATGCGGATGAAAGAACCTGACTCCAGATTTTCAGAACACATACCAAAGTGGGCATGGAGTCTTGCCACAACCTCAGAGCTCAGGCGGCAGAGACAGGAATTCCAGGGCAAGCTGGCTAGCTGAATCAATGAGTTTTTGATTCAGCAAAAACACTTTACCTCAGTAAATAAAATGTAGAACTTCTAGATAAAGGCAAGACGCCAACAGCCTTTGTCAGCCTCTGATCTCAACACATGAGCACACAAGGGCACAGATCACTTGTGCACCCACACACACACAACCATGAATACACATCCTCATGCCGCACTCACACTCACACTGAGAAAACAATTAAGTTGACAGCTAACTAAGAACAAAAAAGAGTGGGAAAGATAAAGAGTCTCAAAGCAGCATTTCTCTTTCTTCACCCTCACACTCTGGGAAGCTGAGAGATGAGCAGATAACTAAGGAAAACAGAAAAATGCTCCATAAAAAATTGATTCAGATAGAGAGAGACTTCCATGATATCATATCCAAAGGGAAACCACAAAAAAAGAACTCTATTTTTTTTACTTTTATACAATGTATTCTAACCAATTTCCCCTCCTTCACCCCTGATCCTCCCACCTCCCCACCCATTCATCTCTATATCTTCTTTCTCGCTCCCTTTAGAAAATAAACTTGCAAGCTAAAGAAATGACAAACTGGAATAAAACAAAAGAAAAAGTACAAGAAGCACATATGTACTATATAGGTGTGTATATATATGCAGACAGACACACACCATAAAGACACAGAATTAAAAGTCATAAACAAAGTAACATTTTTTTTAAAAGCCCAAAGTATTATGAGATAAAAAAAATCTCTCAAAACACTGAATTCATTTTCTGTTGGTCATCCATCGCTGGGCATGAGACCTACCTTTAGGTGTGATTTGTATACAGAGTAGGACTCTGCTGGAGAAATCTATTTTTTCCTTATGAATGGTTTACTTATAGAATAAGGGACTGGGTGGGAAGTATGTATTTTCCAAGGAAGAGAAGATAGAATATATAGTTCTGAAGGGACAGAGGGGAGAGACAGAAGAGGAAGATTGAAGTGGGAGAAGGAAGTGGAGAGAGCATACAGGGAAGGGCAACTAACACTAAGATCCATTTGAAGGGTCATGTGGAAATTTACTACAGTAGAAGCTTCCTAAAGTGTACACACATGTGAAAGAAATCGAAATGGAACTACCAAATAATGGGGAGATAAAGCCCCAACAAGACATCTCTTGCCACCAACTAAAATGTCTAGTGCCAGAACTGGGTTACATCTAATTGAATTGTTGACCAAAGGGGCACCATGGAAACCCCCAAGCAATCCAGGTGATGGTCAAGGCTATTGGCTGTTCTCTACAAGCTGATGGTAAGGCCCTATTGCTGAAAACAGCACCTGTATATCTCGTTGAACACAAAGAATTTGTGCCTAGCTTGAGCCTTTACTCTTACTGACTGGTGTTTGTGGTGTTGGAAGGTATTCTGTATGAAACCAGATGAGAAAGGTAAACACTAACCTAGCTACAAACCCTGAGATCTACAATGGTCTGCCTGCAAGACACACTGTTGCAATAGTAGCTTGGTGCTCTGAGAGTAACCAACCACTCTCTGCTCAGATATAAGGTCACTGCTTGAGTGACCAAGAAACTGAGACTGGATGGGCCATGGACCTAGGGGAATACCAAATACTGTTGTTCTGTTAAGGGATGTAGCAATAGAACGACTCGTAACAATAACTCTGTTATACCCATAGATCAATGTCTTGCTCAATCACTATCAGAAAGTTCTCATGAGTGAAGGTGTCCATGGATGAAACATGATTAATAAAAGCTCAGGGTCAGAAATTTGGGTTCAACCTGAAGGTCTGAAAAGCAAAACAATCAACACCGCCCATTTTCTATGGCTACTGGGATTAAAGGTGTGTGTTATTATAGCTACTGAGATTAAAGATGTGTGCTACCATAATCTGGTCTGTAAGGCTGACCAGTTTACTGTTTTACTCTCAGATCTTCAGGCAGTCTTTATTTATTAAAATACAATTGAAATGCCACTATACGTGGAAGCCAGAAGAAAGGAATCAAATATCCAATAGCTCACAAGCAATTGTGAGCCACTTGGTGTGGGCATGGGGAACTGCAGTCCAGCTTTTTGCAAGAGCAGATACATTCTTAATCACTTGAGTCATCTCTCCAGCCCTAGAAACCAGACTGTAAGATAGCAAAAAATGTTTCCTGGAAGTCAAATGGTCAAGCATTAAAAAAAAAATACATCAACTAAAACTGTTAATAAAAAGATTAGTGGATATAAATCAAGGCATTCCTTGGCGAGCTGAGGGGGGTAAAGGACAAAGGACATAGTAATAAAGGAAAGGTGTGGAGGAGCAGTTGAGGGAGGATGTGATCAAGATATATTGTATATGTGTATGAGCTGTCAAAGAAAAGTTTAAAATATTGCACTCAGGAAAAGGAAAGAAAAGGTATGGAGAGAAAATCCAGGTGGCTTGGCACCTGATCAAGACAAAAAGTAAAGGAATCATGGGAGAAAGATATCACATAGATGATTCAAGCAATTCAAGAAATGTAAAGAAGCCCAAATGCTGATCAGAATTAGCGCAAGGAAGGCCGGCACATTGGCACACTATGGCAAAGTATCTCTTCACCCAGGGTGACAGTCCTTATTCTAGATTTGAAGGGGGACTGAAAGGAAATAGGAATCCGGTCAGACCAGGCTTCCCGTGAGCAATGACAGCTGTCAGAAGACACTAGCGCGCAGGCTGCACGCATGAAGGTAAATTACTGACAAAGAATTTTATATCCAGCTGCGGGGTCAGAAAAAGATATTTCAGGCATCAAGGGTTGAGGCTGGTCTTACCCATGCAATTTCTCAACAATTTACGTGAAGGTTCGTGGGGGTGAGGGGAGGGGAGAAGTGGTGAAAGCCAGAAACAGAGGAGGATCTGGGGATTTGAGAAAACAGGGAGCTCACTTCCTGGGAGCCAAGTGGACCCCGGTCCTTGAAAGCAATTATACTCTTCTAAATTTCAACACAAGTGTCTTAAGATCAATGATGAAAACAATTCTGAAAAATGTGACAGAGAGGTTGCAGAGCTGGATGAAATAAAGTCAGAAACCTGAATTTCTCTGGTGATGAGTAATTGTGGTTACAGTGCTGGAAAGGCAGAGGCAGGTGGATTCTCGGGGTTGTCTGGCCGTGACTCTTACATGTGTCCCTTTCTTCTATGAGCTAAGTGGCTTACCATGTTCTCTGCACTGGATAGAGCCTATGGCTCCTCAACCATGCCTTCTACAGCCTTTCTTTGGAGATGTCACTGAGTTCCTTCTGCCCCCTAGAACCTGATTCTGCAATGTTCAACTCAACAGTCTCCAAGACATGTATGCATGATGGATGCCGGGGTGTCTCCCCTCTCCAGCTTCCCTCACACCCATCAAGACTGCCTGCTTCTCATCTGCACTCGCTGACTTGCCTCGCCTCACCATGGGCATCTTATCACTGCAGCCCTTAGTATGAGTTCTGAAAGTGTACCTACCCGTGCTCTGGCCATCACACATGCTTCTCCAAGGCCTTCTCCTACAGTCTCTGCTAAGTCTGGAGAATTAGTTACTTTGCCCATGACTGTGACAAAATGCCTGAGAAAAGCAACTTAAGGGAGGAAGGATCTATTGTGGCTCTCAGTGCGTGAGTACAGTCCATCACAGTGGGGGAGGGTATGGAGGCAGACTGAGGCAGCTTGGTCACGCGGTGCCTGCAGTTAGAACGAAGAGGGAGATGCATGATCTCTCTCTCTCTCCCTCTCCCTCTCTCTCTCTCTCTCTGTGTGTGTGTGTGTGTGTGTCTCCTCCCCCCAGGCTTAGCTCTGTCCAAGACTGTGGCTCAGGACAATGCTGCCCACAGTTAGGATACCCACTTCAGTTAACCTAGTCTGGAAATTCTTACAGACATGCCTCTGCAGAGGTCTGTCTCTGACGATGTTCTAGATCTTGTCAAGTTGAGCATCAGTGTCAGTCATCACGGTCGGATAATGATTGATCCATGGTAAATTTTAGGTAGACCCTGGGTATTCTACAAAGTAACACTGATTTTGATAATATTTCTATAATAGTTTGGTGGGTTTTTTGTTTGTTTTTTTGTTTTTCTGTTTGGTTGATTGGTTGGTTGCTTAGATTTTCAAAACAGTTTTTCTGTGTAGGCATGACTGTCCTGTGACTTTCTGTAGACCAGGCTGACTTGGAACTCAGGGCTCCACCTCTCTTCACCTCCTTTATAAAGGTGCTTGGACTAGAGGTGTGTGCCGCCACACTCAGTTAGAAAACAGTTACATTTAGTGTGCGAATGCTCGGGCACATACACGTCATAGTGTACCTGTGAAGTCAGAGGACAACGTGCAGGAGTCAGTCGGCTCTCCATGTGAGTCCAAAGAATCAAACTGAGATCCTCAGGGCTGAACATCAAGTACCTTTACCTACTGAGCCATCTCGCCTGATATCCCTCCCCTTTCTTTTAGACAGAATCTTCTATATCCCAGGCTGGCCTCAAACTCCTGTGTAGCCAAGGATGGCCTTAACCTCCTGGTTCTCCTGCCTTTGCTTCCTGAATATTAGGATTACAGATGTGGGCCACCATGCTCGAGTTGGGGATGGAAGCCAGGGTTTTGCACATGCTAGGTAAGCACTCTACCAACTGGCCTGTACCTCCTGCTCTCTCAATTCTTATGCTAAAAAGAACGATTTAGCTCAGTGGTTAAAGCACCATTCAACAATGTCCAATTTCCTTTGTAATAAGAGCAAACTGGCCTCAGACCGAGGGGCCTGGGTCAGCAACATCACTCTGAATTTGATCATTTTTATTGTATCTATTTTTGGCATAACTGCCTGATGACTAGGGACATTGATTTTCCATTATAGTAATGAGTTAAGGTCTCCTTTGAAACTGGGTTTATTTAAGGAAAATAGCGAATCACTTAAGGAACATTTTAATAACAGCACTGGTGATCTTAAACTATTAAACTGTGGCAGGGATCCTGGAGGGGGCAGAGAGATAACTGAAGTGGGAACAATCTCACCCTAATAAGCCGTGTAGTCACAGTTCTGTGCCCCAGTGCCTTCTGCCTACGTGCCACCGTGCGACTGAACAGCCTTTATTGATGGGCCCGCTGGACTCAGTTTTCTATTAATAGGAACTTAGAGTTCTGGGGCTGCTGGGTAAAACGTTTGTCCTTCAGGCCTGCAGACCTGAGTGTGAATCTGCAGAATGCACACAAAAGCCAGTTGTGTAGTGTGAGCAGCTGTAACCCTAACCCTCCCACAGAAGGATGGGACAGGAGACTCTCTGGAAGTTCACAGGCCAGCTACCCTGCCATAAGTAGGTATGGATAAGAGATACTATCTCGAACAAGGTTGAAGACAAGGGGCAACACCTGAGGTTGTTCACACACACACACACACTTATGTACGTGCGTGTGTGTGAGTGTGCTAACATGGAATTCTAATTAACGAAGATTCGTGGAAAATCAATTAGCATATCTGCTCATGGATTGAACAACTGAGTTGAGAAACCTGGGGAGACTGGACTGCTTAGCTGCCATTAGCTACAGTACATGGATGCTCAGTCATAAAATGGGTGCTCCGTAAGTACTCATAAAAAGATAAGGGCAAATCTCAAGTGACGTAAGTGATAAGGAATATCCCAGCAAAGGATGCTGGGAAGGAAATACCTCAGTCTGCAAACTGCTTGCTGTTTGAGAACAGGGACCTTACTCCAACCCCCAGAACCTGAATTTCAAAGGTTGGGCATGGAGGTACCTCCTGTCCCTGGGAAGCTGGAGAGAGGCAGGTCCCTGCAGCTTGCTGGCCAGCCGACCTAGCCTAGTCCGTTAGCTCCAGGCCAGTGAGAGACTCTTTCTCATTAAAACAAGGTGGATGGTGCTTGCAAAATGACAACCTAGTTGTTCTCTGACCTCCACACAAGTGCTCATTTGTGTGCACTGTGTGTGCACCTCCACATACAGGTGTTCCCACCCCACACACAAGAGGAAACTCGGGACAAGAGTGTGATGATGCATGGTTAATGGCTAAAGGGATGAAAGAGAGGAGGGAGGAAGGAGAGAAGGAAAGCAGGAAGGGATCGCTGTCTTCAGGGACCGAGGGGGCACTGTGCTCAGGGCTGCAGCTGTGATCACAGCTAACACTCTCCACAACTGTGGGAACTAACCACCTTTACATCCCCATCAGAAGTCTCAGAGGCTCTGAGAGTTAAAGTAACATGATTATGGTCACTCGGCAACCAGCCAGACCAATGCATGGCCCAGCTCGTGAAGGCACAAGAACTGATACCCAAGGTGGAGTAGAATGAAGGCATCATTGTGAACATGGCTGATGGATGATTAAGGGCTCTGAAGGCCATTTCCAGAGCAATATGGGAACAAAGAGCAAGTCGCACAAAGCTGAGCATGGGGAAGACCCCACCTACAACAAGGTATCCAGAAACTTAAGGAGTGCAAGAGTTAGTTAAGTCTGAAGTTTCATTTGCTGGTATTAGTCAAGCAAGTCACAATACTTGCTCTGGCCTGCAAAGTCTTATGGGTGATGTGTACATGTTGGCAGGGAACTTAATCTCCTACTTCGTTAGTTAACGTTCACCTTTGACACCGGTGGTATCAGATCCTTTCCAATACATGTAAAGAGGGTAAAAAGAAGAGAGAGGTCATGTCCCTATGGGCTCTTATTGAGGAGGCATTTTTAAATAGGTATAAAGAGGAAGTTAGCTCAGTAGTAAAGTGTTTGACTTTTAATTCAACCCCATCTCCCACATAAAAAGCAAGCAAGCAAACATCCAGGCATGATACTGCATTTTTTTGTGGTCCCTAAGCTGCTGAAGTGGAGACAGGGGCATTCCTGGGGCTCACTGGCCAGTCAGCCTTGCCTACTCAGTAAACTCCAGGCCAGCAAGAATTCACCCTACCCTGTCAAACAAAATGGACAGCACCTAAGGAACGACACCCAGGCTGTCCTCTGGCCCCTACGCACGCACCCGTGCATGCATGTGCACACACACATACACACTTAAACACACACAGTTCTCTTCCATGTGCAGTGAATGTGCACCTCTGCATACAGGTGCACATGCACTGCACATGTATGAGAGAGAGAGAGAGAGAGAGAGAGAAAGAGAGAGAGAGAGAGAGAGAGAGTCTCTTACATGCATTCCCCTTCCCTCATTTCACACATTTCACAGGGAATGAAGTCCAGCAGTGTGACCTGCCCTAGGCACAATTATTTCTATTCTTCCAAACACTAGGTACACTAGCTAGGCTAGAAACTGGTTCTGTTAAGGGCCTGTTTTATCTCATTTGATCTTTTTTTTTTTTCTGAAACAAATATTCACGTATTCTAGGCTGGCTTCACACTCAATCTGTAGCCAAGAATGACCTTGAAATCCTGATCCTCCTGCCTCTATCTCCTGAGTACTAAGATTTCAAGCATATACCTCTATGCCCCGTTTCCGTAGTGCTGAGCATGGAGCCCAAGTGCATGCTGGGCAAGCACTCTGCCAGCTGAGCCGTCTCCCAACCATCTCACTTAACCTTTGCAATCACTGTACGTGATGCCCAGCCATCTGCTCTTTAAGAATGGACAACATGTTTCAAGGAGGTTTATGAATGAATCACCTCACAATTACAGCCTTTCCACACTGCATAGTCCTTTCTGTTGAATTTGTAGTTCCAATATCAGTCACTGAGGCTGCCTAATCATTTCTGAAGAGACGGGTGTCGTATTAATGGTCTGCACCCTCGCTAGGCATTCTCCTGTGATTACAGGCTACAGGTACCCCCGCTCTCAGTCTGTAATAGTTATACTTTTGACTGTAAGTGGGACTGTCAGGTAAGAAGTCACGACTTTTAATATAAGACCCTGATGATCTATCCACAGTGTGAGTTCTAGTGGATACTGACTGACAATTTGATAGGATCAGGAGTCACCAGAGACAAGTCTTTGGGCATACCTGTGAGGGAGTTCCTAGACTGGGTTCACTGAGGTTGGAAGATCCATCCTGACTGTGAGCAGCACTCTTCCGTGGGGCTGGGGACCTGGCTGCCTAAAAGGAAGACAGTGAGTGGAGGACCAGTGCTTACAGGCTCTGAATTTTCCCTTCAGACACAATGTGACCAGCTGTCTCGCACTCCCGCTGCCACGTCTTCTCCACCACAAGGAATTGTACCCTTCAGATGAGCCCAAAAAAAACTCTTTATCCTTTAAGTTGCTTTTGGCAAGCATTTGTCAAACTACTGCGGGACAATGGTCTTTTATCCTTGTGTTATTTTTAATAAAATGCTGATTGGCTAGTAGCCAGGCAGGAAGTACAGGTGCCGTGACCAGGCAGGAAATAGAGGCAAAACAATGAGAATGCTGGGAAGAGGGAAGCGTAGTCTGGAGTCGTGACTCAGTCTCAGAGGAAGCAAGATGTGACTGTCTCGCCGAAAAAAATACCAAGCCATGTGGCTAACTCAGACAAGAATTATGGGCTAATGTAAGTTATAAAAATTAATTAGTAAGAAGACTGAGCTACTGGGCCAGTCAGTTTATGATTAATGTAGACCTCCGTGTGATTCTTTGGGACTTAACAACTGCAGGAACAGGTGGGCCAGAAAATCTCAGTCAATATCAAACACGTGACATGTAACTAATGCAGTGTTTAAAACATAAAGTAATGAGGGACCTGGGATACAGTTCGGCGGGTAAAGGCACTTGCCACACTAGCCCAGTGACCTGAATTAGGTCCCTAATACATATGTAAAAGCTAGAAGGGGAAAACCAGCTCATGAAGCTGTGCTCTGACCTCCACACACATGCTGTGACGCATCCTCACCCCCACACAATAATAACAATAATGAATAAAGTAAGGAAAGCTGAGCTGTCTCAAAGTGGAGCTGAGAGGCTGTGGGAGGGTTGCATTCAAACTGTTCAAGGTTAAACAAGAGGATGGATGTTGCAACAAGTTGGAACAAATAACTGAAGTCAGAACCAGCCAAAACAGGTTCAGAGTTTAGGATTTCTGTCCAGTTAGTAAACTTCTTCCCAAAATGACTACTGAAATTCTCTTAAAGAAATAAAAATAATAAAATACATATACATACACATGCAAATGCACACACATTGTATTTGCCTGAAGGGATGTTGTTCAGGGCTGCTGTGATTCCGGAACCCAAATTTCAACTCTTGGCTTCTCAAATAAATACTCTAGCCAATGCTAAATTCCAAAGCCAGGACAAATGGCTGAGGTGTCTATTTAACATATCAAAGGAACTGGCTGCCAGGTTCTCTCCCAGTATCCCTCAGTCTCTACCTGTTACAGGTGTAATGGTCTGCCCTGTCCCTTTAAGAGACAAGCCATGCCCAGCGGTGGTGGCACACGCCTTTAATCCCAGTACTTGGGAGGCAGAGGCAGGCCAACCTCTCTGAGTTCAAGGCCAACCTGATCTACAAGAGCTAGTTCCAGGACAGACTCCAAAGCTACAGAGAAACCCTGTCACAAAAGAACAAAAACAAGACAAGCCACACCCACTCCCTCCCCGTCCACCGAGGCAAGCTGATCTTCAGCTTCCAGCCTAAGTCCCTTCTTTTCAGTATCTCTCTTGAAGAGTCAGCTTCTGTCTCTTCCTTCTCCCCACTTCTCCCTTTCCCCCACTCTGTTTCTCTCTCTCTCTCTCTTTCTCCTTTTCCCCCTTTTCCCTCCATAATCCACTAAATAAATATTCAAATTTACTCTGCATAGTGTGCCTGTCTCTGTCTCTCACCTGCGACGTGGCTTCCTGCCTGGGACCTGGCTGCCTTTGTGGTCTGCCATGGTCTCAGGACCTGCTGACTGTTGCAGCCACTTGGGTATCTACAGCATTTTACTTAAACCATTACAACAGGGTTACAGGATATGGCTGGCATTCTCTTCCTCAACCCCCAACTCTACAGCCCAGGGACTGGGCTGCCCTTCCCCCAGAGACTCTTCCCTATATAACCCAGACATTTTGGTTACCTGCCCCCTTGTACATTTGGCCTCTTGGCTGCTGCACCTGGTTTCCTTCTCTTCCATCTTCTTTCCTCTCCCCAACTCCCCACATGGCCCAGCTCAGTCTGGTCATGCCTGTTCTGGACTCTCCCCAATATCCCCGCCTCTGACCATTCTCTCCCACACATCTACAATAAACTTTCTCCTTCACTATACCTAGGAGCAGCCATGCCCTTTCCTTTTCTTTTTATTTCTTTTTCCATTCACACTGTGTCAACTCCCTTGTTAGGCCATTGTTGATCAGATAGTCTAGGGATATAGCCCTCCTCTTAACACAAGGTATAGTGTCAGGATATTTGCATATGGCCCAGGGCAGTCTTGTGATAAATACCTTCAAATATTACCCAGGGGAGTCTGGTATATACTCTGTCTTGTATCTCATCAGATGTTACATAATCTCAAATGTACTCCTTCCACAAAGACTCCCAGGGGGGCAAAATAAGTCTTTCCTCTGTTCATTCTTTTTGTTACCTGCAGACGAGATGAATGTCCATCAGTTCTGCCAGCCACTCTTGCTCCTCCTATAAAGTTGTGTCTAACTTCAAGCGTCTCTTTGTCAAGATGAAGGTCAGGAAGGTAGTTGGAAGGTGTGAGGCATGGGCTGTGCCTGAATGTTCAGTGGAAGTCCTGCTATGCCTCCCTGGAGAAAGGGTATGAAAACACTGGCCAGGGACTACATACCTGAGACCAAGTGGGAAAGACGCCCAGGCCACTCCTCCCCTGAGATTCCCTCCTGAGAGTCACCCTACTGTATGCCACCTTACACAGACATCACTTGTTTAAGGGACTGACTTTCAGTTCTATTTGGTTCTGGCACCTTCCCCTGGTGGCACCATCAAGGTCTGGGACACACACACAAGGAGACACGATGGCCGTTGATTTGCGGAGTTCATTGAGCAGTGGGAATAGTGGGGAGTGGCAATAGACTAAATATTCCAGGCTGCCCAGGAGCAGCAACATTGAAGTTGGGAGAAGAAGAACAGCCGAGGAGAGGGCTCCATCCTTGAAAGTGCCTGCCTTGCAAGTACCAGGCACTGAATTCAATCTTTTCAGTGTTTAAAAAAGCAGAACTTGGTAGTTCACACTTCTATCCCAGCATTTGAGAGGCAGATACGGGAAAATCCTGTGGCTTGCTGGACAGCTAGCCTATACTACTTGGTGAGTTCCACGCTACTGAGAGATCATGTCTCTAAAACCAAGGTAGACAGTGCCAGAAGAATGGTGCTCATCTTCTGTATGTCACATGCATGTGTGCATGCACACAGACAGAAACACCAGCACAAGAACAAAAAATAGTGAAAGAGGGAACTTTCCAGATACCAGACAAAGGGAAGATAGGATCTGGTTCTACCTCCTAAAATCAACAGGTTCCGGAAGCCTGACTGCTGAAGCAGAGCAGCTGGACTGAATCCCAGCTTTGTTTACCCTCTGACAAACTGGACTAAGGCAGTATTTTCTGAACCTCAGCTTTTCACCAGTGCCATGGGAAATAATGATAGGAACCCATGAGGTGACTAGAGGACTAGATGGGCAAACATTGGCAAATACTGTGCAGCCTCTAAGGTCATGCCTCTGCAGGTGCTAGCTGCATGGTTCTTTCATCACCATCATCATCACCATCATCACCACCACCATTATCATCATCATCATCACCACCATCATCATCACCACCATCATCACCATCATCATCATCACCACCATCATCATCATCACCACCATCATCATCACCATCACCATCATCACCACCACCATCATCATCACCACCACCACCATCATCACCACCACCATCATCATCATCACCACCATCATCATTATCATCATCACCACCATCATCATCATCACCACCACCATCATCATCACCACCATCATCATCACCACCACCATTGTCATCATCATCACCACCATCATCATCATCATCACCACCATCATCATCATCACCACCATCATCATCACCACCACCATTGTCGTCATCATCACCACCATCATCATCATCATCATCACCACCATCATCATCATCATCACCATCATCACCACCACCACCACCACCATCATCATCATCACCAGTGCTATTTTCCCAGCCGATGATTCAGGTCAGGGGCTCAGACGGTAATGCAGATCACTTTGCCCTTGAGGTGAGCACAGGCTAATAGCATTTGTGGGGGTGCTGCTACAAAAAAGCCCCATTCCCAGCACGGTATCTCAGTGCACCCCAGTGCAGTGTAAGAAGTAGGATTTCATGGCTACCCTCATTTTCAGAAGGAGGAATCAGAAGCTCATGGAGGTGGTGACTTACACCCTGCCAGGTCCCACAGATGATGGGCAGAAGTATTCACACATGAGCCTAGCTGTGCTGGCCCTAGATGCTTCCTCTTTGCCACTACCCCTTACATGGAGACGGACATCCAGAGGCAGCTGTGACATGGCACAATGTCCTAAGTGCAATGCCAATCTTATTAAAGAGTAAATGTGCTAGTTTTCCTGAGAGAATAAATGGAGGAGATTGGGGAAGAGTGGTCAGAACCTTCTAAGGGGATGGCAGGGAGCTGAAATAGCCCCTCCCTTTCCTCCTTTTAGTTGCTTCTATCAGATATTTTGTCCCAGCAATGAGAAAAGTAACCAACACACTAACCCTCACAGGAGGTCAGTAAAAACAAAAACCTGGAAGACTCAACAGAAAGGAAGGACATGCAAGTACATCTCCAAGGACCCACAGGAAGCTGGAAGGGAAAGAGTGTAGGTTAGAAACCAAGATTTTGTTTCTGACAACATACCTGAACCCTCATATCCAGGCTTAGATCACTAAAGAAGCAGGACTTGGGACTTTGGAAATGTCTCTTTTTACTCCGCCAGTAAAACATTTGCAACACAAACATGAGGATCTAAGTTCAAGCCTCAAAATCCACATAAGAAAGCTGGGCACAGTGGTGCACACTTCTAATACCAGCGTTATTGAGAGACAAGAGAATCCCTGGAGCTTGCTGGCCAGCCAGTGTAGCTGAATCAGTGAGCTCCAGGTTTAGTGAGAGACTGTCTAAGATGATGAGGGGGAGAATGATTGAGGAATACACCGACAGCATCCTCTGGGTTCCACACATGCACACACTAGCACACCTATACACACACATGCCTACACATATATGCACACTTAAGCACAAGCACACATACATGTGCACACACTTGCACACCTACACAAACATGCACAGGCTTGCACACCTACACATACATGTATATACAGATGTCTATGCATACATGTACAGCACACACACAAAACAATAAAAATAAAAGAAGAAGAAGTATCTTTCCCATCTTCGCCAACCCCACATCTGACAGAGGTCTGATCTCCAAAATATACAAAGAACTCAAGAAAATGGTCATCAAAAGAACAAATCATACAATAAAAAAATGGAGTACAGATTTAAACAGAGAACTTTCAACAGAGGAATCTAAAATGGCTGAAACAATTAAGGAAATGCTCAGCATCCTTAGTCATCAGAGAAATGCAAATCAAAACAACTCTGAGATTCCATCTTACACCTGTAAGAATGACCAAGATCAAAAACACTGATGACAACTTATGTTGGAGAGGTTGTGGGGTAAAGGGAACACTCCTGCATTGCTGGTGGGAGTGCAAGCTAGTACAGCCCTTTTGGTATCAGTGTGGTGATTTCTCAGAAAATTAGGAAACAACCTTCTCAAGACCCAGCAATACCATTTTTGGGTATTATACCAAAGGATGCTCAATTGTACCACAAGGACATGTGCTCAACTATGTTCATAACAACATTGTTTGTCATAGCCAGAACCTGGTAATAACCTAAGTGCCCCTCAATCAAAGAATAGATAAGAAAAATGTGGCACATTTACACAATGGAGTGCTACACAGCAGAAAATAATAATGAGATCTTGAAATTTGCTGGCAAATGGATGGATCTAAAAAACATCATTTTGAGTGAGGTAACTGAGACCCAGAAAGACAATTATCATATGTATTCACTCATAAGTGGTTTTTAGATATAAAGCAAGAAAATGAGCCTACAAATCACAATTCCAGAGAACCTAGACAACAATGCGGGCACTAAGAGAGACATTCATAGATCTAATCTACATGGGAAGTAGAAAAAGACAAGATCTCTTGAGTAAATTGGGAGTATGGGGACCTTGGGACCTTAAAGGTGAGGGGAGATGCAGGGAGGGGGGCAGAGAAAAATGTAGAGCTCAATAAAAATCAATATATATATGAAGTTATGACCTTGGAAATGCAGAAAAAAAAGAAGTATCTTTCCCTTGTGATAATCAAGTCCTGTTCTCAGTCTATTTTCTCTCGTCTTAGGCTTCACCTTTTCCTCCACCATTTGTTTAACACTGTTTAATTACTTCCCCAATAGCTTCAGCTGCCCATTACTGATGTGGGAGTGATTTCTTATTAATAAAGAAACTGCCTAGGCCCATTTGATAGGCCAACCCTTAGGTAGGAGGAGAAAACAGAACAGGATTCTGGGAGAAAGAAGCTGAGTCAGGGAGTCGCCATGATTCTCCCACTCCAGCCAGACGCAGGTTAAGATCTTTCCTGGTAAGCGCACCTCGTGGTGCTGCATAGATTATTAGAAATGGGTTAAGAGGCCAAAACTAATGGGCCAGGCAGTGTTTAAAAGAATACAGTTTCCGCGTAATTATTTCGGGTACAAAGCTAGCCATGTGGGTGGCCGGGTGCCGGGGAAGCAGCCCAGCCGCCCCTAACTACAACACATTACTACTCTCCACACACATAGATACAAAGGGGTGATGGAAGAGGTTCTGTTGATCAGTATCTGCAATGCACTGAGACTGACGAATGAACCACTAAGCATACTATCACTGTCGCCAATAACAGCAGCCGGCTCAGCTCCCATTTATTGAGCATCTGTTACATACCCGGTGTTTGTAACAAGCAGGAGAGATGCTCCAGTCAGTAAAGTGCTTGCCACTCAAGAATGAGGGTCTGAGTTTGATTCCCCAGGACCCACAGAGAAAAGAAAGATGCAACAACACACATCTATCATCCCAGAACTGGGATGATGGAGGCAGGAGGATCCCTGGGTTTGCTGGCCATCCAAATTAGCTCAATCAGTGAGCTCCAGGTTCAGTGAGAATCCTGCCACAAAAAATGATGTGGAGCATATCTTAAAAGGCAGTCACAATTGAATTCTGGCCCCTTTAGAGACACATGTGAGCACACAGCCAATAGGAATGTGTGCATACACACACACATACAGAGTGGGGGCAATACATATGGCACCTGAAGAATGATACCCAAGGTTAATCTTAGCCTCTGCACACACGTGCACACATATATGCACCATAGGTTTGCACCCGTACATAACCCCACATACATGTACATTCATGCACACACATACACAACATAAAGGAGTGATCTTCTTGCACAACTTCCAAGTCTTGTTCTTACAGCCATTTCTCTGTCACCAAAAGTGAAGGAGTGGCTGCGTAGTTTGGCTGGCAATACTGGGGTTGTTTTTCTGCATTCCACATTCCTTCCAGTAATTACACAAAGAGAAAGGGGTTTGTGTTATTTTGAGAGAGAGACAGACCCAGCCTTTCCACTTTACTAAGAAAGGGCATGAAAAGTTTTAGCAATGTAAGATGATTTCATTGGAACTGCATGACTTGCCAAAGATCAGAACTGCTGAGCTGACTGGGGCAGGGCCCTGGGCCAGATGGCTGGAGATGGTCCGCAGACAGCTTCACACAGAAGCATTTCAACAAGGCACTCCTCTGAAGGCTATTGATGATTCATTTGGACCTATTTATGTGGAGTCAGTATCAAGAACCAAGCAAGGAGACCCAGAGCTGCCATTATATGGAATCTCTATGAGGTAGGGGAAGAGATGCAGGGGTCTTCCTCACAAGTTGAGGCACTATAAAAAAAGGTATGTCCATAAATAGGATCAATAACCTGCCTACTTGAGACCCTGAAGCTAACACTGAACAAAACGTGTTTTTATTCTAACTGGCCTGCCAGTGATAAATTTATTCTTAAGAAACCCTTGTGTTACTCACTTTGACTCTCAGATAACTGAAACTATGAACCAGAGACACCAGAATTCCTTGGGAATTTCATGTTGGGAAAAGAGAGAAACTAAAAATAGCCTGGGCCAGCCAGGGGGAAGCTTTTTAGACCACCTTACAGAGACAATGGTGGGCTGGACCACATCTTGACCGGGCATTGCTTAGATATGCACAACTCTGGCCATGGCTGAACCTAGTTTATTGGGGTATAAGCTGTCACCCCAAGTCCAGCAACACTATCATTTTGACTAAGCTAGACAGCAATTTTGAAACTTAACTATCACTTTACTTTTGCAGGATCCCATAAACTATACTAGACAGTAATTTTGAAACTTAACCATCACTTTACTTTTGCATGATCCCATAAAGAAAACATTGCCCCCATGATAGCAGGAAGAAATTCTAGAGTACAACACCCCCTCTCCCAAAAAAGTTTGTCCTCAGGATTGGGAACACAGTTTAGGGGTTGTTGATTATTACTTGTATCAGGTAGAGGGTTGGGGTGAAACTATGTTTGTTTTAAAAAAAAAGAATAATAATAGTGGGTAACAGATTGAATATTTGTGAGCTATTATTTATGGATAATTTCCATTGGTATAGTTTTTGTATATTGATACAAGTTCAAATTATATTTGTTATTTCTGTTTACAGTATTTGTACACCTATGCAATGTTATTCTGTCAGATTGTATATATGCATGTTTCTACCTCTGTTTAAAACATTTTGTATATAGATACAACCTTTAGGATATATTTTCATATTGCATTATATATTATTCTTACCTCTGATCAAGATACTTATACATTGTTTATACTTTGAGGTCATTGTCCTCATTTGCTGCACATTTGTTTACAGATTATTTAATATTCTGTCACTAAATCTTAGTCTTTAAGTTATACATGTATTAAATATTAGGTCAATAGTTGTTTATGTTTGTTATATATACAGTCAGATTAATTAGGTTCTTTAGATACATTAAGATTGTATTCTGTCTAGATAGGTAATCTTCAGCCACTTCAAGGATCTGAAAAACATGGCATTTAAATAAATTAGGGTTCTATTGACATGAGACATGATTGCTCCTCACAACACCAATCTATTCCCAAGAGAATGTTGAGCACTAAAGACACTCCACTTGGAGTTTGTTTTCTTCTTGGCACAACTGGCCTTTGGGCAAGGAACTGCCCATGCCTCAACCACTAACAAAGTACATGGTATCCAGACTGGATAAGCCGGACAGAAGGAAAAAAAGACTGTCAAATCTTGCCAAGACAGGGTAAGATAGTTTTAAAAAGTTTCTTGCCTCTGAAAATGTTCTGTCAGTTACGCTAGGCCTTAGCCAAAGTTGGTTGTTCCAACGTTGCAAATGAGACTTTGAGTGATTGCTCAGGTAGCTAATTGTCTCCGTCATATTCTGCTTGCTTTGGAAGCTGCTTGATTGTACTTCCTGTCTACTCAAGAAATATTATCTCCCTTCTCAGACCTTCACTGGGGTTGAAGATTAGATAGTCGTAGTTACCTTCCTCTTAGGATTTAGCCAAGTTTATTTCCGATGTAAGATTTAGACTGCTTAGAATAGAATGTTTATTAAAACATTTGTCATGTATTTCTTGCTTAATATTGCTTATGTTATAATTTTATACTTGATATCTGTTCCTACTGTATATAGTTTTGTATTGGGTTTGGATCACTCTTGTTTACAGAAAAGGAGGAGATGGTGGGGAAAACCTTCTTGGCTGATTATCTTTAAGGCGTGGTTTTCTGGGACTCGAGGAAAAACCTATGCACTGCCCAGGTGCTCTCTCTCTCTCTCTCTCTCTTTCTTTCTCTCTGTGCCATTCCCGCAGGACACTGCTGTGCTTGGATTTCTCGTTTCCAGTTTCGTGAGTTTCCCCTTATAATAAACACAAATATAATTGTTGAATTCTTTAACTAGCCTGGTTATCTCAAAAAATGTGGAACATCTCAGTTTGTGTGTGTGGTACATGCATGGTTGAATACGTATGGGTGTGTCTCATGTTTACATGTGTGTTGTGTGTGCATATATGTGTGAACATGTGCACATGTGTATATATGCATGTGAAGATCTGGGGCTAACTTCCAGTATCTTCCTTGATTACTCTCTATTTTTTTCACTTGGACTTGAGGGTTTTTTTTACATACTAATCCCAGTCCCCCCACCCCTCTTGCGTCCCCCACCTTCCTCTCATCCCAGACCCCCATCTGTTTCCTAGAGAGGGTAAGGCAGCCCATGTGATTGCTCTCCATTTTCTTTACTGAACCTGGACGCCTCTAATTCTGGCTTCTCTGGTTAGTCATCTTGCCCAAGGGAATCCCCATCTCTGTTTCCCCAGTGTTAGGATTATAGTCAGCTGCCATTCCTACACAGCTTTTTCATGGATTCTCGGCATGTAAATTCCAGTCCTTGTGCTTGTATGCCAAACATTTTATTACTGAGTTACCTCCATGACCCCTGGAATTAGTTTTAAATGTTTTGTTTGTTCCACATTTACCATTAAGCTTATCATCAGATCCCCCTTCTTTTCAAAAACTGTATTTATTTACACGTGCAAACGTGCATCCAGTTGCGTGTGTGTGGAGATCAGAGAGCGACTTGCAGGAAGCGGTTCTCTCCTCTGCCACGTGGGTCCCTTACAGGCAGCAGCCAGCCCAGCACCTTTACCCGCTGAACCGCGTGCTTTCCCTATCAGACCAGTTTCTGAAGTACTGACATGAGAATTTGATTTAAATAGAGGAATAGCAAAAGGATATGAACAGTTAAGCAGTCTTAGCCAACGGGTCAAGGTGTGATCTGCCTGAGGGTTGTCTCTGTTCTATTATTCAGGATGATCTGAAGAAATTCTTACTGCTCCAGGGAATAATTGTGTTCTCAGGAGATAATTATGTCTAGCCAGGCATGGTGGCATTGCTAGTAATCCTATCGCTGGGAAGTGGAGACACATGCATCCCTTGACTTCACAGCTCCGTGTGCTCTAGGTTCAGAGACCCTGACTCAAACAACAAGGTGGCAAGTGACTAAAGAAGTAATCCGGCACCAACATCTGACTCTTACAAGCATGTGTGTGCAGCAAAGACACACACACACACTCACACACCAGAGTTTAAAAAAAACATGAAAGACAGGTTTTTACTTCTGTTCCAGGGTATACAGCCTTACAGTCTGAGAGTTAGGGACTCAAGGGCTTTAGTTCCAGGACCCAAAATGATTCATAGGGAAGGTGAAGGACATCAATCTAGCTAGCTTGTTAGCTTTAAATGTCAACTTGATGCAGCCTAGAACGATCTGGGAAGAGTCTTAATCAGGAATTGTCTCAATCAGGTTGGCTTTTGGTCTGGTCTGCAGGGGATTTCCTTCATTGGGTTAACTGAGGTAAGAACACCCACCCTGAATGTGGGTGGAGCCATTTCATCGGCTGGACCCTGGAGTATATAATAAGGAGAAAGAAGTTGAACACTAGCAGGTATTCATTTATTCTTCTCTGCTTTTGACTGTGAAGGTGATGTAACTTGAGTTCCTGCCTTGATTTCCCCACAATGATGGGCTGTAACCTGGAACTAACTGTGTACTGAATAAACCCTTCACACGTACTGTTGCCTTTGCCTGGGTATTTTATCACAGACACAGACATGAAAGTCAGACATTGGCCTTCTGCCACAGAGATGGAGACAACAGTCACAAAATGAAGACAGAGGGGTCAAGATTTCCTCCTGTGTCCAGTCAGCCATCAGCCCAGGTTAGGGGACAATGGACTCCAGCCAAAGCAGTATCTAAACTTGTTGATAGCTGTCAGCATCAAATTGCCACTGAATCAAACGTTGGTCTCCACAGGATCTTCAGCTCTGGTTCCTGTGTGACCTAATTAGGAAGCTGTGTCCTTGGGGAAGGGTAGAGGTTAAGAAGGTTTGTAGGGCTCCTTCCAGGGCAAGTGCTGGCACACATAGTTGACCTCTCTACTTCTTGTCATTAATTACAGCTCTTAATTTGACAATTACTATAATCATTTTTTGTTCCATCTTCAATAAGGTCACAGATGTCAAAATGTAAAGTATCAAAATGTGCAGAAATCGCTTCATAGTTCCTACTTGTGCTTTTTAAATATTCAAATCTGATAGAACTTTAGCAAAGTAAAAAATGACAGGTCAGTCTCCTCATTGATGTGCTCTTGGGAATATGTGAATGTTTAAGATCCTATTAATATACAACTTTAATCTGAAAAGTGCAAACAGTTCAGGATGACAGGGAGATGGCTCAAACAGAGAATTACTTGCCATAAGCATGGGGACCTGAGTTTAATGCCCAGCACTCATATATAAAGCAGGCCTGCTGGCATCTGCTTGTAACCCAGGCAGCAGGGAGGCGAGACAGGTGGATCCTAGAGTTTAGTAGTTAGTCAGACTAGCCCAACTGGGATGCTCCAGGCCAGTGAGAGATCGTGTCTCAAAAAACACAGGGTGGACACCAAGGGTTCACAAGTGACTTATGCACACATGTGCACGTGCACACACACACACACACACAAAGTGAAAGCAGTTAAGTTGCTTTGAAGTCAAGCTCTGGGATGACTGGCATGGATCACCATGTCTAACCACTTTACATGGGTTCTAGGGGATTGAACTCAGGTCCTCATGCCTGCAAGGCAAACACTTTACCACCTGGACCATTTCTCCAGCCTCATCTAAGTCAACCATTGATTTAGAAATATCTCCACTTTAATTTACGAACACAATGTGTGTCTGCAAGATGGCTCAGCTGGTGAGACTTGTCACCAAACCTAATGACCTGAGTTCCATTCCCAGGACCCACATGGCAGAAAGAAAAAACTAACTTAGACAAATTGCTTTTTGAGCACAGGTTGTTATTCTTTTGGTCTCTGGTCCCTTTAAGGGACAAGCCATGCCCACTCCCAGCGACCTCTGACCCCAACCCACCATCTTGAATCTCTCTCCCTGTCTCCTCTTGGCGTGTGCGCATCTCTCTTTCTCCCCCCCCC